>JADLZK010008039.1:0-314226 GCA_015847255.1 Hyparrhenia diplandra | reverse complement strand
CTGCGGGCTGCGTTCCTCGGGTTGGTGGGCTTCGAAAGAGCACAAAAATTTGGCCCGGGGAGATTGGCCAGGGAATTCGCGGGGATCCCCGAGGATTTGTGCTCAAAAGTAGCCCGCACAGTGTAAATTACTATGCGAGAAACTGATAATACTGTACTACTGAAGTGCTCAAGTGCATGTCTGTCACGTGGAGTATTAATCAAGGGAAAATTATCTACGTGGCGCTGAAAAAATACAGTTCAGGCATATGGCTTTATTTCTTTTAACTTATGCCTGTGGCCCTAGAAAATTTTTAGTTGGCTCTAGCCTTCCGTCAGGTTTCGACACTTAACGGTGTTGAGTGGTAAAAAGACTGTTTATCCTTGGGCGAAAAACAAAATGCACTTATCAAATGCATAAAAAAAATGAGGGACGGCACGGGGGCCTGCGCGCGTAGGAAAAAAACGTTCCGCCTGCACGCTTTTTTTTAGGAGGCATGTGCGCGCGCGGCTTCCTCCTCCCAGGCACGCGCCGTGCAGACACGCGACTTCCTTCTCCCCTACACCTCCTAGACGCGCGCCGCGCAGACAGGACTTCTCTTTCCGCCGCTAGACACCAACCTCTCAGATCTTCTTCTCCCCCAAGCAATCAACAAGTTCTTCTCTCCCAATCTATGAACAACAACATAAACAGGTGTTTCTCTCCACCGTTAACCCCTCCAGAATCTCTCTCAAATTGAAAATTACAGAACACAATATGATGAAGATAAGAACATCCATCCACTATGGAAGCATTTATTCAGGCAAAAAGTATCATGTATTTCAAGTCAGATTGCTACAAAATCTTGTAGGAAACTGTTTGATAGCAACATAAACGGACAAAAAGTATCAGATGTTCCTCCCAGATTTGATACTTGTCGTTACTGTTTGACAGATTGCTAGGAAATCATAGATGTGGTACAAAATCACACGTTTGCTACAAATTAACAGGTTATCTTGGATTGCAACAGGCCAAGATCATGATCGATTTCACATAGCAAGATGCCAAGTAACAGCAACAGGCCTTTCACCTAGAAACTGACAGAACCCAAGATGATGAAGGAAATCTCATACATCCAAGATTGATGCAGGCAAAGTATAAATAGGAACAGGTATTTCAAGTTAGTTGTCCTTCCAATTTACGTTCTTCTAACTGCTTTAGATCCTTCTATGAGACCATGTGATAGATTGCTACACTACATATCATCAGGAATTGACAGATTACTAGAAGTCATAGATTGGTAGGCTAGTTACAGATTGCTAGGTATTATTTCACTGATTTTCATGCCTTCATAGCAGCTTGCCTTAACATTGGTGGTGCCTTCATAGCAGTTTGCCTTAACATCATTTGCTGGTGCCTTCAAATGGTTGTCCAATATGGAAGAAAAAAAGAGCATTAGTGCATATTAGAGAATTTTTAGCTAGGAATTACTATCAGGTATCAACACATTAGAATATATTATAGAATAATAGAGGAAAACACCACACCCACAAGTGGGGGGTTCTTTGGATACATTTATAGAGCCACAATTAGTGGCTTTCCTAGCAATTTAGCAGTCAAGTCTCCTGGTTGTTTCCTAACAATTCTGAGAGGAGACCAGCAGTCAAGTCTCTGGCTGTTGTGCTTTCCTAGTAATATCTATCACCCACCAAGCAAATCGAAGCGTCGGGATTCCGGATGCACAGACGGACCTAAAAATCCTCAAACAACAGACAGAAGTCCTTCCGTCATGATATCGAACCGATATTGTGACGGCACATGGAGAACGAAAAGCGTGCCGTGAGCCACCTTTTCCGTGCAAAGTGGATGTCAATCTCAATGTGCTTGGTACGGCGGTGATGGACTGGGTTGGCGGTCATGAAGACGCCGGCGTTTTGTCACAATGAGACCACGGTGGCAACCTTGATTGGAACATGTAGTTCTGAAGAAGCCGACGGCCGGCAACACTCGCGACGAGCACGAGCAACCGCCGGGTACTCGGCCTCTCCGCCTTTGGGCCGGGACACGTGGTTTTGTCGTTTAGGCGACCAGGACACCGGGTTGTCTCGAGGAAGACCACGTAGCTTGATGTAGAGCGCGGCGGAATCGGGCGGCCCGACCCGGTCGGCATCGAGTAGGCCACCGGTTGTCGGCCGGCCCAGCCGATGTGGAGAGGCCGGCGACGGTGACCCCTTGACGTAGCGAAGAATGCGCTTGATCAACGCAAGGTGAGGTTCTCGGGGATCGTGCATGAACAGGCACACCTGGCCGCGACTGCGCATAAGCTAGATCCGGGGCGGTCGGCGCGGAGGTACCGGAGGGCACCCGCGATGCTCACGCATCGGATGGGTCGGCGACCGACCATCGGTAGCGTAGAGCTTGGCACGTGTCAACAGTGTCGATGTCGAGTGACACTGCCATGCCCACCCGCCGGAGAAGATCCAACGCATACTGCCGCTGGGACAGGAAGAGGCCGTCGGAGGAGCGCGTGACGGAGATCCCGAGGAAGTGGTGGAGGTCACCGAGATCTGTCATGGTGAACTCGGAGTGTAGACGCTCAGTGATGCGCTGAAGAAGGGCCGGTGTCGGGCCGCCGGGATGATGTCGCCGACGTGAGGAGTGTGTACGCCGTGTCACCCCCGCTTGGAGGACGAAGAGGGAGGTGTCACTAGCCGAGGCTTACGGCCCAACTAGAAGGAAAGTGGTGAAAAGCTGGGTTTGGTGCACGGGTGAAATCTCATGTTTGGTTTTGGAAATTGATGACACACTTGTGGACTAATCCTTTGCTCTAAGTGTGTGACTTAAGAAAGGATTAGATGGATGACAAGGAGCATGATGATCATGAACATGGACAATGTCGGTGGACTCGATGGATCGTCAAGCTCGGTGATCGGCTTGAGAGGAACCCGGGAGATCAAGGCAAAGGTATCTTGATAGGGTTTTCCTTTCGGTGATCAAGACACGATAGAGCGTGTGATCACATTATAGGATAGATAGCCGACTATCAAGAGGGGATGCCGTGACAATCCTTTGGTGAAGTGCTTCTAGGTCCAATTGACTTGCATATGCATTTAGGATTGAGAGCACTAACTTCGTTCTTGTCTAACCGATCGCGACATGCTAACACTTGTGCTCATGGGACACATTCGAAGTGTTGGCAACTCAAGACAAGAAGCGAAACTTGGAAAGATGGAAAGACGACGACGCGAACGGTGAAGAGGAATTTTTTCGACCGCGGACGGGCGCTGGCTGCGCTGGCGCGCCGGCGCGGCAAAAAGTTCAAAACCGGCGGCGCCGCGGCGTCCGGCGGCGTCGCGGCAGACGCGGACAAATCCAACTCCGTCGCGTCGGCGCTGCCAAGTAAACCGACAACACGTGGACAACAAGCGCTGACGCGGCGCGCTCGGCGGCGTCGGCGGTCCAGACGTCGGCCTGTCGAGGGGTTTCGAGCCGACGCGACGCGGGGCGCTGGCGCGTCCGACCATCGCCTCTGGCATTCTGCCGTCTGCCGGCGCGGGCGCGTCCGGGCCGCACGCCGGCGCGATCCAAGAAGCATGTTGGGGAGGCCCCCCGACGGACGCCGCCGCAGCGTCCGGCCTTGGCGCGGCGCCAGCGCGGTCGAGGGCGCTGGCGTGTCCGTATGCTGCGACGAGAGGGGGGACTTTTGGCCAACGGCTCTATTTCGACTTTAGGGTCTATATATAGTGGCTTGGCGGTCTTTGGAGGTCTCTCTTGCACATTTCAACAGCTAACTCATTTGTGAGCTTGTGAGACTCCTCTCCACTCATCCCCTCACTCTAACTTCGAATCTTGAGTGAGATTGAGAGTGATAGAAGTGCATTGCTTGATTAGTCTTGCATCTAGAGGCACTTCATCCTTGGAGAAGCTGCGGGATCTTGTTTCTCTTGGGAATTTGCTTGGTTCCCTAGCGGCTTGGAGCAAGAGGCGGTGTTGAGCTTAAGTGGAGCTTGTTTGAGGCCACACCGGTGGTGATTGTGAGGGGTCGTTCCTTACCCCGCGGAGATTCGCGAAAGGAGCACTAGTGGATTGCTCGTGGCTTGTTGGACTCTCTCTTGTGATCGTTTGCTTGAGCTCCCATAGGGGGATTTGGCACCGCCATTAAACTTAGCATACGTCAAGTGAGTGTGTCGCCACAACGGGGACTTAGCGTCTTGGGCAAGCACGTGAACCTCGGTGAAAAATCATCGTGTCTTTGTTCTTACTCGTTGGAGATTTCTAGTACACGGTGATTGACTACAACCTCGACACTACACCGGTGGTATTGTATCCTAGCACTCCTTTGCATTACTTAGTAGAATATCTTGTGTAGGTTGCTTAGTCTTGCTAGCTCCTAGTTGGTAATCTAGTTAGAATTGCTTGTTCACCTAGGAGTAATCTAGCAACATAGCCCTTGAGTGTTCTTAGAGATATTAGATATATTTTCTCTTGCTTGTGGCTTGCATAGTTAGCTCGTAGCACCGCTTATTTAGCTTCGTCATCTCATTTACTAATCCGGGTGCTTAGTGTTGTTGCAAGAATTTTTAATAGGCTATTCCCCAAGCCCCCTCTAGCCATTAGGACCTTTCAACGGGGGGCCTGCTTGAGGCCGTAGAGGGAGCGCTGCAGAAGACACACATGATCAGGATGAGCGGGGTCGACGAAGTCTGGCGGTTGTTGGCGAGACGGTCGCCTCTGTGCCCATGAAGAAAGGCATTCTTCATGTCCGGTTGGTGTATAGGCCAGCGCGGGGAGGCAAGGATGCCGAGGACAACGCTAATCGTTCTTGGCTTGACGACGGGGCTGAAAGTCTCATTGTAGTCGATGTCGTGTCGGGTGAAGCCGCGGACCACCCAACGAAAGCTTTGTGACAGTTAGAGAGCCATTGGAGTGGAATTTATGCTTATAAATCCACTTGCCTGCCACAACATTCGCTACCGGGTGGTCGAGGAACAAGCCGCCAAAATCGTTTGTCGATGAGGACTGCACTCATCCGCCATGATCGCGACGCCATCGCTGATCGGCGAGAGCGCTTTGCAGTTCCCCGCAGGGACACGGCTGTAGGGGCGAGATAGCCACTGAGCCGTAGTAGGCCGCCGGGCCGTATTGAACCACCGGCTTTAGGGAGCCGGTTGAAGCCCGTGATGATAGGCCGGAGCCGCACGGAGGGAGACACTGGGTCGACGGGTGCCCGGCGGGCAATAGACACGCCCGAACACGGGCCGGTGGTCGCTCGAATGGCGGTGCGACCGGGCCGCCAGGCCGCCAGAAGGCCGTAGGGAGTCGAGGGGTGGTGCCACCACGGAGGCCGCATCGTGATGGGCCCGCGCATGAGAATGGAGGGGTCGCCGGGAGCTCCTCCAGTGTGAGCGGGGCTGTGCCGGGAACACAACCGTGGGAGAGGCCGCGGCAGCGCAAAAGTCACCGCACCGGGCCGAGCTTGCAAGTAAAAACTCCAAATCGCCGGAAGACGATCCGGGTGAGGTAAGACCAAACGGGAAGCATGTCTCATCGAAAACCACATGGCGAGAGATGATGACGCGACACGTGAAAGAGGTCAAAACAGCGATACCCCTTATGGGAGGAGGGGTACCCGAGTATTAGAGATATACATATCTTATTAGAGATATGTATAGCTAGTATAGCTTTGCTATATATAGATATGTATAGCCTTGATATATATAGACATATTAGATATGTAAAGTCTGACTTGTATTGTAGTCAAACTCTACTTGTACTCCTACTTGTACTCCAAGCCATCCGGCTATATATATCGCTATACATATCTATATATAGCAGGCTATACTTAGCTATGCATATCTCTAATACCGAGGAAGACACAGGCTGTGGAACGGGGTGCCAACTTGTGGCGAGCTGTGGCGGTCATATTGGGATAGCAGAGGCACCCAAAGACACGGAGTTGAGAGTAGTCCGTGGCGAGCCATACAAAGAATGTGTGAGGGATGTTATTCGGGATAAATGGAGCTTGGGCTCCTATTGAGTAGATAGGTCGCCGTGGCGAGGGCCTCAAAAGGAGGAAAAAGGAGGGAGGCATGTGAGCATGGAGAAGCATAGTGCTTAATGATATTATTTAGTGTCCTGAGAATACGCTCGGCCTTGCCATTTTGTGGGGAGGTGTAAGGGCGGGAGAGGCGTAAGTGAATGCCGGGGAGGCTTAAGAGGGTGGTGAGGGCATTGTTTACTTAACTCTTTGCCATTATCACCAGAGGGGATTTAATGGGAAGTTTGAACTGGTCCATACTAGGTTGCGTGTTGGAGATGTGGGTGGCTACCTCGGACTTGTGGTTGAGCGGAAATGTCCAGCAAAAATGGGTAAAATCATCGAGTAAGTGAAAGGTCCTAATGGCTAGAGGGGGGGGGGGTGAATAGCCTATTAAAAATTCTTGCAACAACACTAAGCACCGGGTTAGACAATAAGATGGCGTAGCAATTAAGCAATGCTTCGACCGGCTATGCAAGCCACAAGTCAATTCTATTGTCTCTAATTCACACAAGGCTAAGTCGCTAAGTTACTCCTAGGTGGACAAGCAAATCTAACTAAAACTATCACTAGGAGCTAACAAGGCTAAGCAACCTAATACACTACTCAACTAAGCAAACCTACACAAGAATACTAGTGAAAGTAATGCAAAGAGGTTAGAGTACAATACCACCGCGGAGTGTAGAGGTGGAAGCCAATCACCGTGATCACCGAGAAATCTCCAACGAGCAAGAACAAGTGACACGATGATTTTTCACCGAGGTTCACGTGGTTTGCCGGGCACGCTTACTCCCCGCTGTGGCGACACACTCACTTGATGTTGCCAAGCTTTAATGGCCGGTGCCAAATCCCCTATGGGAGCTCAAGCAACAATCACAAGAGAGGGTCCAACAAGCCACGAGCAATCCACTAGTGCTCCTTTCGCGATCTCCAGGGGTAAGGAACGACCCTCACAATCACCACCGTGTGGGCCTCGAACAAGCTCCAATCGAGCTCAACACCGCCTCTTGCTCCAAGCCGCTAGGAACCGGGCAAATTCCCAAGATAACAAGAATCCCACGGCTTCTCCAAGGATGAAGTGCCTCTAGATGCAATCACCAATGCAATGCACTTCTATCACTCTCAATCTCACCAAGAATACAATTATGGATGGAGAGATGAGTGGAGAGGAGTATCACAAGCTCACAAGTGTGTAGGAGTGTTCAAATGTGCAAGAGAGGGCTCCAAATACCGGCCAAACAAGTATATATAGAGACCCCCGAGAAAGAGCCGTTGGAGTTCAAAATGGGCTTCTGGGCGGGGTGACCGGACGCCCCTGGACCGGACGCACCCGGTCCGGTCCGGCCCAGCGGCCATCGCTTCCTCCGCTACCGACAAGGGTCGGGCCACAAATTCGGCGCCCTCCTCCTCGAGGCCGTCCGCGTCAGCGGCCCTCGGGAGCCACCGGAAGCATCCGTCCAAATTTTCGGTTGAGCGGCCCGTCAATTTCGCAAGGGAGGGAGCGCCTGCCAGACGCGACTGGACGGACGCTCCGGCAAGGCCCCGGTCACTTTTCGGCGTCCGTCGCCTACGGACAAAGAAAGATCTTCTTCCTTTTCTTTGCTCTTTGCTTCCAACTTGCTTCGCCTCTTGCCATAGGTTGCCAACACGCCCAAGATGACCACGTTATCACCAATGTTAGCACGCCGAGATGTTAGGCAAGATCGAAGTTAGTGCTCTCATGTCCTAAATGCAATATGCAAGTCAATTGACCTAGAAGCACTTCATGCAAGGATTGTCGCGGCATCCCCTCTTGATAGTCGGCTATCTATCCTATAATGTGATCACACGCTCTATCGTGTCTTGATCACCGAAAGGAAAAACCCTATCAAGTATACCTTTGCCTTGATCTCCCCGTGTTCCTCTCAAGCCGATCATCGAGCTTGACGATCCATCAAGTCCACCGACATTGTCCGTGTTCATGATCATCATGCTCCTTGTCATCCACTTAATCCTTTCTTAAGATACATACTTAGAGCAAAGGATTAGTCCACAAGTGTCGCCATCAATTTCCAAAACCAAACATGAGATTTCAAGAAGACGAGGTAAAACTGAGCTCCAAAGAACACTAGTGACGAGATGTCCGAACATCACAAAGAATGAGTTCGAATGGCATTGTAATCGATGAACGAGACAATCAAAACGGAGACGCACATGTTTCCCAAGGCGACATGAATGACATAAGTTGTTGGCTGCCTTATTACAATGGATCAACTTATTATGCCTAAGAGTGTCAACGCGAGGAGCTAGGATGGCCAAGGCGATGATGCCGTAGGTCGCCGGAGATGGCGAGGGTGGGCGTGGGGTCTTTGGCGGGGGCTGCGGGCATGGTGTAGAGGTCGCCAAAGACTATTGCAGCGAAGCATCACGCCGACGGGTCTGTATATCCTTCACAGAAAAACCCAAAGCGCCAAATTCAATGGAACAATTGTTATCCCTAGTGAACCCGACGAACGTAAAGGAGGTTGGGCACAAGGGATGGAACAACTAGGACATTGCAAAGATGAAAGGTGGACGTTCTTGTAGGTAGGATGGACTCGCCACGACAAGTGATAGGAATATTTTGACCATTGCCAACAGTAATGGAGGAAAGAGATGATGGGAGGCGGGAGAATAGTATACCATCGTTGGTGCTCATGTGGGAAGTAGCACCGAGTCCATGACCCAGGATGCCCGGTTCGGACGGCCATCCGGGTTGAGGGCAGCGATGAGCCCCGCCTGATCCCATGCCGTTCTTCGCTGTTCCCACGCACCACACCCATAAGTGGGGGGTTCTGGATAAATTTATAGAGCCACAATTAGTGGCTTTCCTAGCAATTCTGAGAGAGAGATCTTGACTGCTATAGCAGTCAAGTCTCCCCGGTTGTTTCTAACAATTATAGAGAGGAGACCAGCAGTCAAGTCTCTGCTGGTTGTGCTTTCCTAGTAATATCTATCATATATTAAAAGCATTACTGTCAGTATCAATACATTTAGGTTTTTAGCTAGGAATTTTCAAGTATTCCAGTAGGCAACACTAGGATTTTTTTTTGTACTGCATCTTACTTGCACAGAGAACAAAAACTAGAAGATTGCATATTTGTACTAGCTTTCAACTTGCTTGCATAGAGAACAAAAAAACTAGCAGATTGAAGTAGCATACAAGATTTTGTCATTTGCCTATGAAAGTACTATTAGTTTTCTGAGTAGTTGCTTAGCATTTTTGTAGTAAACTACTTGGATAATAACATGTAATGGTTTTTTGTAACTTGTAGGTCCTAGCTGGGATGGATTTGAATGAGTTACCAACAGAGGCTTATGATTTCGTTGACAATGGAAATCCGTTGTTTTGTACACAAATGCCTACCAACTATGATGCATTGCCAACAATTTCAAAGTTTCAAATGTTCATTTGTGAACTATGAAAGGATAGGTGTAAAAGTCTAGTTTCATATTGTGGTCCTCATATCAAGAATCATGTCTATAGTTATTTCTACTTGGTCCTTTTAGCTTGGTATAATCTTTCATGTGCATCTATTCATCAAGTTTGGATGTCTGTACCTACCAGATCAACATCCTAAATATTTAGGTGATGGGCAAACATTTCAGCTATTGTATTGAAGTTATATACTCAGCATGTGAACCCAAAGTGTTCCTGTTTAACAGACAAAGGATCAACAATGCTCCTTCTAAGAGAACTTAAATTGTGGAATACGGTACAATACTCTATTTGAACAAATGTTGAAACCCCCAAAAGCTGCAATGATAGGCAACCACAACGTTCAGTACAGTATACATATACATTAATCCATGTTATATTAGTGGGCTGACGTGACGGGGCAGCCGCGCACGAGCTCCAGGCGAGGCTACACGGGCCGGCGGCCGTGTGAACTCCATCTGCAACGGTGGCCTTGCAAGCTTCGTCCGCGTCGGCGATGGCGGCCGCGCGTACAGGTGTCGGCCATCGAATCCACGCGCGGGAGATGACTCGCGGGCAACCGGGATTGCGCGTGGGAGAAGCCTGCTCGCGCGTGTGGAAGAGGAATCGCGACGGCAGCGAGCGCACGGGATCTATCGACTCGACGCTGGCCTCCCCATCGCGAGTTAGACATCGTTTCTACGATTTGGTCTCCCTTTCCTCATTAAATTGTTTGACACATCAGCAAATTGAGTGTAATTAATAGAGATAGATTTTAAGGTGTGCATGTGATGAGGTCTACTATATGAGAGCATATGTAATAAACACCATTGTGGTGAACATTTTTAAATCTCACTACATTCTCGGCTCAAAATTAGCATTACCTAATCCCGTGCCTTTCAGAAGTACAAAAATGTAATGAACACCATTGTGGTGAACATTTTTAAAAAAGTAAAGGCTAAGGCTTGTTTCTCATTCTGAACTCCTCGACCTTTTCTTTCGTGATCTCAACTTTGGTTTCTTCTCACCACCAGCTCTCTCTGTTGCCTTGTGCTTCCGCTTCGCTTTTCTTGGATCTGCATCCCCATCCATTAGATGCTCATAGTCCTCCAGGCTTGCAAATGGAGACGACCCACTCTTCAGACCACGTTTATGTTTCCTCCCTGCCCCCTTTTTTCTCTGTATACGAGCCACCACCCTTACCAGCGTCAACCATCTCTTCATCACTTAAGTTGCCATCTGAATCGCCTGCACTCTCAAGGGCATCTAAGCCCACAAAACTAGAAATGTCATCGTCATTTTCTGATCCTTCATCCCTAGATGCAGTATCATCAGAAATGTCATCCAATTCCACATCACTGTCATCTCTAAGTAAATCCTTTTCCTCTTCAAATGCATTCGAGTCAAGGTCATCATAGTCATATTCTCCATCATCTGTCAACCCATCTCCCAGATCCTGCATCTCATCTCCACTCTCATCACTAGCATCATCAGCGTTATTATCAGCTAAGAGTTCCCCTGCATCTTCATCAAGAACTGAGTCCTTCCGCTTTGCCTTAGGTTTAACAGGGCCGGTCTTGTTCAAATAGAAACGGTGGAAAACAATATCTTCAGGAGGCACTTCATTTTCTGCCAATTCTAGAAGCTCTTCTCCGATGAGATGATGATTTAGGTTAAGCTGAAGGCAAAGGCATAGGTCAGCAAGGGATAAAATAAAACAGTGTCTGACAGAATTCAGTATTTAAGACAATCTACACACATTTATTCAAATTTTGAAACTAAAATTTTAAGTTGAAGTTTTGAGCATCTTCTCAAAAGCATCAAGTGTAATTGGAGGGAATAGTGAACAGGTCATCTACAAATCCAGATGTAGAGAAACAGCTTCAAGTGTCAACAAAGAGAATCCAAGTAAAAAGGGCTAACCTTTTTAGCTGGGGCAATTTGTGATCCACCATGCCATCTTCCTTCAGCTATGCGGTTCCCTTTTGGTTTCTTTTCCATGAATTTGTCAAGGAAGGCAGGAAGTGATAGGTCTGTCAGTGGATCACCACTATAAACAATATTGTTGCCAGATAGCAATGTTCTGGCCATAGTAGAAACTGAAGGGTGCACATGTGAAGCCAATACTGTTAGCTCCCACCAACTGACACGATCTGCATTGCTGACAAAGCAAAAGGTACATATGTTCAACCAAATCTTGCATTTTTGTAACAAACACGAAGAAAAACAACAAAATACACTAGTTCATAAAACAGAAGAGGCCGACTCAATTCATCCAATAACAAAAAGAATTATGCTTTATGCATGCATACCCATATTTTTAAACAGGGTGGGGGTACTTGTGAATAACAACCACATATTTCAAGCCTCAACAAAACAAAGAACTAATATGTACTCCCTCCGTCCCAAAAAAGAATGACGTTGGGAAGCGTGCAAGTCAAACTTTCTCCACTTTGACTAGGTTTGTAGAAAATGTGTGCAACATTTATATCTCCAATTAAGTTTATTTTGAAAGTATATTTCAACCATCTATCTAATGATACTAATTATGTATTATATAAAAATTATTATTCTTTTTTTATATAGTTGGTCAAAGTTTGAAAAGGTTGTCTTCTCGGGAGTTTAGAATAGCTTCTACTATGGGATGGAGTAAATGTAGGATCCATGCAAAAAAATGAGAAAATAGACAATACCAGTAAGAAGGCTCTCTCTGTGTCGTGGATCATATAATGCATGTTGTCTGGGCGCGTCAATTGATGTATTGTTCTCATCCAACAATTTTACTTGTTTTATACTATCAATTCCATCAGCAGCATCAAGGTTGTGTTTCTCATGAGCAGCTACTTTTTCATTATGAACTAGCACTGCTGAGGCAATAGAAGAGTCCTCTGGGCTCTCTATAATGTCTTCAAAGTGTTCATCGCCATCATCAACAGATTCATTCTGGAGCAAAATCCCCCTGAAGATATAGATGAAAATTATATCATCATGAAAGATAATGACATGTTTTGATTAAATGGCTAGTCACATACCATAACAGCGGCTTTCGCCTTAAGAACTTCTGACAGAATGAAAAGGCATCCACAAGCATACTGAGGAGGCCGTTGAAGAGCCACCTGCCAAAAGCAATTACATAAGTAACGGTAAAAATATCTAAAAATATAACAAAAAAATAGCATCGGTAAAATTAGAATATTCAGTGTCCGTTATTTGTCTTATTCTATGTGTCTTATTCAGTGCGTCTCAAACTACTTTTCCTATTCATCCTCTTCAGTAAATTCTTCTCATATCATGGTTACATGGTACCTCACTGGAGGCCATGAGACTTGTAGTTATTGTATCGTGTTAAACTTCTCATGTCTCAGGATGATTCTGGACTGTGGCTTCGGAAAAGATAATTCTCTAGAGCTGTCACCTGTTATACTAGCTTTTGGATTAGGTTTGATGTGGTGAGGTCTTGGGGAACATAATAGCATTAGTGACAACTGCTCAATCACAGAAGCATCATGATACCAGATTGTGTATTCTAGTTGCAAAAGAGGTAGCCTTAGGTTCTGTCATTTGACTTGCTACAATCATATGATTTGTCTGTTTAAAATCTTGAGGGCAGAATCCCAAATCAAAGCTAAAACAAAATTCGAATAGCAGTCAAAAGGGCTATATAAAAAAGCACAAAATGCAAAAATGAATGACATATTCACTCCTACATTCATTTCAAAGTATCAAACATAGCATTGTAACTTTAGGGCATGATGACAAGGCAATACAAGGAGAAGCAGAGTCCACCGAATCTAAGGTCAGATAAAGCAATAAAAGAAGACTTGAAGGAAAAACATCCAAGTTTAGCTTTGGACAGGATCATGTGAAAATTAACATTCATACACTTGAACATTTAGAAAAATCAATCTCCTTTTATGTTTATTATTATCATCATTAGTTCTATTTTACATACAATATATCTCCTTTGTTGCTCTTTGTAAGTTTCATCTATAGCCTAGCCAGACTTGGTAGGGGCAAAATATCTGGCTAAGTTGCTGTTGTTGTACTACTTTACAGAAAATTAACAGCATGGTACTATCAATTCAAAAAAAGAGAAGTCTATATTCCATCCATTTGCAGGCATGCCACAGTAGAACAACCCATGTTTAACATTGTGGTGCATACGGAAGCTCGATATTTTGCAATCACATAATTGTTTGCAGTACAGAGATTGCATTCCATGCCTCCTTAGCATTGTGGCATGTGTATCAGTATTCAGTAATTAGAAACTCAAACATCATATCCAAATGTAAGAACTCATCATGAAGATTTTAGCTATCATACTAGAAAACAACATACCTGCAGCAGCCGCTTCGAGAAAGCAGCAACTCTCTTCAACATTACATCATTCTTCATCGCCTTCACCAACAGCCCAAGAAATAACTCCGGCTGAAATATGCAAGACATAATGAATCAGATAAAATATAGTGAGACACTTAAATGTACAAGGATGCAGAGTTCAAAGGTATTATCTAGGTCAGGGCACCTTTCTATAATCAAACATAGTTGTGATGGAATGGAACACATCCAATTCAAATTCTTAAAAAAGTAAAACCAGGAATACTTCAGAATGGACATAAGGAACCTTTGAGGAGGTAACAGCAGCAGGACTCAAGAGTTTTGCGTATAATGCACGATAGAAACGGTCACTTGCTATCTGATTCTTTGTAGATATTTGGAACAAAAGCATCAGTGCCTGAACACCAACATTGAAATTCTCAGCATGAACCTACATGAAACCAAAATGATTAGTTTGGGAAAGCTGTGTCCAAAACATACAAACTTAGCAAGGTACTTCATAACATCATCTAAAAAAACTTACCAATCTGAAAAGAATAGGTGTCTGCACTTCCACAATATCGTCAACTTCTGAGCTCGCAACATATGGTAATGCCCTATTTACACCCTGCATGAGATGAAAGAATTAAAAATGAACTACAGAAACAAATCAAGCACCAGTTTGAACAAAAGTAAGCAAAGACAAGGTGTATGAGCAAGGTGCTGATGGGACATAAATAAGAAAAAATACAGGGACCTGTAGAGTGGCTACATACAGTTAAAAGTGCAGAGAGGATTCTGGAGTCCATCTCCAAATCTGATCCTGCTGTTGAACCCACTTCGTTGTTTCCATGGGATCTGGAGTCCTTCATCTTGTTATTTCCTCCCTCTATTTTTTCATTTTCAACCTTTTTCTTGATGTCCTTGCTATATGTATCTCCTTTGGTGTCACCAGAGCTCATTAGTACCTAGCATAATTGTGCAACAGAACGAGAAAAAATGAGTTATCTTTTCTGTCAAACAAAGTAGTACAGTAAAACATGTCAAAATGAGACAAAAAAAAATGAAGTACAGTGTTTATTCCAGGGAAAAAACATATTAACAAAAATAACATGTGTTTTTTAATACTTCAGTAGTTAGAGGACATGGCAAATAGATGTGATAAAAAAAGCAACAGAACTAAAAGATGACAAGATCAAGCCCAAATTACATATGATGGCTGGACAGCAATAATTACTAGTGAAACACATCAACTTGATGGCTGGCAATGTTCAAAGCACCAAAACAAAGCACAACCACATGCTCAAAGATTACAATATAGTACGCCACTACCCCCACCAGGGCCACCACACCTCAGTGACGCTTTTTTACCAGTGTGTTCCCCTCCTAGAGGATCACACCCATCTCTGTACAAACTTGAAGTGCCAAAATAGCACCTTCCATGTGCTGACTTCCCCATTGACCAAACCACAAAATGCTCCTGAAGGTAACTTGTACAAGAGATGCCCATGTAATGGGTAATAAAACTTAAATAATGGAAGACAAATGCTAACAAATTATTCACACAGTAAGCATAAACAACTATAGAAAGCTGAAATGCATCCAACCTTGAACAGCGCAATGTAGACATCCACCAAACGTTTTGCAATTTTAGGCCCATCTCCCTTGTTTGTAAGAAGAATCTGGCTCAAGAAATTGACCTGTAGAGATGCCACCAATTAAAAGGCTAAAAATCATGATGTAAATCATATTTTTAATAATTAGATAGAAGTTTGGTAGATAATTTAGGCTCCATTTGGATGTCGATATTGAGGACCTTGGCATTGAATTGAGCTCGATTGCCAAATCAGATTAGTATTGGTATTGAGTTACAATACCAAAGTTATTGTTTGGATGCAGAAGGAATTTTGTGAGATAGACAAATCCAATTCACGTTTGGATGTGTATGGCCTGGAATTGAGTTGACTACTACTCACATCTCCATCACTCCGCGGCGAGGGGCTGCGCTGCTCGCATCCTGGCAGCGCCGCCCGCCCTTGCCTAGCCGGAGAAGAAGCTGGGTTTCACCGGAGAGGAAGACAGGGGCAGTGCCGCCACCGGGCGAAGGGAGCAGGGAGACCACCGCATCCTTGCAGAGCTCGCCCACCCTCGACTTTCCTGGTCGGAGAAGAAGCTGGGTCTCGCCTAGATCCGCCGCCCATGGGCCCGTGGCAGAGCCGCACCCAGTCCACGCCTAGATCCGCCGTCCATGGGTGTGGAGGGAGACGTCCGAGGTCGCCGGCAGACTGAGGCATAGAGGGGCAGCGCCTCGTCGGCGGACGGAGGTGGGCCGGAGGCAGGGTACCTGCGGCGGCAGAGTCGCCCTTCCCGAGGGTCCGCCTGCGCGCGCCCCGTCTTTTTTCGCGAGGATGAGACGAAGCGGTACGCGGGTAGGGGAGAATACCGAGCAATACCGGGCAGAAGGCCTCCGAATCGTGGGCGGGCTCGCGTAAGGGTGGCGAATACCCCCGTGGCATTCAAGCCTGCTTTCCATCTAGCCAATACCGGCCGCCCAAACAGCTGAATTAGGAGTCCTCAATGCCAATTCCTGATTCCGACCCTCAATATCAACTTCCAAACGCTGCCTTAGTAAAATCCAATATTAATGAAGATGATGTCTATGAAATTTCTGAAACAATACTGGCATAGAAAGTGCTATTAACAATTACATACAGCCTGGTACTTGGCCCTAAGCCCAACATGTGGTCTGAAGAGAAAAAAGAATCCACCTCATCTATCACGACCATCTGCAAGTTGAAAGAGTTTAATGAGATCAAAAGGAACATGAAATTTATGTGTAGCTTTGCATGCAAAATATTACATAGTTAGATTAAAACAAACAATCTGTGCCATACTAGAATCCCACAGCATTTACCTTCATATTAGGATGAGCAGCCAGGAGACATGTTAACAGATATGCAGCACTTGATGCTGCTCTCCTTTCAGGATCGCCGAGCTGCAACAGATATTTTGCAACAAAAATTAACAAAATTATGTCACTCCTAGTAAGACTTTAGGCAATGTTGCTCATCAATAATATAATGCATTTTACTGTGTCGCTGTTTTCAATCTAGATCATACCAGTTCTACATATATTGAAATTAAAAAGAGAGAGATAAAGTGGAGTTGCATAGTGTTGAAAAAAAAAGGTAGCTCACTTTGTTAACAAGAGATGTGAGCAAACGACGTTCCTGTTCTGACTTACTTTTCAAAAAAGCATGAAAACCGCCTGCAATAAACAAAAATATAAAATAGCCATGATCAAAACCACATTCATCATTACATAAACCATGGAGAAAATGGAAATGTTATGTATGGCTGCTTATTTGAATGTTGCAGGGTTGCAGAAGAGACAGGCAAGAACATCAGCTTGATCAAGAGAATTGGCACAGGATAGGGAAGTGCCACGCCGTGAATTACAGCTTGCCATTTAAGCTCGCTTTTAAGTTACATTCTAAAATGTTGTCACTGATTGAGTGATTCGGTTTAAAGAAATAAGCCAGGCAAGAATGAAATCCGAATCTACCTCTCTCTATCTCTTAATGTGCCCTGTTTCTATAGGATCCGGGAGGCAAGGTCAAGGTCAGCAAGGCAAGGAACTTGCTGTTTTTGTCAAGCTTCACCACTCCCACCACACCTCCACCGCCTCACGCACACAACAGAAAAGGCTACAGCATTTGCATCAAGGTCCCAAGATTGCTATAGCACATGTCATATTATGTTGTTTGCCCCTTAGCAGATTAGTAAGTTAAGAGACCGAGGGATTTCCATTACTATTTTGTACATATGGTTTGTTATTAGATTAGATATCTGTGGATGCTTCGTAGACAAAGTACACCTCTCTGTATAAAGAGAGGATGTTATCAGGCATCAGCATGTAAATCAATGAACAAGCCTCCCCACTATTGCTCCTCATGTTTTTCAGGCAGGCTGTTGCACATGTGGTCAACAAGCCACCCATCCATAGTGATGGTGTTACATGTAGTGAAAATCACCATGAATCCCAAACAGATCTAATTCTAATGAACTCCAGATGGTTCCCAAAAGTTGCAGACAGAATATGCAATTAAGAGTATATAAAAAGAAGTCAATTAGATTTATATGATTGCTCCAATTTCCAAACAAAATAGCAAGCTTTAGATGACCGCATGATATCCATTGCAATATATGAACATGCTTGCCACTGAAACAAGTACTGAGTAATAAATTGTACATCCCGTGCAACGCGCCGAGCATGTTTCGCTAGTATAACAAAAAAAAAGGTCAATTAGATTTATATTCACCACAAAGTACTGCAAGGACAAATACAGTTTCTGAGAATGCTCCAACAATATATATTATGTCTGATTAGAAAATGGAGTTGAAACTTTTGTTTTCGTATAGGCTATTAAGCTTGTGATAGTTTTAATGGGTGTAAAATGGTGGGGCCCCTCTTGAGCATGTGCCAGGTTAAAGATAAGGTTGTTAGATTGTTCTATCTCTAAATTGAGTCTTACGGTCCCTAGAGACCATAGGCTAATTTTGCTTAATTGAGAAGGAACACAAAAGGTCCTTTTATTATCTCTACCACCCACACAAATGCAACTCTGCAGTCCTACAACTTCCTACGGCAGGGTATCTACAGCTGAATATATGTTAATAAAAACATGTCCATTCATGTCAAGGAAAATAATCTGAAGTTGTAAAGAAGAAAAATCAGCAGTAGTTGAATGGTATGCAAGTCCTACATCTTAGAAACCAAGCCTAAGTAATTTAAATTCATATACGAAAGGTATATCAATTCCCATGCACCTTTTTTTTTTTTAGATAAAAGGGGTTCACCCCTTTTGTATTACCAAAAGCAACCAAAGTTTTACATAAAGAGCCATCTAAGCTGAACCAAAATGGCTGAAACCAAAAGCAGAACACCCAATGGAGCCAACCCTGATCACAAGCTGGTTGTATTCATCCTCCATAGCAGCTGAGGGAGTAAGTTTGCTTTGGCTTCCAGGCGCTGAATGATTTCCTCCACTTGCTGTCCTGGCTCCGGCTTGAAAATGGGGATCCATCTCCTTAGCATTCATTCCCATGCACCTTTAACTCATATTTATATACTAAAATCCGAAAATGTATTTTTGTTTTCCTAGAACTACTATCTTGTGTTCAATCTTCCAAGTTTGCCAACTGGTTACAGAAAACAATTGTACATGCACCAATAATGATACACAGCTCTCCGGCGTTTTTGTGCAATTATACATGCACCACAAGTTGCCCAATCAACTTTGTTATACGGTATGCTGAAATATAGTTTTACCCTAAGACGACATACAGTGCAGTCACAGATAACGGGTTGAAGGCATTGACCCTTGCATCCCCGACCCAAGTACGCGGGGTCATTTTCAACCCAACCGTGTAAAAACCTCTCTCAAGTAGTGTACCACGTTCCTTAACCCTGTTCCTCATCCCCATCGACCCGGGAACTATGTGACTATGGTACACTGTCAAAGTAAGTCTTCACAAAGATAAAAGATTACAAAACTTGAGCTAACCTTCATTGCTTTGTCTTTAAGATTTGGCAGCATATCTTTTTACCGCATCCTCCAGTGCCATAACAAACCTTTCGTATCTGCAATTAATATGATGAGCATTTGAGTTGAAACCGAGCATGATAATGATAAAATCATCAAGAACAAAAAAGATTATTTTATCTTGATGCATTCAGAAGTTCATGCACATGAATGTCTAGTATACATTACCATTAATCCAGTTAAACACTTTCCTGCACAATAAATACCAAAAGTATCTTGGTATATTAGAACAAAACACCAACACACCAATGATGGGGGCATGTATAACACTGGCAATTGAATTTCGAAAACATATATAAAAAAGGCAATATCTTCATTGCATAACAGTGTTAAACTAAGCCACACTTTTTTCCTACAAAATGTTTTTAAAAAGCAGAAACAATTGCTAAATTGTATTTCTTTCCGTTAAAGGTATATGTTACCAAACTCTAATTAGTTCCAGGTGAGGGGTGTTCTTTGCAGATGTACACCACATACTCTTGGTAGACTTGACACTTACGCCTAGAGTCAATACAACAAAGCATTTACCTGAAATGCATATTAACTAGTAAGGTGTAGTGCAGTGAGAAATACCTCTGTTTTAAGCAGTCCTCCCAATGCCAGAAGAGCAGAAGTGAGTACCCATCTTTTGTTTCAGGTAAAATGTCTAGCGGGCGTTGGATAAGACTTTTCAGCTTACGATCAGGCAATAACCTACCAGGCAAATGAACAAATAAGTAACATGACACAAATGCTGTAAAGAACAAATAAATTTTGTGTACTAGCAAAAGCAGAATGAAATTTCAAAAACACGAGAAGATGCTAACCTCATAAGAAATAACTCCTTAATTGCATCGAATCCTGTGAACGCATACCTCTTACCAACTTTTGATGTTACCATGCCTGTTGTGATTTTTTTTCAACAAATAAAATGATTTTCTTAGCGTGTTCATGAGAGCACAAAAAAAGGATATCATCAAAACTGTTATGATGTGAAAGCCTTGCTATACTGAAGAAACCAAATAGTATGATGACTCCATACAAAGCAAATCTTGGCTTGCTGAATCTAGTTCCAAAACCTTTCAAAACATCTACTTCAATGTTTTTTCTAGTATAAAAGGTCATACTGACTACAATTTGTTCAATATGCATTGCGATGAAGTTAAATAATTCACAATTACTGCAAATTGCCAAACGGTATAGTCAATTTGTACTCTCTTTACAGCCTTTTATTTTAGAGCCAAGAGATTTTCAGTAGTGCAACTCACCGAGGGAGGGAATCAAGTGCCTTGATGTTTGCAATTGGATTGTCCTCGACAAGACATGTAAACGCTGACACCTTGTCAGCTGATGTACCAGACTTTGCTGATATCTCCAGGAGCTTCAGGTCACCATGCCCCCGCCTCACGGCATCATATTCCCTCGCATACTGTGCCATGAGCTTCTCCGCCAGATCTCGTTTCCTCGCCACTATTCCCTGCATCTCCTGAAGCCCCACAGCTGGAGGCACCTGCTTACGACCGCTCAGGACCCTCGCCTCCAGCTCATCAGCATCAGTGTACCACTGCCCTGAGAGTGCTGCCGCCTTCATCAGCGGGTAATTCGTGTTGACAGCACCGGGTTTGCTGGCAGCATAGGGATCACGTAGCTCGAGAGGGTGTGGCTTCTTGGTAGGTCTAGGGTTTAGATGGGGGTTTGCGGTGTTATCAGAGTTTTGATGGGGTTGTGTGTTATCAGGGTTTTGATGGGGTTGTTTGGAAGGGGGCTTTGAGGATTTATTCATGGGTCCGGACTTGCGGAAGTCAGAGTCATCGAAGCCGCCGGAGGAGTCGCCGGCCCCATGGAGGAGGCCGAGGGAGGAGGCGAATGTGGCGACGTCAGACTTGAGCGCATCAATGTCCTCCTCATCACCTCCCCGGGTAGAAGGCTTCCTCGCTTTCTTAGTGCGCTTCGACTTGGAGGTCGGCTCCGCCATGGATAGAGGCGGCGGGAGCGCGGCTGCAGACAACCAGCGTCCTGAGAGAAACTCAGCAGGCGAAACCGAGGTTCTGGGGAGATGAGGGAAGCACCAGCGTGCAACGAGGAACAGCGGCGAGGATGTGCGGCGGGCGGGCAACGTACCTGAGTTGAGTTGGGCGGACGCTGGGAGAGGAAGGCTCGAAGAGCGAGGAGGAAGAGAAGAACTCGGTGGGTGGCGACTGGAAACGGCGGGGGTGAAGGCGACGGCGCGGCCAACTCGTGCGAGATGGAGATGAAGTTGTTGGACCTTGGGCCTTTGGGCTATTCCGAGCATATTCAGCCCTTTTACTATTTCTTTTTATTTTTTTGATAATTGATAAATTAAGGTTGTGCGTAGACATTCTGTGTTGCACCGGCGGTGCCACAGACACAGAAGACGGAACCCTGCACACTGCATCATCGAGGCAGACATTCCGCAAAACTGTGTCGCATGCTTGCTGCTCATCAGAATGTACTGCAGTGCAGTGCGTGCGGCGGAGCTGGCAGGGGAGGGGCACATGCGTGTGGCCGTCTCACACTTGCGTGCGTTCGTGCTACCACAGACCTCGCGGGGCCCGCATGTCAGACATCAGAGAGTACGTTCAAATGGGAGTGGGAGCAGACAGCAACGTCCAACACCTTATAACGAATTTTCAAAATTCTAGAAACTCGGGAGTCTCGGGTAAAACACGTAGGAGTACGTAGATCTTTCTCATTTGTCACTATTTATAATATTTCCATCATTTTAACCACCACCTTCTTTGTCAAGAACGTCAAATTACGGCTCTTATACGTTTATATAATAATATATACAAAGTACATTCATGGACTGAAAGTTCCTCAAACGTATACGTTCGTGTCCGTCATGAAAAAACAAAAGGAAGAAAGAAATAATAATGATGGGCATCGATCGGATGTGGTGATGCGTTGGATCTTCTCTCGCTAAAATGATTGCACTGTCGATAATGATTGCAAAAGGTAAATAGCAGTTTTTGATTAAAACAGCTAACCAAATAGCCCACAGCTTTTAGATAAACTAAAATATATAGAATTCACTGGCTGCAACATTGCGGTTGCACCGTGTAGAAGTGTACCTATTCTGAGTTCGCCTTTAAGCTTACATGACAACTCAACTTTGCTTAATGATGAAATTAGCATACTAAGTCATCCACGCTTTTCTCTACCGCTGCTTGTTCTGAAGAGTGAATTTGGCTACTGCTGAAACTTATGCCGCCATGTCTGCAGTGAATGTGTCTTTAATTGTTATCTATAGTCTTTTGACCTTCTAGATTTTTGATTTGTGCTTTTCATAAAATTTTTGTTACAATTAGAGATGAACTTTGCTTACTTCACTGTGGTCTGGGAATCAGAAGCTTACAGAGTATGTGTAGCGGTCATGCTTATGCCTTTGTGTACTTGAGTTAGTTTTTTTTTTTTTTTTTTTGAATGACCTGATTCCTAGAAATAGCATATTTACAGTCTTAGATGTGACTGATATATCTCTTTGGTTTTCTTTTAAGTGCCTCCCTACTTGCTCTTTAGGACTAATTATCACTTTATCAAGGGCCCATTACTTTCTGACTGTTTCAACACAACATAGCAGTATTAGACAATTCAAAGCAGCATTTTCATACTATATTCTACTCACTCCACAGATAACTTATGCATTGACAACGGGGATATTGTAGTACCTTCTTGTACTATGGTTATCTTAGAGCTATTTGTTATATTGTAATTTATGCAACTGCTGAACTTAGATTACTCAATTCGCATATTATGAGACTTTCCAATATATGACATTGATTATTTGCATAGCGGTTCCTTTGTCAATATTATATCTATATATAAAAAAGTGAATATGGATTATATCGAATTGCATATGGTACTGCTGGCTACAACTAATAATCTAGATTAGATCATGTTTCTTTCACAATCATTGTTGAACCAAGCTAATTTTCTAATTATTTTGCTGTTACGGTTTGCTCTTCTTTTCCTGCTGACTAATGCAGCCATATTCGCGGTTTGCTTTTTCAGCTGAGTTCATTGATAATTTGATACACTCTCCGGGTCCCTTCTTCTTTTCCTGCTGACTATTGCTGCAACTCTTTCGTTTCTGCATGTTTCGGTGACGTTCTGTTACAGCTACTGTCATTTCCCACACTTTTGGACAGGTGTGTTTCAGATATTATTGGATTCACAGTATTATTATTGAAATTATGCAATGATTTTACTGAAACTAAGGTACAATATTTGTAAAGTTCAGATCTTCAATTCTTCGGTTGACGATGCCGCATACTCCATCCGTTAACAAAACTTGCTCTCCTGTGCAGATCCAATACTTCTCACAGCATATTGAATCAGAATCGCCCACCATGAGACCAAGCTGCTGGATAAAAAATATATATGCCTGATGGTACATTTGCGCTGCCACCACAAGTATCAGGATAGCTGCAGCAGTTTCCGCAGCCTCAGCTTCAGGCAGAGCGCTGCTGCGCTCCTAATAATATTACCATATTACCCTCCGATGTACTGAAGCACCAACTGTGAAGGATCATGGTTCTACCATTGTTCCTAATGTAGGTGCTATGCTAGCTGACATGTAAAATGTGATGGCCTAATGTAGGTGCTATGCCTATGTTTGTATATAACTATATATAGAGGCACAACCGTATCAGCCGCTACATAGAACCCGTATGTGTACAAGTATTTAATATAACCACGTTACTGCTTTAGCACTCCATCTTTCCATGTCACGATCCCTCAAATTCACAGCTGAACAAATTCGGGCGCGCGGGGCCGCCACTAGTTCGAACAATTCACCCACCCAGACCAACGACTGCAATGTTTCAAGCACTAAGCACAAGTGCACTTTACGATTCCGATGCAAACTCCAACAGCTCTGATAAATGGCAATGACATATAGACTACTATTAACATAACACAGAATCAGGGCACTAAAAGAAGCTGCGACCTTATTGGAATATATTTAGTACACACGAAGCAGTGGCACAATAAGCGCCACCATTCACAGGAGTTCCAAATCACAGCTACTGAAATGTGCAAATGATATTGTTCATCATAAACTTCGATGCGGAAGCTACAACTAACAGAAGTGGTACCAAGGTTGTCTAACTACCAATAGCTTACAGCCATAATAACCCTTCAGATTGGCGGAGCTAAGGAGCATTAGCAGGAAGCCTAGTAAGCATCCTGTCAACTTTTGCCAAAAGGCCCTGCATCTCCCCCAGAAGCTTATCTGGAACATCTGATGGCGCTGCCTTGTTCAAAGCCAAACGACGGGCTGAAATCATATCCTCAAGGTTCTTCCTCATCTCTCCGAGTGGGGGCTTTGAAGCAAGTGGGGGCTTTGAAGCAAGAGATGGTGAAGGGGAAGTCAACTTGATTGGAGAGAAATCAAGCCTTAGTTTGGCAAACGGAGGCCCAAATTGACCAAGAAGGTACTGACAACCCTTCTTGTACGCCTCCTCAGCTTCAATGCTTTTCCCAAACACAACACAAGCACTGCGGGTAGTTTCTGAAATATCAGTCTGAGACTCAATCAAGTAGCCGTACTTGCCAAATGCGGAGAGTAGCTCCTGTCTGGAAGGAACAGAGGTACCAGGTTCAAATTCCACGATAACGGCTGCTGGATTGCTGAAGTGCTGTGCAGCTTTCTTCTTCTTTTTTTTTAGGAGTAAGGTTAGCAGGGTCCAGCCAAGTGCGATTGGCATTTTCACCACAGGAATGATTTGCCACTTCTGCAGGTAGCTTCACTTTCTTGACAGGTTGTCCATCCTTTTGAAGCTCATCTTGGTGTGTATCACTCACACCTATTGTATCTGCACCATTACTGCTAACTTTCTTAAGCATTTCTGGCACCATAGCTTGCAGAGAAGCATAAGATTGCTGGACTGTGCAAACTTCTACACCCACAGGCTCTTTATTTCCATCCACAGGATGAGACATGTCTTCATGCATAGGTGACAGCCCACTGCTGACAGGAAAATCTGCAGCATTTTGCAGATTTTCATGTATGTGAATATCAGCTTCGGGCATTGTTGCTTCCTTTGAAACACTTCTGTCAGACACATCAGCAGCAACACTCTGCACATTCTCGTTTATGTGATTATCAGTTTCCAACTCTATTGGTTCATTGGAAACAATTCTGTCAGGCACATCGGAAACATGCCTTTGCACATTTGTGTCCATTTGTAAACACGTTTCTGGCTCTGTTGCTTCCTTGGAAACACTTCCAACAGGGGCATCTACAGCAACACTTTGTGCACTCACATCTATGGGATTATTAACTTGCAATTCCTTCGTAGGCACATCTACAGTAACATTTTGCACATTCATTTCTGACCTTGTTGCCTCCAAGTTAGCTGCATCATTTTCTTTTGCGGATTGTTCAGGAAACGTATTGCCCACAGCCATAACATCTGCTTTCGCCCGTTCATGTCCTGATTCCACTGTCCCAGGATCCGCGGCTGAAATAGGAACTTTCATAGGTGATGGTTTGCCCTTCCCATTCTGAAGGCCTACTCCTATACCCCTTGGACTACTTCCCGCCTTCATTATGGTTCTCATATCTTCTGCTTTGACTTGCCTGATAGGAATAGCAGGAGTGATTGGCATACCAGCGCCAATTGTAGCAGCAGGAGAGGTCTTCTCCCGCTTCTTCCTCTTGATGGAAGGGCCACCACTCCCAGCTTCATCCTTTTTCCTGCCCCTCTTTGACACACAACTGCCTTGTTTCAGCCCAGCATGTGAATCAGAGACTAGAACCACAGCAGCGTCCATGCCCACATTTCTAGAGCCACGCATGAGTGGACTTTCCAGTGCCTTACAAGACTTATAGTCAGCACCGCGAATGAATTTCATGCTTCTAAACAAACGTAGAAATTCCTCGGCATCCTTTGGAAAATCGCCGCTATGGTTGGGAACCTCCCCTAAGCCTCGCACCAGCAGGACGACATCTTCCACGACAATGCTGACTGGCAATGGCGACGCATTTCTGCCATCTTCAGCAGCTTTGGGCACCAATGCCATTGACAGATCAACCCGTTTACGGGTAATCTTTTCAGCCACACCCAGGTTGGTGTATGGTGGCGACAGGTACTTACTCTTCTTCCGCTCTCGCTTTCCTGAGGTTACATGCTCAGCGCTGCCAATCGTTCCCTCATCCTCCTCTGCATCCCGCTTTTAAACTTTCCTGAGGTTACATGCTCAGCACTGTCAATCTTGTCCTCATCCTCATCTGCATGCCGCTTTCGCTTTCGCTTTGGTAGGCTTACATGCTCAGCATTGTCAATCTTGCCCTCATCTTCCTCTGCATCCCGCTTGTCCATCATTTTTCTGACACTGCGCTTCTTCTGCTTGGATGTCTCCTCCGGCCTCACCACCAATGCCTTGTGCTGGTCCTCGGCAAGCCAATCCTCCGCATCTCTGTCTTCACCAGCAGGCACATCGAGATCGATCTTGTCCACAAGGTCCCTCCGTCGGGCGGCGCGGGTAGTACTGGGCGCCATGCGGACCCCAGCCCTCCCCGAATGCGCGGACCCAGCCCTTGAGCCTGGTGCGGTCCACCAGGCCGACAGAGGAGGCGTCCAATGCAGCCTGACGGAGCGCCGCCAGGAACTCCGCGGGCGCCAGGTTGGCGACTCCGACGCTGCAATCCTCCTCTCCGGGCTCTGGGGGCGGGACGCAGGCGCAGGTGAGCTGTGCGCGCAGGGCCGCGACGGCGCGCGACTGGGCCTCCTCGACGGCCCCGAGGAATCCGCTCGCGATGCTGCTGCGGGCCATCGTGTCGGCGTCGGCGTCGGCGAAGCGCCGGACCCGCGTGGGAGGGCCGACGGCGCCCCGGAGGCGGCCGGGTCGACGAGGTAGGAGACTTGGGCGTCGCGGACGTCGGAGGCGGGGCACGCGGCGAGCATGCGCGCGGGCCACCAGCACTGCCGGCGCGGCTTGGAGGGCATGGCCCAGACGAGCTCCCCGGCGGCTAGGGTTTGGGAGCGCGGCGGCGTCCGCGTCAGGGGTTAGGGTTTTGGCCTCCATTGGTGCGAGGAGGACGGAATGTGGGTGGCGATGCGGCGCGAGTGGCGTGAGGATTGGTGGGTGCGGCCGGGTCGGGGGATAGATAGGAAGGGGGCGGATTGGATTGATTCGATTGGAAAGTGGGAACGGAGCGAGTCGCGGCCTCAGCGTGGGGTGGGGTGAGGTGGGGGAGAAGGATGGCCGAATGGAGAAGGGAATCGACGGGGTGGGGGGAGCTGCTTCCGGCGGCGGCGGCGGCGGCGGCCCGGCCGTGGTGTGAGCGAGTCACGGGCAGAACCGCATTGATATGATAGAGTGATGAGTAGTGCCTATAGGGAGAGTGGTGAGAGTGGTGAGTGGATCCGTGCTGTCTGCTGTGGGCTGGTGTGGCGACTCGACTGGCGAGGGGCCAGAGACATGGGTGAAAGGGAAGTTGCGGTGCCCCTCGATTTGGCTGGGGAATCCACGAAAGCGTCACGCGGCCGGCGACGAAAGCATAGACCCAGTCACGCAGGTGGCCAGCGGGGTGCCGGGGCGGCGTGCCAAGTGTAGTGGCTCATCGAGAGGCGGGGGGCTCGTAGCGCGTGCGGCCTCGGGTCGGGGGATGGTTTTGCGGCCGCGATGCCCGGCAGTTTTCTTGCAACAACGAACAGTGCCAGGCACCTACGCCTGCTAACGGGGCGGGGTGCGATGGGTTTTTTTTGGCGGGTTCTCACATGGGCTTGTACGGGTGGGTGAGAACGGGTTTCCTCTGTCGTGGGTCGGGGCGGGTTGGGTTTAGTAGATGAGAGACGGGTTGGGGCAGGCTGGAGCGTCATTGTCGTGGCGCAGCACGATCTTCGTGGTATTGATGTCAGCGAGCGCAGCGGAGCCCGATGGGTTGTGACGGGTTTTAGCACACATCGGGTAGGCTGGGTCGGGGTGTTGGAGCGGTGGGGGTGGGATGGGGCGGGTTGGCAGATTAGAATATTAGGTATATGGGTCGGGTGGGTACAGATCGAGGAGACACGTATCCAAAGCTCCCTCCCCTTTTGGCCTTGCGTGAGTAATTTTGTTTGGTTTCCACGAGCGTTTGATCAAAACTACTTTATAAAATCATGGTGTCGATAAATCATGGTACTGCTAAGTTTATTAGTTTTAAGAAGACCACTCTAAACTATTTGACCACTTTTTCTAAACCATTTTATAAACATAGGAAATAACATCCAAATATCATCTTAGCCTGTTTAGTTATTACATTATCAATGTTTCCATAAAAAAATACAATAGATAAAACTTTTTTCAAGACAAACTAGAAAACATCGCGGTGTTGCCGCTTATAGCCATTGAACGTGCCCATTCTATTTCAAGTTGATGGTTAGTTCAAATAAAGATAAAATTTATACTCCTAAATCATTAATTGAGCTATTTATTTGTGTATCATAAAAGTGTTTTTTTTTTCGATTGTAGTTAGGTATAGAGGTTTGTGCAGGCAAGCCAAAGAGACAATGCTCGTATACAAATAAGTATGTTGTTGGAATTGTCATCAGAGCACCGTGCTTACAAACTTAGCATTGCATAAACTAATATAAAACGCCTGTGCAGTGAAGATAATATTTGCTCTTAAAAGTTACTAAGTATAGTGCCGTGCTAACGCGAACGAGCTTTTAATCCTAAGGTTTACATTAAAGTAACCAAACAACGCCGTTTTTTTGTTAGTTTTTGTAGAATGTTTTTTGTTAGTTACTTACACACAATTGTATATAACCATGTATATTTTGCCCAAAAAACACTCATACATAACAAAGGATAATAAAGTCACGTCTGCTGGCATATTGCAACTAATTTATGAGTTGAAGTAGATCTTGGAGTTCTCTAGGGGTATTATTTATACATTGATTTGAGCTGCTCTTCAAAATTGAAACTAAGAATTCCGTTCTCAGTTAATATGATCTCTAAATGGCAGATAATAACTAACACGTAAAAGATTAATATTTACAAAGGCCAGCATTTGTTTGCTGGTTCATCATTCAAATCGATTTTGCATTGCAAAACACGCACATACAACATCCAATTGGATCTTCCACACGTACCGGGCCAGAAAGTCAACAGCGATATATTTCTACGAGAGGAGGCCCCCACGGAGTAGAGCTGGATCCACCGCGCCGAGTAGAGCTTGATCCACCGCGCCGTTCGCTCGGCCAACGGGGCCTTCGCTTCGCCCAACGCAGCGCAGCGCCGCAAGGCGAGCTCGAAGAAGCCCCCGCCACTGCTGATCCTCTCCGCTCCGCCTGTCATGCGGCGGCCGCCGGAGCATACGCTTCAGTCCTCGCGACGTCGTCGCGAGATCTCGAGCCTTACCTCCAGCGCTGGATCCACAAGGCGCAGCTGCCACCTGGTGCGCGGTACGGCAGCCGAGGCTGCTGCCTGGACGCCGATGTTGCCAACGACGAAGAAGACCTCGGCAGGAACGGCCGCCGTACCAGCTGGTCTGACCGCACCGCTGGTGGAGGCACCGTACCCGTAAACTGGGAAGCCGTGCCTACGGGTTGGGCCGCGCCGTCGTATGCACTCACCAAGACGCGTCGCGGACGCCGCCAGGTGCGTGGTAGGGCCGTCGAGGCCGCTGGCTGCCTCATCGCTCCACCCGCAATGTCCCCGCCGGCTGCCGGGCCGCCGTGTCCGCACCACGAACTCCCAGCCCCAAAGCAGACCAGCCGCCTCTGCGTCCGCACGGAATGGTACGGCAAGGTGGTTGGAGCCCCGGCGACGGCGAGGTTGCCGAGCTCGATGGCGTCGCGGCAACGGTGAAAGGTGCTCGTGAGATTTCTGCGACCCGGGTCGATGAAGATGGGAGACGATGTGACGTATATATATACGGCTGTGTTTGACTTGCGTGATTCACGGCCGGTCATCACGGTGGAGGAATAAATGGTAACTATTTAATTCCACCCATGCTGTGCTAACGGTGGAAATATTGGTGGAAAAATGGCAATGTCGTGCATGCAGGCAATTTTAGTTTCTATCTTTGCCTTCGTACGTACGGTGGAGTGGGCATGAGTCGCGCGTGATTAGCGGCGGCACAACGTCGATGGGCTTCACTCGGTCGCGAGTGATGAGGTTGACACACTTAATCTTAACCCTGGGATTATGAGGGAGTAAGGAGAGAGAACACCGGATTTAATCCTGAGGCGTCTGCTTTTGGAAAGATTTTAATTTTTTTTATTTCCATTTATAGCCAAAGAAAGTTGGTGCATTAAGAGGGTAGAAAAGTTAGATCTGATAACTCGTCATCGCATCATCTTTGTTGTTTGTTTTTGATGAAAGTTACACAACTTTAAGCAAAAGCATAGTCCACATTGTTGTGCCCTGTACACACACCAAAATATCCTTCCGTTTGATTTACTTAGTGTTAGTTTGTCTTGCCCTGCCATAAAGAATAGAGAACAAAAAAAAAAAAAGGAAGCATAAAAATATGTACTGTAAGTGAACTAATAAATTCATGAAACGTGTATAATTTAGACATCCTTTGCTTTTTATATAAAGCGGAACTTAGAAAAACACAGAAAGCACCTGTGCATAGCAAGGTCCACTATGTGTATATTTGAGTATATCTAATGTATTGCTTAATTTATTTTCCTAAAGCAAAACTGAATCATTGCGTAGTCATGGCATTAGGTGACGTCAGCAAATGAATAAGGCAGGCAGAGATTTGCTTCCGGCGTGCTGTGCTTGTACCGTTGCGTGCCTGGAGGGCGTCGCGCCGAGGCAATCGACCGGCAAAGCAGCCATGGCTGCTGCTCGTGCGGATGCTGTACTGGCGGAGGGGGCGCAATAGGCGAGCGGGGATAGAGGATATTATGCGCGGCCACGACGCCGTGTACTACGGCGAGGTGAGAAGCGACGCCGGAGTAGTGGAGCGCCCGGCACAGGCGGGGTGCGAGCGCGGTGACCCCGTGGCCACCATGGCGCGGGCGGCGGGCGCAGGCACGACGGCTGCGGGCATAAAGGTCGAGCGCTGCAGCCCCGGCGAGCAGAGCACATTGTCGAAGGCTAACCATGGTGATATGGTCGCTGGCTTGGCCACCACCATGTCGCCGGCGCATGCGCGCGCATGGCAGCTGCCCACCTTCTGACGCCACACAACACAGGAAGGAGCAGGGGTCGCGGCGCTGGGCAGCCATGGCTTCCAGACCGCCTTTTGGGCAAATTCGTTAGATTTTAATTCGATTCTAGGGGACGATTAGCAGAAGGAGGCTGTAGAGATGCGGATACGAAGCGAGGAGGGATTTGCGACGGCTTGGTGAACAAGATGGCCTACCTTGGGTGGAGACCGGAGATTTCCTTCGGCGTTTTTGACAGAGGGGAAAAGTTTTTGACGGTGGGGAAAAGGGATGGGACGGGTAAATAGAACGACGCTTTATTTTCTCCGGACGTTTCGCGATATTGCGATGGCCTTCTCTTTGGCCCTAGGTACAACCACGTTGAAGTGCACAATACCGTTGGTTTGGAATCTTACGGTAGAGGAAAAGCAAGTGACGTGGCCCAAACGAAATGGCCCGGTTTGGTGCTGAATTTGTAGGGTAATAAAAGATATCGTATATAAGCAAAATTATAATTGTGTAAACATATATTTTCATCTCACAAAAATTTCCTACAAGTGGGTTAACAAAAACTATGGAGTGATTTTAAAAGATTGTCAAATAAACCCTTTGGATGATCGGATCTTGTTCCTATTTCAAGCAATACATGCATAGAGACCAGATCCATCAATTGCTCCCATAGGAAAGAACAGATTTGGCAGTAACTCATATAGAAAGCGAAGATCTAGTGACAGATTGCATCTAAGGGTAGAATTTGGGGTGGTTTTCACACAAAAGGCCCATACCTGTATGTGGATGACTTGAACGTTGGAATTGGGCATATGGCTCAATGCCTCACTTAAGTTGTTTAGGATTGTAGAGCTCGATTCGTTGACCTTTCCACAGAGTTGACATGAGGTCCACTCCATCTTTTGTGTTGAAGAAAAAAAGGAGGGACAAACATGGCAGATCTGGATTCAATCCTGTGGGTTAGATCTACTATGGAAATCCAAAAGAAAGGGCATGAGTGAAATCTATCTTGCATTCTATACGTGGTTGAAAGTGCCTACTCATTGCCTCTTGGCGATCCTTTTATAGGAGGTAGGAGTGGTGGCGGCCGAGGGGGATAAAAAGGGCGCCGCGGTGTTAGGGTAAATGACTGACTAAACTAGGGTTTTGTTTGGACTTGGGCCAAAAACAGTTACTAAAGTCTTGGGCCATTACGGTTTAGGGGCCTTCACGTATAATCGACGAATCCCATGATTTGTTGGTTTTGATAAGATAAATTGTGCATGTGCACATTGGGATGGAGTTGTATTTAGTTGTTAGGGTCAGCTATATTTTTGCCATAGTAAATTTTACTTTAAAATATGAGACTAAATCATGTTTAGAGGATTTACCAATAATAACCTAGTTAAATTAGTTTTCATTATGGATCGCTGTGATCATATTGTAATTCAACCCAACAAGATTTAAATTACTTTTGCTCAGCTTTTTATCACAAGTACCATCGAGTCAAGTTTATTAATATTTCATTCAAAATCTATTGTAAAACATGGAAGAAAAAGCCCACAGGATAGGGGCATTAACATAGGGCCCAAAAATAGATTTCTTAATCTCATTTTTATTATTAACCAATCTTCAATACCAAATATGTTTTTCTTAATACTACACACCAAGGTTCCACTTACCATTAGTTTCCACGGTAGGGTTTACAAGACTATCTTAAACATTTATCATTTTCTTCGTGTTTTTTGATTGACCACGGAATAATGCAATTTTTGTTTCAGATAAAGAAAATTAATGTTTGACCACTTATTTGATTAACCCACTACCTATTTTAAGTTTGTGTTTTCTCTATAAGAGGAACTAATGTTCTCTTTGAGTAAGTGCTACTAGTAGGTAGTGGGTTCAAATTTGTTTCCACAACTGTGGTTGCGACCGACCATTCTATTTTTTTCATGGGTTGTCTCCTCTCTGCACACCAACCAAACGATAGAATTAGAAGGTGTTTTTCTAGAACCAATTGCTTTCGTGGTAATGCAGTTTTTGCAGCACCTTGGGCTCTCCTTTTGCCTTTTGCTTTCTGCTTTTACAAACAAGTGGAAACAACGATAAGTTTTACCGGTGCTTCAATGAAGATAATGAGAATGGGTACATTTCACGCTTGTTTTAACCGCGCAATTTATAGTGTTTTTGCGTAACACATAGCTCACAAAATAACTTTTTCATAGCTCATAGCTCACATTTGAACCAAATAGACCCTTAGAGATCTAATTATTACATGATACAATGTGCCGAATTTTGACTTCCTATCTTCGCATTCCCTTTTAAGTGCTTTCAAGAAGAAAGCCTATGAAGTCGACAAAGATTTATGTCACAAGGCCTAAGGAAATGTAGTGTGAAGTGATCCATTTATGATTATTACTATCTTGTTATTTGGACCATGAATTCGCCAAACAATGCAAATTGTATCCTTCCCAATAGGCTTGTTCTCGATTTGGGCTCCCTTTGCCGATGAATGTTCGCTCGGGGCTGTCGATTGTTGTATGTCGCATTGTTCACTACATAGTACATACTACTATGATTGAAGGCGCATAACCTTGTTGGATAAGCAAAATTGAGTCCTTCAACGGCTTTCAACCCTAGTTTGAGAATAAAAAGTCTCCCCGTGAATCTGATGCAATTGTGATAGCTCATATTTGAGAGTACAACACCTTCTAAGGAATGGCAAGTGTATTAGGCTTTTATGAGGAGGTAAGATGCATGTTTCTCCATGTCAAGGTAAGGGTGTTTGTTTTCTATTACTGTGCACAACATATCTTTTAATAGTTGAATGGAGAATGAACATAGTTACTTGAATGGAAACATATCCGTGGAAACCACAACCTTCATGAAACCCATGCAAACTATGGAAAAAAGTCATCTAAATTCACAAAAAAAACCACGCATGTATGATATATGATGATACAAACATTGTAAAATGTCTTGTTCAAATTCAATTTTCGCTTTGTGAGATATAAAAAAAAACAAATTTCTAACAAATCATTTGGACAACTTTCTCGCTTAAATTTGTTTTTTCTATATCTCACAACGGTTAAATTTGGACAAGATATTTTACAATGTTGTGTATCATCATATCTATCCTATAGTTGATTCTTCTCTCACACCGACCGAGCACTCACATTAAAGTTAGATCGTAATCGAGGGTCATGATCAAAAGTTTGTGTAAAGTCTTACACCCTCACACCCGCCAAGATGCATGGAAGGAAACCGATCATGCGCCCATCACTCACGCATAGAAGGAAACCAATCACGGGCAACCACTCCGCCATTCATGGAAGGAAACCAATCACTCCCCAATCATGAGCAATCACTCCGCGACTCTCCATTCCTCGCATGCGCCAACGCCCCTCTCGTTACCAAAAATAGTCATGCATGTCAAAGGAATGCCGCCGCCTCCGTCCGCCGGTGGTGGTGGCACGCGCCTCGCCACACTTGAAGAACGACGATGACCGCACGGGCAGCGCCGGGACCCTTTGAAGCACGACGACGACCTCGATTGAGCGATTAAGACGAAGACCTCGACGAAAGGCCTAACCATTGGCGCCCCCGCACCAGGTACGCCCCGCTCCCGATCCAATCGACAGATCAATTTATTGGTGGCGCTGCTCAATTTTTTTTATATATACACGCTTGTCGATTTTCTCCAAATTCTTCGTGCCATGTATTAGACATTCATTAACTTTTGCTTCCTCCGTTGTGTCCTTGCCGTAAGAGATGGTGGTAGAGGCGACCATGCAGATGTTAAACTACGGCAGCCATCCTATTTTTCTTTGAATTGTAAAATATGATGACCTAGATAAGGTCGGTTCTTGTAGCAGTCCGACAACGCTTAAATAGGGGAAAACGCAGTAGCGTGGTTTGTCTCCCCGCAATACGAGAGAGTGTGAACTCCGTGACGCTTATTTTAATAAATATTGCAGAGTTGTAATTCAAGATTCTTGTGTCGGCGATGCTCGGATAAACCGACAATTGTTTCGTAAAGTAAGTACGGATCGCTTGATTAGAACTAATCAAGCACTAAAGCGTAGCATATATCTACGAATATCGTGACAGCCTTCTTACAAATTTGCCGTGCATGTACAAACTTTCTCGAGACATCCTCGATGCTTGCCGATGCTAAAGTTTTGGAGGCAATCTCTATTCTTGATTAAGAAGTTAGCTAAAAGGTAAGTTACATTATTTATTGCCACAATATACAAAAAAAAGTACAATTGTCTTCCTATATTTGGTTGCAAATTTAAGCTTCCTCAAAATTAAAACCGTATGCTAGCACACGGGCATTATACTAGTCATCTAAATGTATGACTTTTTGGTGAATTTAGATGACTTTTTACCGTGGTTTGCACGGGTTTTTACAAGGTTGTGGTTTCCACCATATATGTTCCCTACTTGAATATCCACTTGATGATGAAACTCAACTGCGATTTGTGTGTAGATAACAAAAAGTGAACTCACTCTTTCTCTTTGTTCATTTGGTGTTAACCCTAGATGTTACCGGTGATCTTTAGCACAACTAAAGAGAAACTACTAACTTTATTAATTTCCAATACTCCAGTCCTCTTTTGTTGATTTCTCTTCTAAACAATACAATTGCCTGTCTTGCCATTTGTTTGCAAACCTAGTTCTGTGGTCTGACGAGAATATGTTGAAACATATGACATTAGCTTCCATCTTAAATACCATGGATCATCATTTATTTACATATGGGTTCTCTTCTGTAAACGAAGGTGATTTGTCTATTCCAAGTTGGAAAGTTGTTTCCATAAAGCAGTTTATTTTCCTGATAATAAGATCATAGTATTCTGATGGTGTTTTATATGTTTTGTTAAAATATGTGGGCGTTGAAAAAAAAATTCAGCTTCCGTGCCGTTGCATTAACCAAAATGTTTTTCTTCTGCGGCGGAAGCTCCCCTCAGCTTTTCTTGAAATCAAAATGAAAAATGTCACAGTACTGATAAGCATCTGCTGGCATAAAGCGAAAGAATTCCATTCCTGTCGTCAAAGCACTGTCCTGCACATCTAACTCTGCTTTTCTTCTACACACCGGTGACAGGAAAATTATGCTGGGTGAGAAAAAAAAAAAAGATACAAACTTCAGCGTAGGAATGTTCTTTATTCACCAACGCTGACATATATTCCAAGCGTTGGCAGCAGGTTAACCGCTCAGAAGCAAGCGAACGAACACACGTAGCCCTTCTTGTCGTGATCAACGAGCAAGCGCCAACGGACGACGCAGGAGAGGAGCTGAAAGAGGACGCCGAATCAGATGCCGGACACGATGCATCGCGATGCTGCCTTTACACGATCCGTTTTTCCAATCGCCACGCGTTCATGTCTATTGCCTATAAATCCAGAGCTCGCGGCGGGCATTGCAATTTGCAACCAACGAAATCACCGCGCTCTCTTTGATCATCTCCTGACCAAAGCGAACCCAGCATCGCCGCTCGCTCACCGGGCCCGGGTTCAGGCAGGCAGCATGGCTGACGACCAGCAGCCGCCGGCGCAGCGGTCCTGGCTCCCGTACTGGACCGCGCCGCCGCAGCCACCGCCGCCTGCTCCTGCTCCGCGGCCGGGCGTCCTCCCGCAGCTGTCGAGGCGGGAATCTCGCCCGGCACCGCAGCCACCGTCGCCACCTCCTGCAACAGCGTCGCCGTCGCGGCGGCCATCACACCCGCAACAGGCGGCGACGACGCCGTTGGCATCCAGAGGGCGAGGCGCTGGCGGTGGTGGTGGTGGTGGCGGCCCTGCTCCACCACAGGCCCATCAGCCGCAGCCGACGCGGCTGTCCAGCAGGCCGTCCCCGTCGCCTGCGCGCGCTCCGCCACTCGCCCATTCGAGAGCCCAATGCTACAGCACCGCCGGCAGCGGCACCGGTAACGGTTGCCAGAGAGAACAAGCCGCCTTCTCCCCTTCATCATCCTACTCCTAATCCGATTGCGCATGATGTTCCTAAGCAAAAAGACATCACTGTTCCGCAAGAGAAAACCATCCATGAACCGCCGCTTGTAGCATCCAAGACACAAACCAAGGTCCCGGAGAAAGAAAAAGCCAAGGAAAAAGAAAAGGAGAAGGAGAAGGATCACAAAGATAACAAGGACAAGGAGAAGGATCACAAAGATAAGAAGGACAAGGAGTTGGAGAAGGATCACAAGGAGAAGAAGGACAAGGAAGGCAGCCCGTTTCACAAGGAGCTCAAGGCGGGCGTCGCCGACATGGTGCAGAAGCTCAGCTCCTCAGCGCCATCGACCGGCCACGAGCGCGGTGGCTCGGCTGCGGCGGCGGGGACGACCATCGTCACGCTGGCCGGCGAGAACAAGGGCGCGTCCATGAAGGTAGACAGCAGCAGCGCCGCCGTGGCCGACGGCAGGGGGACGCGGCGGCTGGCACTGCTAGCAACAAGGAGCGCCGCGGCCACAAGCTCGACGGCAGCGTCGTCGTTAGTAGCGGGAAGGAGCAGGCTGGTGGGGGCGGCAAAGGGCTCACGGCGTTCGTCAACAGCAACGTGCAGGTGATCAACAACTCGCTGATGCTGCAGAGCTCCTGCAACGGCGGCGACCCGGGGTGCACCTCAAGCTGTCCACCATGGCCAAGAAGAAGCACGGCGAGGAAGCTGGTGGGGGCAAGAGTGGCTCTGCTGCTGCGCCAAAAATGAGCAACCTTCATCCATCGCTGGCGCGCGCATGGCTATCGAGCAGGAGCAGTGACTAATAATTACCTGTTAAGTATCAATCAAAACAGAGGACAGACCTGGTTAGCAAAGCATATCGATAATTTTACCTGTTATATGTACACCATGGATGTGAGTTCTCAAAAATCCGTGTTGAATGTTGTCTGTAAAACTTAACAAGATGCCAAAATGAGCCGATCAAGCAACCAAAGCTCTGTGTACATGCTCTGATCTCAAGCAACCGAAGCTCTGTGTTCATGCTCTGATCTCTTTATGTTTGTTATTTATGAATAAATGAATCTCTAAATGCTACTACTTATGAGAAAAAAATTGGAACGCACAAACAGTAACCGTGTTATTATTTTTTTTATAGAAATCATTAGTCATAGAGACTAGGAGAAAAAAACACTTCGCACCTTTAGGACCGGGTGACTTGGATATATGTAGCTTGAGTGGCCAGCTCTGAGAATTTTTAAGTTGTTTTTCGGATAGACACTAGTCCATTTTTCTAGTACTAAATTGATTCTTTGAAACATCTAGAGATATTTCCATGATCTATAAAAGATTGATTGAATTTGGCGCATCCCAATCTATCTTCCGGATTATTTTTTTGTGCATTTTTTTTTTGAAAGTTTATTGCTATTTTCTATGATTTAAAAAATCCTATCTAGTATTTAACATTTTTAACTTATAAGAAAGATAAAACCATCTTCAAAACCACAAAGGTAATTTGAAAGGTTTTGAAAGTTCTGACTCCAGAGTTGAGAAAACAAAAAACGTAGACTGATGAAAATGCAAATGTTAAGTAGGCTCAATGTCTTTTTTTTTCCCCATACCTTAATACAGGCCCAATGCAAATGCAAATGTTAAGTAGGCTCAATGTAGCAATTCCTTCAATGTAAGTAGGCTCTTAGTTTCAAAAGAAAAAAAAAGCCTCTTTGCGGCTGATTAATGGGCCGGTTCGGCGCGCCAAAGTCCAGTCCAGAGTCCTCCTCCCCCTGGTCAGCGGCCGCCGAGCTTAAGGAAAAGGAGGCGGCCTGTCGAACTCGAATTCTCGTCCCAAAAAACCCTAACCCCTATTACCCACACTCGTCTTGCCGGCGGCGGGGGCGATGAGGGCTATCACCGTCACCGGCGCCGTCGTCTCCGAGCCCTGTTCTCTCAAAAAGGCCGTCGTCTTCTTAAACCGCTTCTCCAAGTCAGCCGCCTCCCACCTACCCTCCTCCGACTGCCTCTGACTGCGATACCTACCTCCGCACCGTGGCCTATGCCACAGCGAAGCTCCACCGCTTGCGCGACAAACTCGGTAGCAGGCACCAGCAGGGTGCCGCCCACGACTATGAGGATCCGGTGGTGGGCAATAGAGGTCACCAAGATCAGGAGAGCAATGGGGGCGGCATGGCGGTTGCCGCTGAAGGTTCCCACCGCGATTCTGCCGCGGGGGCGGAGCTAGACGTTGCCTCTGGTAAGAAGAAGGACAAGAAGAAGAAGAAGACGAAGAATGAGAATCCGCCGGAGGATAGAGCGGTTGCCCGTGCTGACTCGCACATCCCTCCTTCACCAGAAATTGCTACTGAGAAGAGGAGGAAGAAGAAGCATTCGAATAAGGAAACCATCGTGGGTGTGAAGCAGGAGCCTAGTTTCGTGGAGGAAATCCTGGGTGTGAAGCAGGAGCTTAGTTTCGTGGAGAGTGAAAAGAAGAAGAGCAAGAAGAAAAAAGAGAAGAATCATGTGAAACTGGAAGAGGATGTGGATGAGGTGGAAGAGAAAAAATTGTCAATGACAGTGCAGCAGAACAAAAGAGTTGCCAGGAAGGAGAGGGAAAGGAAGAAAAAGAAGCATGAACAAGAGGAGGTTGTGAAGGAGGAGAAGACGGTCGCTGATGGTGATCTAGACATAGAGAAGAAGAGGAAAAAAAGAAGAGGGGCAGAGGTGACATTTATGACAATGCTCCAGAGCAGGTAGAACATACAAAGAAGAAGCAAAAGAAGCATTCTGGAGATTAGTTAGGAGAATCCTTATTCATTGGACTATTGGAGATTGAGATGTATGGGAATTTGTGGCTAGTGAGGTTGTTCCTGATGTTGTATTTTGGGCTTCAATTTGATTACTAAGGTTGGGCGCTTTTGGCTACTCTATGCTAAGACTCCACAGTTTTGTTCTGTATAACATCCAATTTATATGCCATGGCCATGAGGCTGAAGCATGATACTACCATTTGAATTATTACTTCGAATGCTCTGGATTTTGTGTTATATCCTGTTATTAAACTTGCCAGTTGTACTTGTACCTAAGAGAAAAAGGAGATAACAAATTATTATATGTATGAAATTTATCATTTTATTGATAATGTGCTCACTGAAATAGTTCGTTATGTTTCCATTGGCTGTTAAAGATGAAACAGTTCTGTGTGTTTTGATTGACTCTTGATCTTCTATTTGGAAGGTGAAACAATTATGCTTTTACTAATTAAACCAGTGATTTGAACTGAAAGGCTCATAACAGGAGCTATTGTTTTGCATTATTAACTTGCTGGAAATCTGCCCATTTGTCCATTGGGCATCTTATATTATTATGTATAAAATTCCTGAAAGTTCTAGTTGAAGCCTAAATCCAACTTTAATCAATTGTTGCCTTGGCATGATTGATACGGTTACTTCTGTTGTGTTCTCCCTCGAGGATTGGCAGATCTTTGCTATACATGACATTTTTTTTTTGTTCGCAGAATATAGAATATGTGAGTTTTCTTGTGTGTTTTTCCTTTGCACCAATCACATGCTGACAATCTCAAATGATATTTCAGTATGAACCTATGTTATTTAGACTAATACTAAAATAATTTCACATATCATTGAACTTTGAATTTTCTTATCTTGTAATGGTATTTGTTTGTTTTAACTGATATAACGTATACCAAGACTCTTGCTTGCATTCTTAAATCTTAACTATGGACATTTTAATGTTTAGTCGAATTGTACTTTTGGCTTCTCAATTCTGATTGCTGAAAGCTTCATCTGTCAATTCGAAATTGATAGCATCATTACGCCATTTGATTTCATCTGTGTCAAACTAGAATGATTATGGTTATGCAGAAGCATTCAAGAAGCGCCAGGACTAAGCTGGTGTCCGGTGCCGCCTAGTGCCTAGCATTGTTATCAAAGCATCTTACTGATCCTAGTCGCCATGGCACTGTTCAGGCTGACTAATCCCAAAATAATCATGTCTAATCATGATTTATCACAACTAATGGTAGTGCATAGCTGATCACCATGGCACTGATGCAGACGACTTGATAACATTGGCCTTTGTACATTTATAGTTTGTTAATGTACAAATGATAGAGAAAAATATGTAAAAAATATAGAGATCAATGGATGAAATTGAGAATAGTGCCTAGATTAGCGCAAAGCAAGGTAGGTGGTGATGCTTGTAAGACATAATTTGCTGCTGCTTTCTTTTGCTGTGAATTAAGGGATAGTGAGCCGGCCCTTGGTACATGTAGGAGTTTGGCAATAGGCCTCTCTAGTACCATAGTTGGTAGAAGTACATCAGCCATACTTGTAGTGGGCTAATCTAAGCATGTACTAGGAGTAGTTGAGGCTGTACCCTAAGCATAGCAATGAGAAAAGGGCAGTATATATACCTAAGCATAGCAATGAGAAAAAGGCAGTTCAATGTGCCAAACATTCAGAGTTTCAGGTTTCAGCCACTTCTGAAACCGTTAGCAGTGCGTGTGTGTGTGTGTCTGTTGAGCTCCTACTCTTCTTCTACCTTGGGTCAGGGGAGTGGAGAGAGTAGAGGTGAGCTGGCTGCTCACCTTGCTGCTGATTGCAGGTGCCAACAATGTTCTGCCTAGTGCAGTAATGCCTGTGCCTGAAACAAACAAACAGATATATATAATTAGCTCGATTGAGCAAAATGCGTAGGCAATTTTGACTCACTGTAAGGTAGTTGCAGCAGACAGGAATGAGTTTGACCGGACTGATCCCTTGCAAAGACACTTAGGAGTTTTCTTTTTGCACAGTTTCCTTTGTTTACATGACACGGTATAGTTTATATTGCAGCAGACAGGAATGAGTTTGACAGGACTGATCCCTTGCAAAGACACTTAGGAGTTTTCTTTTTGCGCAGTTTCCTTTATTTACATGACACGGTATAGTTTATACTGTTAATTTTGTTTTGAATTATAGTGATCCCTGAGGTTTCTCAGGGTACAAAAGTATCTTTGCAGAAAAAAAAAACAGTAAAGAAGAGTCAGTGGCTTTTTCAATGAGTTTCTATGTCAGTGCCTTATTCTGTTGTGTGGTATTTGGAATGGAGATGGGAAGAAATAAATGTTAGGTGGAGGGTGGTTGAAACTTGTTAATCATTTCTTTAAGAAGGTCTCTTTCAGAGTAACTGAGTAAGAGCTACAAAACTCTCTTTCCTCTCTTAACCTGAGACCACAACCAAGGAGTCCCTGCATGCAGCTTGCAACCTTGGACAACTAGTTGCATTTGGTGCAGGAAGGAGAAGCAGGAGATGGAAAAGAGCAGGATCCTCATCATTGGTGGCACAGGCCATATCGGCAAGCATATTGTTACTGCAAGCATCCGGCTTGGCCACCCTACTGCTGTCCTCACCAGGGATTCTGCACCATCTGACCCAGCTAAGGCGCAGCTCCTCAAGACCTTTGCCGATTCAGGTGCTGCTCTCATCAAGGTACCAGTAATCATATCTATCCACTATTTGCTTGCGTCATTTTTTCTTTACCTGTTTGCTAAATAATACTATGATAGTGATTTTGACATCTAAACAAAATACTAAAATTTTGTTGAGCGATGTTGATATGCTTAATTGCTTAGTAATTCTTATCTGTAGTTAACTACTAGCAGAATAACTTATGAGCTGGGATATGATGTGCTTTCGCATGAACGTTCAATTATATTGCCAGCTCTACTTCAATAGAGCAGATGCATCTTATGGGTTGTCGGGCCTGATCAGAGTGGCTCAAGTTATTCTGAAAGTGCAAGCTTGCTTGAGATTTTTCATCTATCCTCTATTTGTATTCTAGGGAGATGTATTGGACCATGGAAGCCTGGTAAAGGCTGTTAAGTCTGCTGATATAGTTATCTCAGCAGTGGGCCCCCGCCAAGTCGGCGAGCAAACAAGGATCATTACTGCGATCAAGGAGGCAGGCAATGTCAAGGTGAGTATATATTAAGCTTTTATTACTGGATTTTTTGCCTCCAAATCTGTACTTTTTTGATGTCTGCAAATCACTGAAGAATCTGTTGAACAGAGGTTTGTGCCATCTGAGTTTGGCTCGGACGTGGACCGCCTGCACACTGTGGATCCGGGCGGTGTCACTGTATGCTGTGAAAAGCCAATCTCCGGCGGCTGATTGAGGCGGAGGGCATACCTCACACCTACATCAGCTGCAATTGCTTCGCAGAGACTTACCTTCCAAGCATTGGTGATGTCACAGCCATTGGTGCTGGACCCCCGGCCACCAAGATCACTGTCTTAGGAGACGGCAGTGCCAAAGGTAACTAACGGCCAGTGCATGTGTGCATCCTACTACCTATATTTCATAATACTGCCTGGATTCTTGACGCTCACATGCTGATGCAGCTGTGTTCACGGTGGAAAATGACATTGCTGCCTACACGATGAGGGCGGTCGAGGATCCAAGGACCATGAACAAGATCCTGTACATGAGGCCTCCCGCGAACGTGTTGTCCCACAACGAGCTCATCTCGCTGTGGGAAAAGAAGACCGGCAGGACCTTGCAGAAGGAGCACGTCCCAGAGGAGGACATTCTGAAGTGGATCAAAGGTACTGGCCATCATCTTTCGTTGGTGTGTTTCTTACACGCATCTCTAGTACAGCTGCTGCCTCCCATACTATACGCATATCGATCTCTGAGCCTTGTTATGGATGGATGCCTGAATGCAGAAGCGGCGTTCCCTCTGAACCTACTGCTTTCCCTGGGGCTCTCCATGTTCGTCAGGGGCGACCAGGCCAACTTCGACATTGACCCGGCGGTTGGCGTGGAGGCTACCCAGCTTTACCCTGACATCGCATACACCACCGTCGATGAGTACCTCGACGGCCTTATCTAATCTAGACTGACTTTGAATGCAAGTGACAGGTCACTGTCTCACCGGCTGAACTGTGTTTGAAAATGATAAGCCAGCGCCTTGCTGGCCGGCCAAACTGCTATCTTGTTATTGAAAGCGTGAATAAAGTATATTATTATTGCCCCCTTCAGCTAGAACCTTGCCTTCAACATTTTAGTGAAGTCTTTAGCCTGCAATTATTTATTTATTTGAACATGGAAGAGAAGTTCCATTACTCATGACCTGATGCCAAATCATTTGCTGTGACATGACCTCAGTACAATTTGGAATACTATCCGTGGGTGAATTAGTACTCGGACTCGACTTTGCCCCAAGGGCAGCTATGTTATGGGCAACGAGATTACAAGAGCGAGCGATATAAGCTACATGACAGCTAGTGAAATTTCTACTCAGACACACTTTCAATTCGCACAGCAGGCCACTCGCCGAGCTTCCATCGAACTCTGATGAATCAACTGCTTTGGATTACCGTCATAACATCAGACTCTAGAATCAGTTTCTGAACCCCAAATTCAGTAGCCCTCTGCACTGCCTGCAGGCAGGCGACAGTGTCAGCATGGGACGCCTCAAGTACCTTCCTAATCTTCCATAGCCTGATAGCCGGAGCCGATTACAGCACAACTGATCTTGACGAAACCCAGCGATGGTTTGGACCAGAAACGTGTCCTTGGGCTTGGAGCTCGCGCCTGCTTCAGAGATGCCAATTCTTCAGCGTAGTTGTTGATCAGCTGAACCATCTGTCTCGGTTCTCTTGCTTTCCCCATCTAGCCTGCGTCTTCCAACCCACCACAGATACATAAAAGTAACGACCAACACAGATGGGATCCAAATTCATACCTCTGCGTTTCAGATTGACTCGCATCCAGAGCTAAGCTATTGTGTCTCACCTTCCACATAAAGTGAAGCATCTTCTTTGGGCAATTCACTCGAGGAAGATCGAACCCCCGCTGCTGGTATTGCTCCTTGTCTCTCGGGAACTGCCACCATTCGGGCCGTTGCATTGGCTTTGGTCTCCTGCCAATTTGATCTCACCAATGACGTCAGTTGGCTGTTTGATCTCACGAGTGACAATGATTACACGAAGTGACGACTGTCATTTGACCGAGTCACTTGGCCGTTTGATCTCACGAGTGACGAATTATCGACGGACGCGAGTATACATATACGGGCAGTTACTGTTAGAAGATTTGGGCTTTTGGCCTAAATATTCCCAATATAAATCTCAAAGGCCCATTCACACATGCATGACATGGTGGGGGGCTTTAGTCCCACATTGCTTCAACTAGGAGGAGTGAGGCCAACTTAAATAGGAGAGTGGTTTCACCTTGTTGAAGCAATTGATGAGAGGAAAAGGGAAGAACACACGCGAAGCTCGCCTCGCCTCGCCTCAGGCGCAGGCGCACGACATGCGCGCGAATGGTCCTGCGATTCTTCGCCCCTCGTGCTTGCGGGTGTGCGGCTTCCTTTTGCTACTGAAATTTTTGCATGCATGGAGAAAATTGCGCCGTCCTATTTGGAAGGTCCATTTAGGAAAGCAATTATTCTCGTGATATGACAATAACCCTAACGGTTGCTCTATTGCCTTAATCGCCGTGATTGACGCGCCAATTACTTGCCTTATTTTGCTTTGCGTCGCGTGTATAAATAGAGGGGCGAGACGTCGTCCCTCGACTACCGTAGAAATCATTCTCTTCCAGTACCATCGTCCCTTGGCTGCCGCCGTCTTCCCCATCCCGTCGCCGACGTGCCATCGTCGTCGGAGAGCAGACTCGGCCTACGCCTCCTCGTGTCCCCGCACGGGTAGGGGCGTATTAGGTTTTGGGAAGCCCCGTCGCGACCGCTTCGGCCGGGCGCCTTCTTCCTCTACGCCGGATCTCCATCACCGGGTCTGCTTCGTCTACTTTGCGCCTGCTAGCGCCGACAACCCCAACGTAAGAATGTCGATCTTCTCCCTTCGCTCGTCCTCTTGTTCTTGCTATTGCTAGCACTAGATTACCAGCGTTTATCTAGTTTCAGTAGTGCTAGTGATGGATCATATATCTCTCATACATGTTGTAGATCTTTTTCTAATTGTCGAAATTAATTATTGCGTCGCTGATTTGCTGTTATTTTCAACAGTTACACGGCATGCACAGCTGTCACATCGAGCAAGCAACGTAGTACACCACAGAGCAAGCATTGTCAGTCCAAGCATTGGTATGGCGTCTGCAGGAAAGAGCAGGATCCTGGTGGTCGGCGGCACGGGGTACCTGGGCAGGCACGTCGTGGCGGCGAGCGCGCGGCTCGGCCACCCCACCTTGGCGCTCGTCAGGGACACGGCGCCCTCCGACCCGGCCAAGGCGGCGCTGCTCAAGAGCTTCCAGGACGCCGGCGTGACGCTCCTCAAGGGCGACCTGGACGACCAGGCTAGCCTGCTCAGCGCCGTCAAGGCTGCGGACGTGGTCATCTCCACGGTCGGAGCGCGCAGATCGCCGACCAGACAAGGCTCGTCGCCGCCATCAAGGAGGCCGGCAACGTCAAGGTACATGAACAAGCATGCGTGCCCGGCCCGGCCGGGGTGTGCATATATACATGCCCCTGTCGACCAAATAGCTAGTTTGTTTTTCGTATGATCTGACCAATGCCGATGCACTCAGAGGTTCGTCCCCTCGGAGTTCGGCCTGGACGCGGACCGCTCGGACGCCGTGGAGCCAGCCAGGTCCATGTTCATCACGAACAAGGCGGCCATCCGCCGCGCCGTCGAGGCCGCGGGCGTCCCCTACACCTACGTGCTGGTCGGCTACTTCTTCGGCTACGGGCTGCCCTGCATCGGCCAGGTCGTCGTACCCCCGGCACCCCCGTCGACAGCGCCCTCGTCCTCGGCGACGGCGACACCAAGGTGGTGTTCGTCGACGAGGCGGACATCGCGACCTACACGGTGCTGGCCGCCGCCGACCCGCGCGCCGAGAACAAGACGCTGCGCATCGTGCCGCCGGCCAACACGCTGTCGCACAACCAGCTGCTCGCGCTCTGGGAGACCAAGACCGGCAAGACGTTCCAGCGGGTGCATCTCCAGGAGGACGCCGTCCTCAAGCAGATCCAAGGTAGCGGCCTAGCGCTTTCACAAAACATTGCTTCCTTCGATCGGGCTGCCTGTGAACTGTGAATTATGACGATGAACTGATCCGATCTGATTTCTGATGCGCAGAGGCCTCGGTTCCGGTTCCGCTAGACATCATTTATTTGTCGATCGGGCACGCCACGTACATCAAGGGGAGCATACCAAGTTCGAGATGGACCAGTCGTCAGAGGTGGACGCTAACGAGCTGTACCCGGATGTCAACTACACCACCGTCGACGACTACCTTAACAGGTTGCTCTGAATGCGTGTAAACCGTGCGGGCTTTTGACATGCGTCAGCGAGTTCTGGTGACGCTTTCCTGGATGCGGTGAGCACAGTGTGATCGAGGGTGATGATGTCAGCAAGCTGGTTTGGACTACGTACTTCCCCAGTTTGGGACTGCAACAGTTTGTCTGAACATCTACACCATACTCCAATTGTAGAGTCAAAGCATCTTACGTCTAACCAAATTTATAAAGAAAACCATAATGATTTATGACATTAAATGAAAACATATGGAGAATCTACTGATGCTCATTTAGTATCATAAATGTTATTTTTTTGACTATAAATTTAGTCAAAGTTGAGATGTCTTGACTCTCAAAAAGTTGGATTAATTATCTATAAGTCGGAACGAAGAGAGATTGCAGTACGCCTAGACGGGGAGAGGCAAGTACAACAGCGGCGGCAGAGAGAAGTGCGAGTGCAGGTGTGAAAGTAGAGAGGGACCGTGGACCGGTGTCTGAAGACAGCAACGAGGGTCGAGCGAGAAGTCGCGACGGCGCTCCCCAAAAACCTGATTGCCCCGCACACCTGATCAGGTGTCTCGATGTGGGGTAGAGGTTCTGGTGGCCTGCTCTTCGCTGACTTTGTTGGGCACGCCGCCCGCCCGAGTGTGATTGTTGCCTGGTTGCAATTGCAATGCCGCCTTTCAACATCGAAACTTCAATCGAAAGCCACACAACTCATGCGTGTGGCGGCCCCGCCCAATTCACCTGGCAATACGCGTAACGGGGGTGGCTATGTTTTCATGTGCTAAATTGGGCAATCAGAAACATTAGGTACTGTCTTTTTTTATTCTAGCATAACCCCATACTCAATATGTTAGCCCATCTTCTACTACTGGTCGCCTTACTATTTTCCTTATGTTTCCTTGTTCATGGAGTCATTGCGACATGTCTTTGTTCAGGTACATAGTCGTTTTGATTATGTTGGGGACCCCACCATCATGTTTAGGCCTAACTACACAGCCTATTTGTATCTCCTAGAGGTGTTTCTAGCTACAAACCCATCAGAGGGCATAAAGAGAAACCCCTCTCCTTCCTCCGCTATAAAAAGAGGGCGAGGGGGAGGTGGTTTTGGTCTAGATCACAAGTTCATCTCTCATTCTTTCTCTCACCTTTTGCTTCCTTTTTTTTGTTGGTTAAACCAACACTGACTAAATTCTCTCTATTTAGAATGTCTCATGGGTAATAACAAGCCTCATATGATTTCTTGTAAAGTAGTGATATATAAAAAAATGATGGGAACAAAATAGTCACAAATGCATAAGAAACCATGGTTTGTAAAAGAACAGACGGAGGTGCTCTCGCTCTTTCTCTTTGAGTTGCTATGCATTTTTTTTAATCGACGGTCGTCTTGATTGACTGCACCAACAATGACGAAGGATCATGGAGTCGGTTCTCTTCCAAGTTGAGTAATACTGTAGTTAATGTGCCCATAGCACTAAAAATTTGAAATGCAGTAGGATAATGGATTTTAAATTTCAAAATGTATCTTGAGGGTCATGAATGTCCGCAATCGTTCAACCATGATGTTAAGGTTTTTGTTTGCAAGGTCTACCAGTTTTTACATTTGCATTCTCAAGGCAGGTACATCGATTAGTATGAACCATGCCAAAGTGATAGAGTCATTCATGTATTGTCTCTGTCTCTGTTAGGGCATAAGCAGCATGGAAATGTAGGATATTAATCTGAGCATTGCATGTATCTATATGTTCTATTAGAGAACCGAGTATAGGATAATTAAGATCAACAATGTTGTAGCCCATGATATGAGTGATACGCCGGGATCATAGTATATGGCGATGTCTCTTGTTCAACTGTTGTTTTCTTATGTCCTCCATGATGTACATGAGTGCTAGCTCCTATTGTTATATATGTCTCGAATCGACCTTTGCACCGATTCTATGGTTTCAATAATGGGTTTGGTCATATATCTTCTCAACAGCTGCAATATAGATGGTTTTCAATCGTGTATTGTATGATTCAGGCAGGGTATCTCGCAACAAAGCCGCTACACAAAGTTATTTGTAAGGTGCATGTGAGGAGAAGACAGAATACGCTAGTGTTACATGGATATGGGGAATTTTTTTGGAATGTACCTCGGAACGTATTGGAGCATTTGTGAAAGCATAAGTTCCAAGGGTACAAATTTATTTCCATCGAGAGGAGCGTGGCATACTATTGAAATACTGTGTTCTGTTGAGGTAGAAGAGTTATTTTTATGTCAATGAGGAAACCCATGTTGTCGGACTCCATGGTAAGTAGACCATCTTCATCAATATGGTGGACGAACCGCACATGCTTTGGATGCAAGTTTTTCAAGAAGGGTGTAGAGTTGCTGCCTCATGCTTGTTGAGTCTTCTCGAGATCTCCTTACATTTTTTTAAAAAAATTGAACTTGTGTTTGTATAGTTCTTTCAATTTACGAATGATAAGGTAATCGCAATCTGGCGCCTTTAGCTCATACCTAGATGGAATTTTCAAAGCAAAACTGTCCATAAGGTTTCCTGAGCCTGCATATTAGTTGTAGACATAATTATAGCATCATTCTATCCACTTTTGTTGGATTAAGAAAATGTACAGGGCGTACGTTAAAGAAATATAGAAATTATTAGAGGATCATTTTACCTGTTCTTTGGTCGCCTCAAAGATGTAACCGGTAATATTGTTAGTGGTTCAATGAATATCCTTGGGCTATGTCCTGGTAAGTATAAATGTGTATTCTATGAGTTTAGAAACCATGAATTATATTGGTAATATATGAATTTGTTTGGCACAGACCTGTGATCCATGGAATTTGAGCCCATTCGTGTTCTTTTGGACCATGGCAACAGTTCAAGAAAAGAGTGATTCAGAGGTAATACTTGTTTGGAAAGAATTTGCACTTGTGTCAAGGGATTTGTCACATAAATGATAAAGTTCGGGTCCAGAAATGATATGTCACATCTATATGGATGAATAGCTGTTGAATGATGGCTTTAACAATTTCTTCATGGTTTATTTTATTGGGATCATGATCTACACTCAGCCTTGCGATGATTCCACATGGAAGATTATTTCGTGGTCTGTACATAACATTAAAAGGAAATGAAATTGTGATTGAATCTAAATATATTGCGTTAATGTATTATTTTTAAATATTACCATGACGGGGTGTTGGTAGCGACATTTTCGGTATATTTGTTTCAACAGAGCACAAAACAAATCTCTAATCCAAGATATTCTTGAAGTGACAAAAGATTAAAGGCTACCTTCATTTTTTTTGAAAAAAAGCATTTTTGTTAGCACAGGTGTACATTGCTAAGAGCAGATAAACAGGTAAATAAAAATTATATTATGAGCCACAAAAGGATAATAAATTATTAATCACATAAACATGGGCAAGTGGAAAACTATTATGGAATTGGTAAGAAGGCTAAATTTTTCAGATACAAATCAAACCAATCGGTGGAAGATTAAACTTTACCTGTGCAACATCTGTAGACTTAAAAATGGATCAATATGCAAATTCTTTAACCGTATGAGAACCATCTTTTAACAATTTAAAATATTAAATATAATCACTTTGATGGATATTCAACAATTAACTGGCCTGTAGAGAATTTGTAGCTTTCAATCTCACAGAAACCTAATTTGCAGATTCAAAACCAAAGGATTATCTATTGGTAAATCTACAATCCATGGGTTATGATCGAATTATAACCTGTATACAAAAACAGAGAAAACATTAACGTAGCTTGTCAAAGGTGTAGTAGATTGTACCTGTGCCTGCGGTGGGAAGGATAAACTAAGACGACATGGCCATGGAGTGCTTCATATAAAGATCAGCAACTGATGATACAATTAAGAAGGTTTAATCGATCATGGCTAGTTACGGTGGACGCCGTCGACTACGGGGTCGTAGTGGAATTAGAGTTGGACGGTCGGCCAAGGGTATGGATGGGATCCAAGACGGCGGTATGGAAGCAGGGGGTCGGGAAGGACAAAGGATCTTGAGGCGGCGGGACCTTTGGTGGACGGGGGAGGGAGGCGGGAGGCGGTCGACGGTGGGCATCCTTCCGAGGAAAGCGAAGAGGCCACCGGGCGGATGTCTGGTGGACAGGAGGAGTAATGACGGTCCGGGATGGAGAGTCGCGCACCTAGACGTGAAGAGTTCCCCGCGGATTTGATGGCCGGAGTACGACGGTCATGGAGGGAGATCCGCACAGAGGGACGCCAAGAGTCCGGCGCATATCGATAGTTCCACGGGTTTAGGTCAACGGCCGGGCGACGGGCATAACCATGAACTGAAACAAAAACTGAAGGATTGCCTCGAGGAAGAGCAATTCACTCGAGGAAGATCGAACCCCCGCTGCTGGTATTGCTCCTTGTCTCTCGGGAACTGCCACCGTTCGGGCCGTTGCATTGGCTTTGGTCTCCTGCCAATTTGATCTCACCAATGACGTCAGTTGGCTGTTTGATCTCACGAGTGACAATGATTACACAAAGTGACGACTGTCATTTGACCGAGTCACTTGGCCGTTTGATCTCACGAGTGACAATGATTACACAAAGTGACGACTGTCATTTGACCGAGTCACTTGGTTATCGACGGACGCGAGTATACATATACGGGCAGTTACACGGCATGCACAGCTGTCACATCGAGCAAGCAACGTAGTACACCACAGAGCAAGCATTGTCAGTCCAAGCATTGGTATGGCGTCTGCAGGAAAGAGCAGGATCCTGGTGGTCGGCGGCACGGGGTACCTGGGCAGGCACGTCGTGGCGGCGAGCGCGCGGCTCGGCCACCCCACCTTGGCGCTCGTCAGGGACACGGCGCCCTCCGACCCGGCCAAGGCGGCGCTGCTCAAGAGCTTCCAGGATTCCGGCGTGACGCTCCTCAAGGGCGACCTGGACGACCAGGCTAGCCTGGTCAGCGCCGTCAAGGCTGCGGACGTGGTCATCTCCACGGTCGGGGCGCCGCAGATCGCCGACCAGACAAGGCTCATCGACGCCATCAAGGAGGCCGGCAACGTCAAGGTACACCAACCACCACCAAACTTCAGACACAATTTCGCGAATTTCATAGTTTCTCGGACCATTGAATGGATGCATTTTACACACGCAGAGGTTCATCCCGTCGGAGTTCGGCCTTGACGCGGACCGCTCGGCCGCCGTGGAGCCGTACAGGTCCATGTTCAAGACGACCAAGGCGGCGATCCGCCGTGCCGTGGAGGCCGCGGGCGTCCCCTACACGTACGTGTGGGCGGGCTACTTCTTCGGTTACGGGCTGCCCGGCATCGGGCAGGTGCTGGCGCAAGCACCACCCATCGACAAGGCCGTCATCCTCGGCGACGGCGACGCCCAAGTGACGTATGTCGACGAGGCGGACATCGGAACCTACACGGTGCTGGCGGCCGACGACCCGCGCGCGGAGAACCGGACGCTGTACGTTAGGCCGCCGGCCAACACGCTGTCCCACAAACGAGCTGCTGTCGCTCTGGGAGAAGAAGACCGGCAAGGCGTTCGAGCGGGTGCATCTCCCCGAGGACACCGTCCTCAAACAGATCCAAGGTCAGATACTAGCTCTAGCTCGTACTCTGAACTGTGATATGATAACTGATAACCACGGGGCAATTCTGCAGAACTTCCGGCCCCGCTGGACAGGATCCTACTATCAATTGGGCATGCGGTGCACTTCAAGGAGGAACATAAGTTTGAGATCGACGTATCGTCAGGTGTGGACGCCGGCGAGCTGTACCCGGACGTGAAGTACACTACTGTCGACGATTATCTCAACAGGATGCTCTGAACCTGACCCGCATCCAAGATGGCAAAGGAAAGAAGGCATATTAATATGGAAAGTTGGAGAGTACATATATCGGCGATATATAGAATCCATTTTCATCTCCCACGCCTATAAATTTGAGAGTCTTATATGTGAACTTTTAAAAGTTTGATTTTCACGGCCTATAGTCCCCTGCCGCCGAAGCATGAACTACTATCGCGGATCTATCAATTAAACACGACATTCCTTCAATGCAAACATGATATTTTTTTACCCTTTAATTGATAGCAAGCAGCTCCTATAACTTGATCACACCTCTCGCCCATCAAAGTTCCGTTCAAAAACCTCGTACTAGAACTTGTATAAAGAAGGATTTCCCACAGCGCAGCAGTTCTTCCATACCAACTTAGCTGCCCGGCGCCGCTATTGGCATAACAACCGGTACATCATAGGCCCGCAAGCCTTTGTCATTGTCAATCAACTAAGGTTGGTCTCGGCCCCTGCGAATCCATAAATCAGAGAACATGCCGTGAAAGAAAAGATGGTCCCCTATGCATTAAATTCTTTCAAGTCGGACCTGCTTTTGACATATTTATCCTTTCCTTACTTGGGTCTCATATGCACCTGTTTGTATCCTTTGGGCGCACACCCATAAATAGTGATCAAGGAAATTGATCAAACGATTCCAAATCTCGTGAAAGATAAACTTCCCACGTCCAGGAAGTTTATCATAAAGGATGTTCTTCTCCCCATCGGAACAATAGGGTCATTATGCTTATTAATAAACTTGTTGAAGTCTATTGATAGAAAGATCGCCACAGAACACTGTATGCCGGTACCTAGGTGTGCATGAGGGAGTAGGGTACCCTCGAAAATTGTATGGTTTTTCTGGCCCTCGTTTTAGGGTTTCCGGCCAAAAACCTACCGACACTTGCTTTTTTTTCTTTTTCGCCTAATAAAATCGCAAGAAAGTTTTTGCCGTCCTTTCTAAAAAAAGAACACTGTATGCCACATGGTTAAGAAGTAGGCTGAATGGAAAAAGGAAAGGGACAAGGGCGGTCATTGCTACAGACCCCGCAAACACTAGCTCCACCACCAGCACAAGACGGGTGAGGCGAAGGCCAGCACCTCCAAGCATCAAGAGAAGGCCAAGCACCACGCGGACGCCGCCACCTATGGCCACCTCGGTACGCTCGTGCCCCTCGCCGGCCTGCACGGCCGCCACGGCACCGCTGGCGCGGCCGTTGGATGTGTTCTTCTGCTCTGCTCGTGAGATCCAGATCTCTGGGGAGATTTTTTCGTGGACACTGTATGCCACATGGTGGGTCACGAGTGTTGTTCGGTGGGGCCTACAACAACGTGTGAAGCATGCAGAGGTTTGTGTTTTCCTCTTCGGTTCCGTAAAGAAGACGTGTGCGCGATTCCGAGCACAATTATTGGTGGTCATCCTCAATCGTAACATTGAGCTCCCTTTGGTGTTCATCCTAGATTCTTTTTTATTTTATTTTTATCTTATGTTTTTGTTCACCGCTCTGCGGATCTCACCCTCTCTCCCTCCACTTCGCATCCTCCACATCGCCTCCGAGACCCACCCACCTACGCTCCACTCCACCTCGTCCTCCACCGGGCAGCCATCGTTCGGCAGATCTAGGCTCCTACCGTGGCACTTCGTCATCCGATGTTGGCTCGACGACATCGCCATCACCGAGGATTCGACTTCGAAAGCATCATCTTCTACCTCCGGGGACGGCATACTACTTACCCTTCGGTCGTCCGGACATTCTTCTTCACCGGCTCTCATTTAACCCACCTTTAACCGCCGCTTTGTGTGGTCCTTTCATTATTCGTGTGTATACGCCATCCGCACCCCTACGGTCCCTCGTCGGCGAAGCTCGTCATCGTCATCACCTCGAGATGTTTCTGTTGTGCTAATTCGGTCATTGGACCATGTTGTATTCGATCTTCTCTAGAGGAACTTTTTATAACTTGGCTACTCAATATATAAAGTTTGCAGTTGTCAAAAAAAAAAAAAAAATTGACCAGTCTACCACGGAGATATACAGTACTCCCTCCTATCCAAATCATAAGCCATTTTGAATTCTTTTAGTTCAGCAATCTTGCTTTCTATCTAGACATACTATTATATCTTCAAAATTAATGTACAACCCAAAAAAATCAAAACAACTTATTATTTAAAATGGAGTGAGTATATTAATCTGGTGTGACATGTCTGACTGTGTTGTATTATTGCACTGACTAGATCAGGATATCCTATACGATTAAAAATGGAATATCTTGACCAAAAACAGGAAAAAATGAAAACGGTAAAAAAAAAACCAAATTTATTTTGTCCTACTTTCGTATTTATTAAAAAAAAATGAAAAACAGTCAAGATGATCGTCAACACAAATTCGAGTGGGTCAAATCTAGAAATTAATATGGTACGAACCGGTAGCCTCCCAAATTCATGCAAGTGGACTTCAGCCTATGCATGTCCACTTGCATTGCAAACTCAAAGTCTTTAGTAGTCACATTGCAAATTCGAGGAAGGTCATAGCAGATTTGATGCCTGTCACATTTAGGGATAGCTAGATGGTCCATGTACGCAATCTGCACAGGTAAAATGATATGCATACATTAGATACAAACTGATGCATTGGTATAGACAAAGGTACAATACATGATTGGAATCAAAAAGGCACAAGAAGAGGGTGGTCGTCATACCGCAAAAATTGGTAGGCAGCCATTTATTCCATGGTCACGCTCAAGCTGTTCAGGTGAGAGTTTCTGGTACTTGTCAACCGCTTCCATCAACACATCAAGGATGTAGCCAGCCCAATCATATTCCTTGATCTCGGACACATCATATAAGCTGTGAAGGTACTTCAAGCTGACAGCATTATTCAAGCGAGGACAGTAGATCGCCCCCAATGCTAGTAGCATGAAAGCCCGCATGAAAGTTTCCTCATCCTCGCTAGATTTGAGGACCTCTTCGCACCTACTAAGCTTGGCTCTTTTACCTACCCTAAACTTGTCCCTTATCTTCAAGAACTGCTCAATCTTCTCAGTATTAACAGAAATCTCCAATGGTCTGGTGCCATTCTCAATCCCTAGTATCTTGCAAATCAGAGCCCGATCAAACACTATAACCTTTGTGTGTCCGTTGCTTTCAAGCCTGAACTCACGCAAGACAGGATCAATGTGCTTCATAATCCACTTGGTAAACCTTACTGGAACAGAGAAGTCTTGCAAAGAAAGCAAGGCGCCGTGACCAGCAGCCTTGATCCAACTTGCTCGCTCATCGGCAAATGGAAGAAGCTTGTACAACCTACGGGCTGAAAATCTTGTTTTGAATTTCTCCTCATCTTGGCTTTTCTTCTTCTTGCCTGAAATCAAAGGGAAAAACACGTAAACCGCGCGTAGCGTGGTAACAATCTAGTGATGTGGCAAAGCAAATATGGAAAAGCAACAAATGTCTAATTTAAAGAGCACACCAATTGGAAATAACACATCATCACAACATAAAACACTCATATTTGGAGCCTACATCTTATATATCTATTATTTATGCGACCACTCATATCTTATTACAGTGCGTGCTGGACCGTGTTGAACTGGTATTATTTGGACTGTTGCAACTACTCACATAGGATGTTGCAATGCTTCTAATGACATGTTTAACTAGTATTAGTCACTTTATGCAAGTAATAAATGGTAATGCGTGTTAACTACATCGAAATGACGTTGCAATGGCAACTAATTCAATTAAAATATGTAACGTGGGGAAAAGATCAAGTGAAATAACCACATTTTGAGATGAAACAACTAATTCGGCTAGTAGCAACATACAATCCGTATGGTTGAAAACAAAAGGGTACACTAGGATGTTTCATTAGAGCAAATAGAGATGATGCGTTGGGGAAATCTTCACGTTTCAAAAGAACGAAGAAGATGTAACAACAGGTTCCAAGTAAACGCAACATAAAAATATAGGTAAATGCAACATAATAAAATTAAATTACATTGAGCCTGTGTAAAATGACATATCCATTCAATTATAGTCTCGAGAAAATGGCATACATAACATGTATGAAGAATATCATATTGGAATGAGTAAAACAATGATTACCCAATACACAAGTGGGAAAACTATAATTATCTAACATAAATAAAGTTGTTTTGATAGCGGCGGCGAATAATGTCAATGTAAAAGGCTATAATTTATTATTACTATTACTATTATTATTATTATTATTTTGATATGACCTAGTGCTATGAACTTATTTTCATGAAGGAAATAAGACTACAACTACTTGAATCAATAATATAGAATGCGTGTAGATCACATAACCCTAGCACTCTCCCCGCTTGTTTTGAACCTAGCACCCTCTCTTGATCTCTCCCCTCACACCATAAAAGAAGGCATCGGCTCGCGGCAGGCGGTGCCCATGCCCCAAGCGCGCATTAACTTTGCAACAAATTTATTTATCTCCAAAGCACCTGCTCCCAAATACCGCCCGCAAAAATGTGCGGTATTCAAGTGAAACCTTGCTCTACTTCAAACATGTACAAGCTACCTTGTGCTTGTTGCTTAGTGATTGTTGCTTATTGAAATATGTAGAAGCTATCTAGCGATTATTAACAACCAAACCTTAGTTCAAGTTTCATTGTATGTGTCAAACATCTAATAAGCACAACCTTAGTAGCATACAAGCGCCCGATCAATGAAGCTATTGAAAGGTCGACAAGCGCCAGTCAATGAGTGACAAAAATGAACACCATACCGGGGACCCTTGTTGTTTTGATGATGCGGCATTTTTCTTCGTGACCTTCCTCTTTGCACGCTTGCTTGACGAAGGCGAAGACATGAGCATTTTTGGGCACCCTCGAGCCAAGTTTGCCGAAGGATACCTTTGCGGCCGCTTGACGCGCCATGCGCTTGCCGCCGACTCCATCGCCAACAAAGTCATCATCATCATAGCCTGCCGGACAATGCATGTAAGCTTGCCCCGACAACCTTCGCCCTAGCCCTCGTAGAGACCATGCTTTGAAAAAAGTAGACAATCACAATTAGAATGTTAGTTAGAACCCGAAATCAAATGCTAGGTAGCCTACTACTACAACATCACTAGTTCATCATGCAACATGTAGTACTAATTCGCAGTGGAGGAACTACTAGAACTGTGGCAAATGAAGAGGCGAGCGCAGCACACACATGGAGACAGGGGAGAGATGCCACAAGTTCATCATCCAACATGTAGTTCATCATCCAAAACACACACATGCTTAGCGAGAGAGACAAAATGTCGAATCATGTATTGTACGCAACCCTAACCCTAATGCCGCTTCATGACAACCCTAAAGCCGCATCTAGACGAGGGTACGGCGAGGCGAAAGCACGCACGGCGACGAACCCTAATGCTAGGCGGTACGGGCGACAAACCCTAACGCTGGGCGGATGAAGAGGAAGAGGAAGTCGACTAACCCGGCGACGTGAGGACCGCGAGACGGATTATGGAGGACGAGGGCGACGCGAATGCCGGTGGAAAACCTTCTCTCGCGACAGTGGCGACGGGGCTATGTGGAGGCGCTCGTGGGATCGGTGGCCACGCGAATGCGCGGGACAATGCGACGACGGCGCCGCGTCCGCGAATCCGACGCCGTCGCCGCAGCGAATCGGGGACGGTCGCGCGGCCGCGAATCGAAGAGGAGTGGAGCGCGGCGAATCGGCGGCCGGAGTGGAGTTTTCGCCGCCGCCGGAGTGGAGTTTGTCTCGCCGGAGAGAGTGGAGCGCGGCGAATCGGGCGGCGGAGTGGTGGTTTCGCTCGGCGCAGTCTTGCGAGGAGAGGAGTGGTGCGGTTGGGGAAGAAGAGTGGGGAATTTTTTTTACGCCGGACGTTACCGGGTTTTGATGCGATTCAGGCCGGGGCCACGGCGCGCCCACCAAAGCGGCGTCCGTCCGATGGTGGTGCGGTCCATAGGGCCTTACGACACCTAGCATTACCGTAAAGTTAATCAACAATTTAGTTTGTGAATGATGTTACCAACTCCATCATAATAGAAATATGTATAATCTAGAGCTTTCGCGTGTTGCCACGGGTATGAATGAGAAATCTATGAGTTAAAATATTACTATCACCCTCCTATTCTTTTTTTTTTTTTCCCTTTTCTTCATTCTTTTTTTAGTTTTTCCTTTACTCTCTACCAACTACCATCGATTGGGGCCTACATATAATTTTATTAAAATATATCCATATGAGATCTTGTTTTGAAGGATTTATTAAAAGAAATTCAACGGTGTAATCGAATTTAATTTGGTTTTTTGGTTTGTGAGTTATAATATTTTTTTAGCTAGTCCAAACAACGGGGCCTACCGCTGGATGTCATGGTCTTAGAGCAACTCAAGTTTGGCAATTGCTCTTGTTTAACTTGCAAGTCCAAATGCGAAATAAAAAAAAAGAGCTCATCTCCAACAGGTTTGGCATAATTCACTTGCCAAACTTAGATCTAACTTACATAAGGAACTCGAGAGAGAAAATGAAATTATGTTTATGCACTTCCACCTCTTAAAAATGCGTTAGGAACCCCGAGACAAAAACAAAATTATGTTTATGCCCTTCCACCTCTTCTAATACGTCACGGATGCCACGCGAATGCCAAACATCGTATAGAGCAAATTTTTTGCGCGCAAGACGGGGCCCTGATATGCCAATGCTCACTATTTTGTCAACTCTAAATGTCAAACTGTTGGAGGGAGTTTTGGAGCTTTTTGGCGAAATTTGAGAATGCTAACTCCAAATGCCAAACTGTTGGAGTTGCTCTTAGTGAGATACTGCGGAGGTAGCATGCTTGCATGTCAAGAGAACTACTTAGTGAGGGTTCTCTGCATAGGTGTAGTAGATAAAGATTTCACCTAACAACAAACAAAACGGAAGGGCCGTAGGAGCAAAACATGCATACATGTGATGTGCAGGATCATCTTGAGGAGATGAGCAAAGTGGAAGATATTACAGGGCCTAGACATGCATACGCTGGGCGCCAAGCCGTCAACGACTGACTCACAATAGCCACCGGATGCAATCGCTGATGTCGAAGCGGAAGGAGCCCAGCATTAGCACGCTCTCCTCTAGAAGTGTGTCCAGTCTCGCTCTCCAGCCGGCGGCCACACGCCGTATAAATTTGTGAAAGGAGAGCACGGAGAGGGAGATGGCTCATGCAAATTGTGACCAACAAATGTATGAAAGGGTATAAATAGAACTAACAATTGCCGAAGTTCTCACGGTGAATTGATTGCTAGTGTAGTATCATGCAGGGGTTTGCATGTGCATGTAGCTATAGGAAGGGGAAATGGCAAGCATGACATGAAGAGAATGAGAAACGACAATTTGTGTGAAGGAGAATGGCCAGCGCATGAATCATCCGGAGACCATGGGTCATCTAGGTAAGGATGGCGACGGACCGTGTTCGAGACGGTATCCGTGGGTTTCGGGTTTTCGTGTTTCGTGTTTGGTGTTGGTTTTTCGCCCACGGTTTTTCAAGTTTGGGTTTGGGTTCGGGTGCAGGTTTGGTTTCGTGTTTAGTTTTTTTCACCCGTGGATATCCAATGGATATCTAAAAATAAATTATTTAGAATTAAAACTCATATTTATAATCTGTTAATAATATTGTTTACTAGATTATTAAACTTATTCAAATTTGACTCATGAAAATATTTATTAAAAATATTTATACATGTGAATATGTGTATATATATTGCAGGTTTTTTATTTATTCATTCGGGTATCCACGGGTTTGGTTTTTGGTTATGAATTTCCACCCGAATCGGTTTCGGGTTCGGGTTTCGACTTTGAGTTTCGGTTTTGGGTGAACGAAGACTTCACCCGATCCGAACCCCGACCCGTTGCCATCCTTACATCTAGGCAGGGAAGGGTGAAGGGACGGCGATAGAACACTTGACGGAGGGAGAAGTGAGGCGGTGACGTGAAATCATAAGGGAGATTTTGGGTTTTGGAGCTTATTAGTGACTTGTGGGACCTATCGATGACGTGGCTTCACGAGAATGCAGAAAAATAGCTTAGTGGGGTTTGTTCTTATAGGAGTAGTAGATAAGCTCTGAGTATGTCTAATGATGATTATGGCCTAATGGGTTATATGCGCAGGATAACAAGAGACCTGGTGATGGCCTAAGAAAATAATGTCGACATTTCTAGTTTTCTTTCATGGGTTTCCTTTATCGCGTGGCCCAGAGTGAGGAGCCGCAAAACAAACACTTTGATCGTGACTCAGAAGTTCACGACGTGCCAACACACACGTATGGGCATGCAGCGAGTCAATGACCCGCCAGGGCTCCACGCCTCCGACATCGACATCTTGATCTTGGTTTTTTGCTTCTTGGCTTCATGCGAATTGCGATCGCCAATGAGGTGATCAGTTGTTGTAGTTATTTTTGCTTCTTTTTTTTCATTGGCCAAAATATATAGTACTAAGAATATATTATTGATTTTTCTTTCACTTTATAGGGATGTTTGGTTCAAGGTCACACTTGGCCTCGCCACAAATCAAGGGGCGGACGAATCGCCGCTACGGCCATGCCGCAATTATTGACAAGCGATAGGAGCGGACAAATGATGGCGGCAAACACACAATAGAACCAAAACGTCGGCCAATGAATGATGGTGGCCACCGGTGTGACGCAAATGAGTGTGGACGGAATCCAAACAAGCCCATAGACTAGAGGGCCATCGCGACGAGTTCGCTAGAGGACCCTCAAAAAATCCTAGGACCGCACTAATTATGGGTTATATCTTGCAGGGATCTATAGCTCAAAAGAACATAAAACTCAATTGTATACAAGTTTATTAAACCCTCATGGTGAGGTAATACCCTCCATTATTATCCATCTATATTGGTGTGGATTGTATTGCTTGTGTTTATATATATGTAGATGACTTACCCGCTTTTGGGATAACAACCTTAGCCCTTAGGGATGGATGGGTTACAAGTTGATTTCGAACCTAGCTACTAGGGTTTCTTTCCTAGTATGTTTACAACAAGATGTTCATATCCAAATATATGTATATTTAATTAACTCGTAGTTTTTCCTTATAGCACACGCCACACGCCCATCTCTATATAGTGGATCGGCATTCCTTGGAAAACAAATTTTACAATATTTGTCTAAAGAAAAAAATTACTAGTGTATTACTTATGTCCCACCTTCTCTAATCCTTCTCACATTCACTAATATGTGAACTCACCACTACATATGCTTTTTTTTTTGACAACTCACTACATATGCTTTTGAGCCCAAAATTTCGTTGCTTACATGAGAGCCGAATCTTTTGAGATGCATGGAGTGCATGATGATCATGTGACTAATTTAGCTACAAGACTAGAAGATGATAGAGGAGAGGGTGTTTCGACAACTATGCATGTAAATTGTGCGAACTTTTGAGATGCATGGAGTGCATGATGATCATGTGTCGGTGAGTTCCGTGACGCTTTTCGTTGTGGATGTGGTGAGCGTGTGTGATCGAGGGTGATGATGTCGCAAGCTACTTTGAACTACATACCCCTCGTTTGGGACTGCAAGTGCATGTCATACTCACTCCATTCGAAATTAAAGTTCCAACTTTCTTGCAGAGTTAAAAACATCTTAAGTTCAATAAAAGTTATCTCAAAAATTACAAAAAAATTATGACATCAAATAGGTATAAGTATGAAAACTTAATTTATGAAGAATCAAAAAATGTTTATATGGTATCACAAATATTGTTATTTTATTGTATAGGTTAAAGTTGAAATGCTTTGACTTTTTTTAAAAAGTTGAAATGACCTATAATTTTGGACCTAAGAGAGTATTATTTATCTTTCCCTATTAAAAAATATCGAGGCGGCTTAGCCAAAAGATTATCAATCAAAATGAAAATGAAAATAAAAAAGCGTGTTCGTTTTCTCTAGAAAAATTCATAAATTGTCTCTAAAGCATTTAGCATCAAGAACTACCACACAAAAATATTGACACAAGAGAACACCACACTTCAATGTAGGTGGAGTAATAAGTTGGAATTTGAATGATAAATGTATTACCAAAGCTTGGCGATAAATATGATTACTTCGGGATTGGGCCACTGGGATGGGCTAAACGGGCTGAAGTGGTCGCGGCCGGCCCACAAGGGGGGGCGGGGCGCGGCTACTTGGGCGGCGCCCCACCGCCGCCGCCTCCCTCCCCGGTGTCCAACTCGCCGCCTTCAAGTTAGGATTATCTTAGGTTTTTTGGTGTGTAAAAGGGATATTCCAATCTATAAGGAAGACCCTTATTAGGAAATAAATAAATATTGCTTGTAAAAGGTATTCCAATCATATAAGGAAACCTTATAGGAGATTGCTTAGATTACAAGTCCCACAAGCCGGGTTATATAAGCGCAGGCATGTAACCTCTTTGGGGATAAGCAAGCAATAAAAATAGTTCCTATCTACCTCGCTCCTACCCCACCCACCAGCCGCCTCCTCCCCCCACGCCGCCGCCCTCCGCCGCCCGCGCCTCCCCATGGCGCGGCCAAGGCCCCTTCCCCTCCAAAGACCCCTCCCTCCTTTTCGGCTGCCAAGGCCCGCCGATGGCGCCCGGCCGCTTCGGGAGAGACAATTTCCCCCACGCCACCTTTCACCGCCCCAATCTGCCGCTCAGGACGTGTCACCACCGCCCAATCTAACCGGGGCCTGGACATGTTTATATGGTATCACAAATATTATTATTTTATTGTATAGGTTAAAGTTGAAATGCTTTGATTTTTTAAAAAAAGTTGAAATGACCTCGTAATTTTGGACCTAAGAGAGTATTATTTATCTTTCCCAATTAAAAATATCGAGGCGGCTTAGCCAAAAGATTATCAATCAAAATCAAAATGAAAATAAAAAAGCAGGTTCGTTTTTCTCTAGAAAAATTCATAAATTGTCTCTAAAGCATTTAGCATCAAGAACTACCACACAAAAATATTGACACTAAGAGAATACCACACTTCAATGTAGGTGGATTAATAAGTTGGAATTTGAATGATAAATGTATTACCAAAGCTTGGCGATAAATATGATTACCGTTTCATCGAAGTTTATCGATAAACTTTTCCCCTGCATCCATTCTACATGATATGCCAATTAGGCTTTCGTCAAAGCACACAATACACAGGCATCACTCCGAGGAAGTTTGTCGCTCCACTTCCACACACTGGCACTTGTCGAAAAGATGCCAAGTTCACCATGGGCACTATATATGGCGCAAAGGTGCACACTGCACTAAAACAAACGAGTTAGATTTGGAATTTATGTTTGACCCGGGTCAATTTTGGAATTTCTTTGAAAAAAGGCTAAAATTAAAAAAAAAAACTCCTAGTGGGCATCAAACATTCTTAATAAAGAATCACTTGTCAACAATCATTGTTTCGTGTAAACCAATAATATTGAACTTATATTCCAAAATCAGATTCCTTTAAGAAAGTAGTTCCCTCTTTGTTTTTAAGGTCTCGACAATTCTAGATAACACCTTGCACTACCATTTTTCCTTATTTTTTTTCTTTTTTTTTATTATTCAGGGAAGTTTCATATTCCTGGACCTTGAATTTGCAAACCAAGATTTCCTTGATCTTCCTTCTCTCCCCGAGTAGAATCTACTACCCCCAGAAAGAGAACCCTCAATAGATAGTTCTCTCGACACGCAGGGTGCCACCTCAGCCGCCCACTCTGTGCATGCAGAGAGAAAAAAAACCCCAGACACACGCGGCCGTTTCCCCTACCTCGCGCCCACCCCGCATCGTCCCCATCCAATCGCCTCCCCACCAGCGCCCCTCGCCTCCCAGCCGCCACCCCCTCGCCTCCCCACCGCGGTCTCCATAAAGCCACGAGGCCTTGAAGACTGAGAAGCGGGAGCACGTCCGGAAGGCAAGGGGGATCCAGGGGATGGTCGGATTTGGGGAGCTCGGCGTCGGGCAGGTCGCGGCCGCCGGCGACGACGGAAGCGCATCGCCCCCACGGCCTCAACTTCGCCCTCCCTCTCCTGATCCGAATCGCGGCCTCAACGACCTCTTGCTGCTGGAGGAGCACATCCGGATGGCCTCGCCGTCACTGTAAGATCCCTCCCTTGCTTCCTTTCGTTTTTGCATCCTTCGGATTTTCACTGTTCAATATTCTTGAATTCTGCCCTGATTTTGCCCGCTGATGGATCTCGCGCCGCCTCGCAGCCCGAAGCACCGCCGCCGCACCAGTCCTTGAGTGGAGATCCGCCCGGACGCTGCTTCATCAACTTCCTCGCATGCTGAGTGGGCCAACGGCATCTCCAACTCCCTTCAACCTCTGCAGAAACTTCTATGGTGCAGCAGCTCTTCCGTGCCAATGGCCCTCTTGCACAGCAGATGCAGGGCTGCTTTCGTTCTCAACTTTTGCCTCCCTTCATCTTGAAATCTGCAGAAGCCATGTCTGCATGGTATAGCAAGGTGTCCCAACTATTTATGCTCATTGCTTTCCTGTTTTTACTGTTGTTTATGTATGTTCATTAAGATGTCTCCAACAGTGTTGCATGTCTGCAGATCGCTCAAAAATTTGCTTTCTGATCTATGCAGTTATCCGATTTAGATTTACATCATGATGTGGTCCGATCTAGCCTCTTCCATGTTGATTATTTCATCAACATAACGGATTCCATAGGCAACGTAATCTATTTGTACTCAAATTGATTTCTTCACTGAAACTGAACGTTGTCCAAATGTTCTTTTAAAAATATTGTCTCCATTGCCTTATCTTACTGCATGCTATGCCATACCATCTAGCTCTAACTATGCACAAGAGAGCAATTCCTGGAGGTACTAAGGTACTCAACATACACAGAACAACATAGATTCACAAGAATGTGCTGCTATGTGCTTCTCTGTTCTACAGACAAGTAGAAGCTCAAAAGTTTTAGAGTTTTGCCATGTACAGGATCTAGGAATGATAACTGTATGTGTTGATATTCAATGCACCAAAACTTATTGTTGCATCTCATTGTTTTGTCATGCTTTGCATATCTTTGTCCTTCACTCTGTTTGCAGTTCGACAGTCAAGATTCACTGTTTATGTCTTTATCAGGTCATCATAAGCATCTGGACGACCTGTCAGCTGATCTGCGTGCCTACAGGTGGCAATATTTGTTCCATGTGGCCATGTGATTGAATCTAGGCAGAGAGATTCAATACTATATCATCGCAGCTTCCTTTAGAGCCTTCCTGCGTCCAGACTACATTTAGAGATATCCTTTGCCTGCGCCTAATTATCTACTGTTTGTTGCGATCATCTACTACCTGATGTATAACAGACACATAGAGAAAAACTGCAATACCGTGCAACATCATGCAAAATGAATGAATAAAATCATTGTTCAAGGTTACTATAAAGTGGCCCATATATATAAAATGCCCCTATATATTTTCATGCATGTGTCATGTTCTTTATAACTCCATATTGGCATTATTCTTTCAGTGTAAGTCGTTGTAGTTCTAACATTGGCATATCTTACTCCATCCTGTCTATCATTTTTACTATGTGGCTTTCTTAGCAGATACATCTACCGTGTTGTTTCAAGATTTTAAATCTTGAAGTTCAACACATAAGTTTAAATAATCGTTATGCCAATGAATATATATTGCTTTCAAATTTGTTGTTGCTAACTTTATTTCAAACATACACAAAGTTATCCTCATGAATAATAACTGGCGAAAAAAGTCCCCGAGCCGACCCGCGCGTTGCGCGGGGTATCCTTCTAGTTATATTGGATGGGGACCGACGAAAAGTTAATTATCTACGGGCATGAAAATCAAAGAAATAAAATAAAGTTGCAGGCGCTCGGCCGTTGCAGTGGCGTTGCTCTCTTGCCATCTGACGTCACGAATGACGTCACTTGGCCGTATGATCTCACGAGTGACAACTAACAACGATTTAACAAATGGTATTAACGACTGTCAGTAAGTCGCCTGGCCGTTTGATCTCACGAGTGACGACGATTTGATAGAGTGACGACTGTCGAAGGACTAGTATATATATTATATATATGTATACTGGCACTGGCAGTTACACGGCATGCAGCTCCCACATTGAGCAAGCATTACCAAAGGCTGCTCGCACTACCCTTGCACCATCCAGCTGGATTATCAGTTCAAGCATTCGTAGATTCAAATATGGCGTCCGCCGGAAAGAGCAGGATCCTGGTGGTCGGCGGCACGGGGTACCTGGGCAGGCACGTCGTGGCGGCGAGCGCGCGGCTCGGCCATCCCACCTTGGCGCTTGTCAGGGACACCGCCCCCTCCGACCCGGCCAAGGCGGCGCTGCTCAAGAGCTTCCAGGACGCCGGCGTGACGCTCCTCAAGGGCGACCTAGACGACCAGGCTAGCCTGGTGAACGCAGTCAAGGCTGCGGACGTGGTCATCTCCACGGTCGGGATGCCGCAGATAGCCGACCAGACAAGGCTCGTCGCCGCCATCAAGGAGGCCGGCAACGTCAAGGTATACAACACTGTGTAGTGTTACAACGTTTTCGTTGGTAATTCGTTTGACTTTTTAAACTATAGTTTGGAACCGAGGAAATAGATTAATAGATTATAGCTTCTTCATTGTCTGACCAACGAAAGCATCATGCACGGCTATAGAGGTTCATCCCGTCGGAGTTCGGCCTTGACGCGGACTGCTCGGACGCCGTGGAGCCGACCAGGTCCCTGTTCATCACGACCAAGGCGGCGATCCGGCGCGCCGTCGAGGTTGCAGGCGTGCCCTACACGTACGTGTGGACGGGCTACTTTTTCGGCTACGGGCTGCCCGGCATCGGGCAGGTGCGGTCCCAAGCACCCCCGTCGACAAGGTTGTCATCCTCGGCGACGGCGACACCGAAGCCTCGTTCGTCGACGAGGGGGACATCGGAACCTACACGGTGCTGGCGGCCGACGACCCTCGCGCGGAGAACAGGACGCTGTACATCAAGCCGCCGGCCAACACGCTGACGCACAACGAGCTAGTGGCACTGTGGGAGAAGAAGACCGGCAAGACGTTCGAGCGGGTGTATCTCGACGAGGACGCCGTCCTCAAGCAGATCCAAGGTCACTCACTCGGACTCTGGCACCTTTGTTTGAACAACATAAATTCGATATGTGTCCATGTTTTAACTTCACAAGTTTTGATTGTCAACTTTAAAGTACGAAACTAACTGCTAAAACCAAACAAATATGGTTCCATGGTCGGTTTCAAAATTGGTTTGTTGCATTTTAAAAAATAATAAATTCTTGTTTATCTCCAAAATTACAATCATAATTTATTTCTAAATCAGAAAATTATGAAAGTAGTATGAGTTTTATTATAAAAATGTTAGATATCTATAGGTGCTTTTTATTTAGAGTTACTTGGGTCTTACTTGTTTTAAATAAAATAATTAATATGTGTACGATTTGTACTAGCCGCGGACGCTTCGCTCTCCAACACTCGTCGCAAGCATTAGTTTAACTTTTAGTACAACCTTAACGCTGCACTTGTTTTTAGCCGGTGATTCTTGTATTTGTGTTTTTCGTATGCGCTTCGCCAATTGTTTTGGCTAAAGTGTGCAACGATATAAAATTCTATTTTCCCCTTAATGAAGTACGTGCCAATGGGTGCGCTTTTCGAAAAAAAAAAAAACAATAAAAAGCAATAGAAACAGAAATAAATCAGTTCTAGATATCTATATATAAATCACAATAAACATGCAGATAATATTTTTTACAAAAAATATTACTCATTTTATATTTTTCTGAATTCAAAGGTTATTCATGAATTTTGCTTTATCAAATTAGATTTTTTTTTATTTTCTGGAAAATAGGAAACCATGCCTTTAAAACTAGCAAGAGGACTAAATTTTAACGATTAGAGGTCATTCATTACACGGTTTCTTAGTTTAAGATTGAAAATCAGACTACCATGCAAGTTGAAGTTTGAAAAATATATTTTACCCTAATAATTTATATTCTCTCTATTTCAAACCATAAATCGTTTAAATTTATACAAAGTCACATTTCTCTAACTTTAACTAAGTTCATATAAAGAAAAAAAACAAAATTTTACAATACAAAAAATAAATATAGTATCATAATATGTTTAACTAATAAATCATGTTTAATGTTGTAACCGAACATCTTGCCGGTCTTTTCTCTCCGTGTAAGTCATTTGTTGTTCCGATCAATGAATTTGGTGAGGGGAGTGCTCCTCCCTCCCATATTATGTCAAAAAAAAAAAAATGCTGTAGACCTTTATGCATTTTTCATAAATGTGATCAAATCTAGATAAACTTAACTTAGGACTAATAAAAACTATTTATATTTTAGAATGTGGAGTATTTTAATAACTTATGGAGTTTGTCCATCAATAGCTTTTTGACATCAGTTTGTAAGCATTAAAAGCATACATGTAAATCTATTTTGAAAAAAAAAAAGACTTTCACAATTTCATACATTTATGAGTCATTTAACCTATATATTCCAATTATAACGTGTCAATCACGTCTATATATGTCCTATATTGATAAATCCTCAAACATGTATCTAAATAGGTGGACACCAATTCAATGACCATCACTCGTCTATGGTCCAACGTTTTTATACAACACTGGTTCAAACTATGAACTGAACTGATATGATAATTGATAACCATGGGGTTAACAATTCTGCAGAACTTCCAACCCCGCTGGACAGGATCATACTATCAATTGAGCATGCGGTGTACATCAAGGGGGAACAACACTTCAAGATCGACCCATCGTCTGGGCTGGACGCCGGCGAGCTGTACCCAGACGTGAAGTACACCACCGTCGACGATTACCTCAACAGGCTGCTCTGATCGTGACCTGCAGGGTATGTTTTGAGAAAACAAAAACGCCAAGCAATGTATTTAGAAAAATCATAACATCGTGTAATTTGAAACGGAGATTCCTCAACCACTAATAAATTCAAGCACGCTCATGGTACTATACTCCGTTGCCAATTACTGTTTGTACTCTCTTGGTCCCTTGTGGCATGTACTGTTTAGACACGTGCTAGTAATTATCAATTCGAAAGACATTTTTGGTGGATCTTCTAAATCCAGCTATGGCCAAACAAGACATCCATTTGGATTTCATTGCCACACTTGCAAGCACACAGTGTTAAAAAAAATGTCTCCTGCTGCGGACCTCTTTATTTTGAATGCCCAAACCAGGATATGAATGTGCAATATCACACGCTAACTGAGCATGAACCAACTCGATGTAAAAAAAAAAAAAAAAAAAAAAAAAAAAACTGTAGGTATAACGAGGCTCCACGCATGGTCTTGCCTCTTGCGGCCTGGCCACTAGAAGTCCAGAAGCCAACTCGAAGTCTTCTGCAATTCTGCTGTTGCTATCAATATACTGTTGGTGTTTGTTACCAGCAGTTTAATAAGCATTGAGTATGTCCAATGATGATTATGGCCTTATGGGTTATCTGCAATTCTGCTATTGCTATCAATATACTGTTGGTGTTTGTTACCAGCGGTTTAATAAGCATTGAGTATGTCCAATGATGATTATGGCCTTATGGGTTATATGCGCAGGATAACAAGAGACCTGGTCAGATGGCCTAAGAAAATAATGTCGACATTTCTACGTTTCTTTCCTGGCTTTCCTTTGTCGTGGCCCTCAAATAGAGCAGAGTGAGGAGCCGCAACACAAACACTTTGATCGCGACTCAGAAGTTCACGGTGTGCCAACGCACACGTATGGTATGGGCATGCAGTGAGTCAGTGACAAGTCAGGGCTCCACGCATCCGACAACGACATCTTGATCTCGGTTTTTGCTTCTTGGCTTCATACGAATTGCGATCGCCGATGAGGTGATCAGTTTGTTTCCAATTTTTTTTTTTTGCTTCTTTTTTCATTGGCCAAAATATATAGTACTAAGAATATATTATTGATTTTGCTTTTTGCTTTATAAGTAAATCAACTCATATATAGAGCCTGTTTGGAACGAAGGAATGTAAAATAGAGGAAGGAAAAAAACGCAGGAACGGGATGCAGATTTTATGGGAAAACAGAGGAATGAAAAAATACAGAAAAAGCAAGTCTGCTAGTTGTTTGGAACATGGGAATTTTAAGCACAGGAATCATGAAACTAGATGATAAAGAAAGTATTAAAAGCACGCCTAACCTCATGTGAACAAGAATTTTACTTTGCACTATCTGCTACTTCTCTCTGTTGGCCACACGCTTTGCCTCGAACTTCGCAATAGGAAGAGAAACCATGAGATCACATTGGATTTTTTGATTCCTACATTTTGTGAAGAGAAGCAAACCTTTCCTCCGGAAAGGAATCGCTGCTTCCTCCAATCCAAACACTCACTACCTCAACCCTACGATTCCTACGATTTTCCTTTGAAAATCCTGCGATCCAAACGAGGCCTTATACATAGGGGATGTTTGGTTCAAGGACACACTTGGCCTCGCGACAACCGCCCTCGCCACGGCCGCGGTGGGATCTAATCACTGCTACGGCCATGCTGCAATAATTGACAAGTGACAGGAGCGGATGAATGATGGCGGCAAACACACAACAGTAACCAATCGTTGGCCAATGAATGATGGTAGCCACCGGTGTGACGTGGCGGTGTAAGGTCCTAAATGGCTAGAGGGGGGTGAATAGCCCAATAAAATTTCTACAAAACACTTAGAGCAACTTGTTAGATAACAAGAAAGCGATAATTGCGGTTGCGCTTAGCTCTACTTGTCGACAAAGCCTCCTAGTGACAATTCTAGTCAATTTATGTCTCTAGAGCACTCAAAAGCTATGTCACTACTTTTCTAGCTAGGTGATCAAAGTAGATTACACTAGTCAATTTATGTCAACTAGCAAGCCTACACTAGCACAATATATGAATGAAGTAAAGCTAGGTAGAGAGGAGGTGTTATACCGAACTGTCAAGGCAATGAACCAATCACCGAGACAATCAATCAACACAAGTGATGAAGACAATGATTTGTTCATCCGAGTTCACTTGAGCACCCGTCAAGCTACGCCTCTCGGTTGTGTCGACCGCCTCAACGGTGGATCAAGGTAGCGCACACCTTGCCTCACTAGGCCCTCTTGACACCACTCAATTGAGGGGTAACTCAATGACACGAGCAATCCACTAGAGTATCAATTCGGCACTCCGCCGGGGAAGACCAAGAACCCCTCACAATATCACACCGGAGGTGGGCAAGAACAATCACCTTCTCTTCCCAATGCCTCCACAATCACCGAAGTCGGTCTAGGAGTGGTGCTCTCCAAGAGCAACAAGAAATCCACCGCAAGCGACGACACTCAAGTGCCTCTAAATGAAAACACTCAAAGCAATGCACTTGAATCTCCTCAACTCACTAGAAATGTGCTCACAAGCAAGAACAATGAGGAGGAGGGAGTTTGCTCAGCTTAAATGATGTTAGGAGTGATTCAAATGTCCAAGAGAGTGAGCCATGGGCCGGCCAACAAGTATATATATGCCACACATAGCAAAGGAGCCGTTGGTGGCCAAACTGCAGCCAGCACGGGCTGACTGGACGCTCCAGTCACCGCCTTCGCAATTGTGCCAACACCACCACGTGTACATCACCATGTGCTCGTGTGTTAGCAATTTCGCAATCAATTTCGAAGGATGGGTTAGCTCTCTAGGTTAGAATGCATGCATATGATTGTTGAACCTAGAGGCACATGAGGATCGATGCTCCCGAGGTTTTCCCCTCTTTATAGTTCCGACTATCGGTCCTAAATCACTCACACCCTCTATGGTGTCTTAAGTGTGAAATCAAAATAGCCCTATGGTATACCTTCGCCTTGAGCCCATTTTGATCCTCGAATCCATGCCACGTGAGCACTTGATCATCTTTTGGATCACACCAATCCATCCACCATGACCACCATGTGCTCCACGAACGGCTTGACCAATCTCCAATCTAATCATACACTTAGCAAAGAGATTAGTCCTAAGGATGTCACAAATTAGCCAAAACCAAACTAGAGATCTTCAAAGCGGAATGTGGACGGAATCCAAACAAGCCCATAGACTAGAAGGCCATCGTCGACGAGTTCACCGTAGGGACCCTCAAAATCCTAGGACCGACATTGATTATGGGTTATATGCGTAGGATCTATAGCTCAAAAGAACATAAAACTCAATTGTATACATGTTTATTAAACCCTCATGGTGAGGTACCCTCAATTATTATCCATCTAGATTGGTGTGGATTGTATTGCTTGTGTTTATATATATGTAGATGACTTACCTACTTTTTGGGATAACAATCTTAGCCCTTAGGGATGGATGGGTTACAAGTTGATTTCCAAACCTAGGTAGGCTTCTTTCCTAGTATGTTTACAAAGAAAGATGTTCATATCCAAATATATGTATATTTAATTAATTAACTCGAGTTTTTCCTTATAGCACACGGCCACACGCCCATCTCTATATAGTGGATCAAAGATTCCTTGGCAAACAAGTTTTACAATATTTGTCTAAAGAAAAAATTTACTATCAGATATTTTTACTCATGCTCCACCTTCTCTAATCCTTGTCACATTCACTATTATGTGAACTCCCCAATACATATGCTTTTTGAGCCCAAAACTCGTTGCTTACATGAGAGCCAAGTTCTAATCTTTCTCCTTCCTTCTTTCTTTCACATCAGCAAAAAATGTTGACTAATTAGCTACAAGACTAGAAGATGATATAGGAGAGAGTGTTTCTAATAACTATGCATGTCGAGTTGAAATAATTGTTATAATGGGACTCTAAACGTGTGGCTTCGCTAAAATAGGACTCCTAACAATTGGTTCGCTATAATGACACCAAAACGCTGGCACTTCGATCTAGAGAAGTTTACCGATCTATGGGCTTTCGTGAGCTAATGCCGACAGTGTCCATAAGAGAGTCGGTGGTTTGTCTAAAAAAAAGAATGCAATTCTTTCTTTCAAGTAGTCAAATAATTTTAATTTTGGTCAATTTCATTAAAAAGTAGCATTTATCATATTAAATAAGTATTATTATATTATAGAATATTTTTCATAGTAAACATACGTAGAGACGAGACATAAATAATAATATTAACTTTTCATGCGACACTACGCTAGGTGAGACTGAGACCCAACAGCAATGAAAACTTCATTAGGTGAGAGTTTTCCAAATAACAATAAAAACCTAATACTTTGGCTGCTTTTAATTATAAAGTCACATTAGCTTATTTTAAATCACTATTTGTAACAAATCTAACTGAGGACATATATTATGAATCAATGAAACTACTTTAATATTAAAATATAGTTAAAATTAATGTAGAACAAACTCAATCATGAAGCGACTCTGCACACAAAAACTTGAGTTTGTGGAGCAACTCTTTAGGTACTCTCGTAACTCTACATTTTTTTTCTTGGAGGAGAGTTGTAAGCTAAAATTGTATGGCTAAAAAAACGTAGAGCAAAAAAACACCCCTAAAGTGTCCTAAAGTATTCCATTATATTCCATGGAATACCCATATGTTTTGGTAACAAAAACAAATACTTCTACTCCCTTTATCCCTATATACTAGTACATTAGACGCTTTTAGGCTTGAACCAGATGCTAAACTTGACAATAGTGTTGGCCGGACGCATGCACCCTACGTGAATCTAGACAATTCCTACCCATCTCAAAATGACAAGCTTAATGGGATAGTGGGAGTATATGTATAAAGACATATATACATAGTTGTATAATATGTTGTAAATAAATTATTAGTCCATATATGCATAATAGACCTATTGTTAACCTAGCTAGGAAGTCATTTGAAACAAATATATGTAAAAAGGTGTATATTCTCATAAAAATGCCTAAAGATATATACATATAAACTGTATTACACTAGTATTACTCTCCCTTCTAAATTATAAGTTGTTTTTTTGTTTGTCTATTTTACTATATAACTAGACATATTATTATATTTAAATGTATAGGAAAATGGATATATCAAAGAAAATGTCAAATCGATTTATAGTTTTGAAATGGAAAAATATGTTGTAAGCAAAAGGGAATCTGGTGACTTCTAAGCAACGCCGAAAATGACCCACGAGCTGTCCGGCTATCAATTTCGGCAGACCTGCTTTCTCAGTGGATCCCAATCAATCACAAAAGGTACCGTCTTGAACCTGGACACGTCGACCGGTTCACCAAGACGTGAACACGGCCAGGTTCATCGCGGAGCGGAGCAGACCAGCACGGCCCGCGTCCGGGTGCACTACCAGTAGCAAACAACCCTACCACCTCACCCACCAGCCACCACTACTCTACTAGAGTCATCAGATTCCAGGTCCCATGAGTAAATTGTCATTATATTATTATTTGGTGAAGTATTACGTTGAAAAATTATTTCGATGAAGTACTACGTTCCCCAAGTTACTGTATTTTGATGAAAGTCACTATCCTCACCTACCGCCACACTACCCACTTCAACTGTACTGAAGTCCCCACGGGCGGGGCCCGCCGGTCATTGTCATGTCTTCTAGAACTTTTCAGATACTGACCCACTGGCACTCTTGAACGTTCTCATAGCTGTCATCCCTACATACTGTAAAACTTTAACCACCACTAATAATTCTACGACAAATTAGCAACACAAGATTGATTGATTATTAATGAAAATTGGACAAATTTCACTACTCGCCAAATGGCCGTAACCACAGCCACCACCAGCACCAGTCCAGTCCCTCTGCTACGAGTATTTCCATCCTTTCCTTTTCCTATATATAGTGATGTTTGATTCTCCGCTCCACAAATCCAACGACAAGCTTTGCATCCATCGATCCTTCACTATTATTATTACCCCGGTAACTGATTGATAGATGGCGTCGGAGAAGAGCAAGATCCTGGTGGTCGGCGGCACGGGGTACCTGGGCAGGCACGTCGTGTTGGCGAGCGCGCGGCTAGGCCACCCCACCGTCGCGCTCGTGAGGGACACGGCCCCCGCCGACCCGGCCAAGGCGGCGCTGCTCAAGAGCTTCGAGGACGCCGGCGTGACGCTCGTCAAGGGCGACCTGTACGACCAGGCCAGCCTGGTGAGCGCCGTGAAGGGCGTCGACGTGGTCATCTCCACGCTCGGGTCGCTCCAGATCGCCGACCAGACCCGGCTCATCGACGCCATCAAGGAGGCCGGCGGCGTCAAGAGGTTCTTCCCGTCGGAGTTCGGCCTGGACGTGGACCGCACGGGCATCGTGGAGCCAGCCAAGTCGCTCCTCGGCGCCAAGGTGGGCATCCGCCGCGCCACCGAGGCCGCGGGCATCCCCTACACGTACGTGGTGGCGGGCTACTTCGCCGGGTACGCGCTCCCCAACATCGGGCAGCTCCTGGCGCCCGGCCCGCCCACGGACAAGGCGGTGATCCTCGGCAACGGCGACGTCAAGGCGGTGTTCGTGGAAGAGGGCGACATCGCGACGTACACGGTGCTGGCCGCCGACGACCCCCGCGCCGAGAACAAGACGCTGTACGTGAAGCCCCCCGCCAACACGCTGTCGCACAAACGAGCTGCTGTCGCTGTGGGAGAAGAAGACCGGCAAGACCTTCACCCGGGAGTACGTGCCCGAGGAAGCCGTGCTCAAGCAGATCCAAGGTACGGTTTGGTTTGGTTCAGTTAATTCGTGGATGATCATCTCTCGTTGGTATGGTCTAGTAGTTTCAGCATGTTTCGGCAGAATTGCACAGGTTTTAACAGTGTCCATGGGTGTTTTGTGCAGAGTCGCCGATCCCGCTGAACATCATCCTGGCGATCGGGCACGCGGCGTACGTGCGTGGGGAGCAGACGGGGTTCGAGATCGACCCGGCGAAGGGGGTGGACGCCACGGAGCTGTACCCGGACGTCAAGTACACCACCGTCGACGAGTACCTCAACCGCTTCCTCTGAAGAAGTCTGAGCAAAACACAGGTCACCGTGATTCGTCAGCTGCTACTGCTGCTAGTCGCTAGCGACGACGTGACTACACCCGAACTGCCAGTGTCTGTGTGTGTGTGTGTGTGTGTGTGTGTGTGTGTGATGGATGGATCTAGCGTGCCTACTTTTGTTGTGATGGCTTCCCTCGCCTTTTTCATCGATTCTACGCCAATATATAATAATAAAATAAAATAGCCCTCCTTCGATCGGTTTGTTGCTTTCAGATTGACAAGGCTATCACAAGCTAGCGACTCGGTATATGATGATGATAGCATCTCCCACTAAACTGAAAGAAATAGCGCACATTAATTCAGTTAAATAAATCTTGAAGTTTGACAATTCAGGTGACGCTGGAATGCTACATTTTCGGATATTATGTGCGCTTGTTATGCGAAACCATTTCGATCGAGAGAGAGAGAGTTCTGAAAGCATTTGCGTTGTACAGTTTGTAAGATTTGGTTTTTGTCCATCTGGTTGCATTCCAAGGGGGCGTTCATTGGTTCTGAAAGGGCAGGCAACTGGCTCCCTGAACCGGGCAGGGCACACTACCACAAGTCCACAGGCCACAGCCCTCGAGCGAACTGAATCAATCAGTATTGCCGATCGGAGTGAGCCAATCGAATCCATCACAAGCAACAAAGATGCATGCTGGATGATCGGATACACAAGGAGAGCAGGAACAGGAGCGGTGAGGGTGATCGGATGCACGGGGTTGTACAGTTTGTAAGATTTGGTTTTTGTCCATCTGGTTGCGTTGTACAGGGGCGTTCATTGTACAGAGGTGTCTAGGTCCATTTTTGCCAACAAGGCGGCCGTCCGCGCTGTGGAGACATGCGCCTACATATGTCGTGTGGCTAATTCGTGGGCGTCGCACTCGCATCGCACCGATCACCATTGTCACAACGACAGGTCCTGTCCACCGCCGACACCCACGGAGGAAATACTAGCCATGGCTGTGTTTAGAGCACCAACTTCTCTCCAAAATTCTCATCACATCGAAACATTAAATGTACCAAAAAGACGCATGCTCGGAGTATGAAATATAGGTAAACAAAAAAAACTAATTGCACAGTTTATATATGTAGATTGCGAGACGATTCTTTTAAGACTATTTACGCCATGTTAGGATAATATTTATCACAAACTAACAAAACGTGTTACAATGTTTTTTTCGGTTCGAACAGTGTTTTTAGGCTAAAATCCGACTAAAATTGGTGCTCTAGACACACCCCATGGAGCAACACCGGGGCCTTTGTTCGGCTGGCTGGGTTTGATTCGTTAAGAGAAAAGATCACGCCACGCAATTTGGTTGAATCGCTTGGTTTGGTTTTACATGAGAGAAAACACTGTTGCTGGCTGGATGAGCCAGCCAGCCGAACTAAGGCGCAGGATGGAGTAAGTGGCCGACAGAAGAAGGCGTCATCGCCTACGTGGTCAGGTCCTGTCGCTGTGGGAGATCGATTAGTCAAGAAGACCGGCAACGGCAGCGGCAGGACGTGGCAGGACGTCGCTCCGGCGAGTCTACGTTCCCGAAGATGCCGTCCTCAATATGATCCACGGACGTTTAGTGCGTTCGTCATCGTGGAAAATGGCATTTACCAACGTCTATTTTGGCTGGTCATTTCTGTGATTGCGTTCGTCATCGTGGAACATGGCATTCGCCAACGTCCCGTTTGACCTGTCGTCTGTGCCTGATAAACTGATTGATGAAAGAATTTGATGCTAGGGTGTGTTTAGATCCCAAATTCCTCCCAAATTCCACGATGCAAAAAGATTAAGATTCCCCATCACATCCGGCCGATAAACATGTATGGAGTACGAAATATAGGTAAAAAAAATAAAATAATTACACAAAGATAGATGTACATCATGAGATGATTTTTTTCCTGGTTTCTGTACAGGATAATATTTACCACTAACAAACAAAACGTCTTTAAACACAGTGTACCAAAATTTTGCACCAACTTTGGTGATCTAAACACACCCCTAGTAAATCAAAGTAAAGTAGGTTTGTCTAGCGTGTGATTCCTGTTGTTTTTTATCTGGATCTGTTTCTGGATGATAAAACGTACTGTATTTCCGTTATTATGGGGAGCCAGGGAGAACCATGTTTCCCTGTATTTCGCCAGGGTGAGCCACGTTTCAAGAAAACAAATTTGCCAAACGCAGACGGCAAATATTTCTGCGTTTCACTTTTGATGTTTCTGACACATTGGGTCAAATATTCTGCGTTTAAAGTTTAGCATTCTGTTCTGGTTTGATACAAAACAAAACAACCGCCTAACTCACCTGTCCACTCCCAACCATACTTGCTGAGAGCATAGAGCTTATTGTTTTAGGGCCCAGATATATGTAGTAACTAAACGAAATAATTTATCTGACACAGAAACTCGCTATACAAGCATAGGAGGATGCAATCTAAGCACAATATCGAATTAAACAGTGAGCCCAGAGTCAGAAACAGGAGCGAATATCCGTCTACCTCTAGATATGAATGAAGTATTACACTTGGTATTTAGCACATCAAATATCATCATCCACCGTATCTTGTTCCCCTGCCAAGTTCCTACTGGGGGTAGGTTCAGAATCAGTCTTTGGAGGAACTGGTGCTCGCGACACTCTTCTTCCCACCATATTTCTGCCATCACAATTGTTGGGCAAATCATGAGAAATGGAACAACACACTTTACCAAATACATAATACTGTGTAGCAACTACACAAGCATTTCTTTAACATCACAAAGTCCAGGTAAAATTGATCCATAACCACATCTAATGGCAATTAATGAACACAAACCTTATAATAGACAGAAAGAGGAAAAGAAGTCTAGGTGTCCTGGACTCAAATAGGTAATCAATTAGGCCGATTAGTTTTCTGGTCATCCGATTAGCCGTCGATTAATCATAATTAGTTGGACAACCAAAAACAGAATGTAATTGCTGGGCAGCTGAGGACATGGGCTGCATCTGGGTGGCTTAGGTCACTTGGGCTCATGTTTTTCAGCCCAATTTGCAACCCTACATACAGCCACCACCCTAGAGTTGTCTTCATGCTTGATTTGTACTTCCTCCGTTCCAAATTGTAGTTCACTTTGGCTTTTTTAGATACATTGATTTTGCTATGCACCTAGTTATACACTATGTCTAGATACATAGTAAAACAAATGGATCTAGAAAATCTAAAGTGAACTACAACTTGGAACGGAGGGAGTACTCTAGAACATACAGTATATATTTGGTATATTACAGTATGACCAGGGAACAACCAGAGCCAACTAGTCATCCTGGTCGACAGCTAATCACAACTAGTCACCTAGTCAGTGCCATGGCGACGAGGACTGACAAGACCAATTGATAGCTTTGGTCTACGTGTTACATAGCCAAGAACTCCCATGATACCCGCAGCGTCAAGCGCATAACCATTCAGTGAATAAACAGAAATCAATGAGTGAGTTTAGTGGTAGGTACTGACCTGCTTCCCGATACTGAAAGGCACATATTTGTATTTGATCATATGCACAATCTGGCGCTTCATTGTAAGGACAAAGAGAACAACCCAGTAGCAGAGGAGTATAGGCCAGAAGACAGGAACGTCAAACACTGAGAAGAAAGTCATCACAAAAGCTACAACAAAAGCTTTTGTGATTGCATACCTGAAAGATAAAGAAATAGTTGTTAGGAGATATATTAGACAGGAGCCCCAGGATAGATCTTCGGTATTAAGAATGAGAATAATTTAGAAAATACTAGAAACAAATCAGCAACAGCTAGGGATGCAAGTTTTGCTTCCTCCTGGGTCACTGAGTTCACCCAAAACCCATTTAATTGAACCAATATAGATTTCAAAGAAAAGTAAACGGGATAGAAATGAAGTAGCTGGCAAAGAAGGTTAAAATTATAAGCATTGAAAGCAGTCAAAACACTTTGTATGCTGCATTTTGTATGCATGCTACCAATAGCATTCTCAAAGTAAAACCTGGCAGCTGGTAAGGGTTTAATCAACACAACTCCCAACTGTTGTTAAATAGAAAAAGGAGTACACGACACCACTTATGGTGAACTATCAACAAAAGACTGAACTCCTAACAGAAAAGTGAGAAAACTCATGTAAATTTCAGAAGGCAATGATCAATTCAGAAAGAAACCATCAGTATCTGGCTACCTGAACTCTTTCACCAAAGTGGAAATACTTCAAACTTGGGTTATAACGAATTTTACCTTAATAGCTCACATAAATATAAATGATACAAACTATGTCGGGTTATGACCTAAGTCGTATTTTTTAGCTGCAATATCAGTAAATCCATCACGTGCAGGTTTAGATATAGAGACCACCACAGAACCTCCCCCGCACAATGATATTGCAGAGAAATGTCACAAGATACAACTTAAAACCCACTAGAACAAGCACATGGGTAGTGCATAGAAAAAAAGTCAGACCGCTGAGCAATAGTAACTACGCAATGCACACTTTTGGATGCGCGATGATCAGGACTCTGACAAGCTATTATGTGGCTGCCATTTGGAAGAACAGAAGCTATATTACGCATTAAGGAGCTCAATAATAATGATAAGACAGACATTCTTATCAATTAAAGAAAGAGAGATTCAGCAAGAATCACCAAAACTTTCCAAAATGTTGGACTAGTCCAGAGAGACACCATTAAAAATACATGCTTTCCAACCAAAATGAAGGATGAAGGCACTACAGACTAATTCTAATTTCAAGGAAGAAGTCCCTGAGTCCAATTATGTATCTTTTTTTTTTTGGTGAACAACATCAGAGGCATTTATGTTCCCCACATCATTCACTATAATCACAAAACATATATGGTGCAATCGAAGGGAAAGAAAATGCCTTGAGTGAGTTCATTCAAGGATTTGCTGTGGTTCAGCAGATAATTGATAGGCTGGCTTGGTGGAGGACATGTAAATGAAGAGTTAAGCATTAATACGCACATATCGACAATGATTTCGTACCTAAGGTCATTGCACACAGACTTGGAATTAAACAAACTTGGTCAGGTGACATGCGAGCTTCAACAACAACAACAACAACATAGCCTTTAGTCCCGAGCTTCGTGACACAGAAATCTAACACAAGTTTGTGATATTGTAGCCATCTTATTTTCTCGCTAAAGAAATAAATGGAAAGATCCTGTACTTTGACAGGTTGTCTATCAGCTGGAATTTTTCACTAGCTATAGCTAGTTTATGATCGATCAGAACGGAATGGATTGCACAACTGTTATGTTTCCTATTGATGATGGATTCATGGACACAACCACGTGAACATCAGCTTGCCACAGTTGGTACTGCCGCCTGCGGGGAGTGTCAGGAGTAGCTGAGCAACTGTACCTCGCAAGTCAAGACAGTTGGTTCTGCCGCCTGTTTCCGAAATGCAATATCTGGATTATGAGTAGTCGTGCCTAGCTATACACAGAAGATAGGACGGCGAGAACTAAACTAGCGAAGCCGATCCGATCGCCCCCTTCCTCCAGTAATAACATACACAAGCATAACACGGGAGCGAATCACCCCAGCCAACCGGAGATAGCAAGAAGGCCAGACGGATCTGGCGAGGTCGGAGAGGCAGATCTGGGGACGAGGACGAGAGATCTGACCAGAACTTGAACTCGGGGAGGCGCCTGATGAAGGGCTTGAACTCGTCGGAGCCCCGGGTGGGCAGCGCGGGGCCCCTCGGCGGCGGCGGACGGGTCGAGCTCGGGGTCGACCATGGGGAGAGGAAGCCGATGAGGAGGTTGAGGAGGTAGATCCCGAGCCCGTAGGTGACGATGTAGAAGCCCTGCACCATGTAGACCCGCAGCGCGTAGATGGCCGCGGCGGCGAGCGTGCCGAGCCACCGCCCCGTGGCGTGCGGCGTCGAGCGGTCCAGGTAGTACTGGAACGCCCGCGACGCGTCGCTCCGCCACTTGGCCGCCGCCGCAACGGCGCCGCCGGCGCCCGCGCCGGACGAGTCGCCGCCCTCCATCGGATCGGATCGGGGCGGGGGTGGGGGTGGATGGGAACCCTGGCGAGGGGGAAGGTTGGGGACGAGGTGGAGACTTGGTCCGGCTCGGCTCTTCCGCTTGGGAGTCGGTGCCGTTTACTTGCAGCTCGGCGTCCGCTCGGTTCTGAAGGCTGGGAACGGGACGGGCGTCGTGTCACCGTTGCCTTGCCATGGCATATACCGTCTCATCAGGATTCTTTCTCTGCTCGATCGTCGCCTCCTGCTGCTGCCTCAGCGACAATAGAAGATATTTGTTGGGCATCGTTAGCCCACATGCGACACATTACAAAATGGATATGTTCACCTAAGCAAGCTAGAATCAAAATAAGTTATTCGTCCATTCTGAACATCTTGAGATGTTTTATATAGCGTCTCAAGCATATTAGAATACACAGGCAAAATTGTAGATATTAGAACAACTTCATACTCCCTCCATCCCATATGTTTTAGTGATTGGCACAGAGACCAAGTAACCAGGCACATAGGCCTGCATGCCCCAGAGTTCATGTCTCCTTTGTCAGTTGTTGTCATGTTTTCTTTGACAAGTCATGGTGGTGCAGGGGATGGGAACTGGAGCCGGGCGTAGAGCGCGCCTCATTAAACTCTCACAAAGACACAGTGCACAATGACAGAGTAGATGCGGGAGGGTGCTAGATTCGGAAATGACAGAGCAGACAAAGAGCCCAGAGAGCACAGCAGGTGGCAAGAGTAGCAGCGCAAGACCTGAAACGATGATCTCCATGGGACAACAGCTCGATGCTAGAACGACAAAGTCCATGGAACGGAGGGAGCACAATGTATCTCACTAGCCATCATCAAAATTAAGGAAAAAGAGAGGCCCTAAGAGACTTCGTTAACAATGGCTATCCCCATGTTTTTCGGTCAACAAACCGGGCATGCTTGGATGGCGGCTTCGGCCAGGCAACTGCCGCCATGCAATGATCCAGACCTAATCATCCAGACCAACGAAATCGACCGCCTAGATCATTTGGACCAGGCAACTCTGCTAGGGTCCAAAGCAAACATGCTAGAGAGCTTTGCTAGACATTTGTAGCGACCGACCATTTATCATGTCGTTTTAGCCTCCTTTTTGCCTCGATATGTACTTCCACTTGGCCAAAATGGACAATTTTGTATTCCGGCTTCTGCAGGAGGATTTACTGATTTGGAACTCAAAGCTCATAAAAAACGTAACCAAGTAAGTGAACGTCTATCTAAACACTAATTCTTTTAAAAGATGATCACCCATGTTTGGAGAAGATCATCATGGCTATAGTCTCCAATGTTCAACATGTCCGATCAAAAACAATCAAACACATAGCTCTATTGCTCATCTCATGCAGCATGCATATCTTGCCATCTGGTGACGAAGAATACAAAGATAAATTGATTTTCGTGCTGTTTTTTTACACACATTTTGAAGCGTAAAAGCGTCTCAATCAAAATTGATGGAATTAGTGATGACGTGGTCACTTTATAATAAGATAAAGAGTCTAATTTAGAGTCTATTGCCCACGTGCGCCATGCCTTTGCTTGTGCGAGCAACGATATAGAGAACTTATCTATATACCTACTAATAAAGTTATGCATATTAAGCGACTAAGCTCGTGATAAAGTTATGCATATTGTAGGGAGTTAATTACTAATGCCAACATAAATGGTGAGATAACAAACTTTAGTGTTGCATTAAGAAATTACATAATGTATTATTTCCTTTTGGAATTACTGTAAGGAGCAAATCTCTTTGAAGTGCCAACTTGCAAGGTAGCAATGCTGACATTGATTCTGTTCCTTCATTTCTTGGTTCTCGACAACAGTACTATTGTTGAATATCTTTGTCTACTGTACTATGTCTAGCAATGTCATGTATCAATGTATCATAACTAGCCATGGCAAGAAAAACACTCAGTGGGTTTTGAAAAACAAAAGAATTATTATGTAGAAACTCAGTCAAGAATCATGTAAACCCTGAATTAGTTCAATTGCCGGCATGCATTTTTTAAAAAAAAAAAAAAAAAAAGATCGCCATTACATGCTCAGAAACATTTAACTTTTGCATATGCTTGTGTTTCAGCTTGCTTCAGTGTTCATATGGGAGGTTCAGAGTACATTCCTCTGCTAGGATCATCAGCACACCCAACCAATGAAAGTTTTGAAGCAAAAACTAATTGAGTGTTAAAGGAGCTTAGATCGATTTCGTAAGTAAACATTTAACTTTTGCATATGCTTGTCTTTTTTGGTACCTCGGACTTTGACTAATTAATTTTTTTATATTTATTGTATGTGCATTAAAATATGTTGCCAATTGTAGGTTCAAATATGCTGTGCACTGTTCAAGATTTTGATATCCTAAGAAAGGCGGAAATTATTGTTGCGCCGGCAAAGGCAACTACTGCTTGTGAGGTAATGCACAGCTTGACTGCTCTTGCAAATCTATTCGCATGTCCTGGAGTGAGATGATACTAGAACAATTTTGTAACTTCTTTTAGGGTAATAAAATTTAGAGCACCATTTTTCATGTCTATATTTTTTTTTTTATATGATCCTGATTTATAGATTTGGTGCCTCGGTAAGCACATGGGTACTATGTCACTCTCAATATCAGAAACCTTTCTTGCAAAATCGAAGTTTTTTTTCATTGCCAGACCTTGCTTTAAACCCTTCGTGAGCTCATACTAAAAGCTTCTTCCTTGAATGCAGACCTGAAAGGTGAAGATTGGCAGAGCTATGGAGTTTCATTGGATGACTGGTGCTTGGTGTTCGTGTCAAGGACCACACCAGAATTCTTGGGTTAATTGCATAGCTGATACATTTCAATTTAAATCACCACCCCATGCTGATGTGTTGCGCTAAGAATAGTTAGATAATAATAACTCTTGGGTGAGATGCTTTGTTGTTTTAATATTCGTTCAAAAACATATTAATTGCTTGTTGATCAATTTATTTGTAAAATATATGTGTAGCTTTGCTGTTTTGAGGGACTCATTGAAGTATCTGTTTTGAAGATCCCCATATCATTAGCACGAAAAAGTATCATCATTTGGTTTTCACGTGCATCCCTTTGAATCAAACCGTGGCAACGCATCGGGCATTATACTAGTACTTTGTAAAACACACGGACTCGCCCTAGAAGGAAAGGAGAAGGAGGAATCCTAATCCTAGTCCGTTTGTATGTGGGCTCTTACCGAAACTCTTAGGCCTTGGCGAGGACTATATATACGTGGGAGATCTATGTTGTAATTATCAATATTCAGATGAATAAAGAATAGTCTCTATCCCTGTGTCTACTTGTTCTACTTCTTTCATCTACATCACGTGATCATGAGAGACGGAGAGGAAGGTCCTAACCGCCGACGACATGTTTCACAACACGTTATCAGCACGACAAGCTCTTCGTCGACATCGCCATTGAAGTTGCCACCGAACTTTGGCACCGACGCCGCGGCCGACGTCCGTCGCGACTACTTCGACGACGCCGACATCCCCGACGTTGTTAGCGGAACGGATCTGCTACCTCGCCGCTACTAATCTGCCTTTGCATCGACTCATCGCCACGCCGGCAGTCCCCACGGCCTAGCCGAACTGTCGCCGCGATAGCCTTCGCCTAAATTTAAGAACCAAAGGTACGGCGTACGTAATCTCGCAGATTGGTTGTGCTCCTTATCGAGCTGTTTTATATATTCTATATGCAAGTTGAATCGCACTGGTAGTACGTAAAATTGGTATATGCAAAACATACTAGGGTTGCATCTATGGTTAATAATAAAAAAACAAGAACGCCAAGGCTGTCCCCCAGAGCCAAACTTGATATCACGTTGATCGGAACGCACATGACCACGTGGCTGCTAGTACGCTACCACACGGCACCCTGGCGGCCTGGCCACCATGAAAAGAATCACGGACTCTAAGATGTCATGCACGGCTTGATATCATCTCGGGCCTAATGCTCTCATCGGCTTGCAGCCATGAGCCTGTGACGACCACGGTCAATGCCTCCTGAAGCTAGCTTGCGTCGGTTGCCATCGGCCACATGAATTGTTTTTAGTAGATTAGACTTGTTGCGTTCTAATCTACTAGACAAAGAAAAGAAAATCGGTAGCCTTAGTACTAGATTTGAAGGCCATCGTGGGCCGTGTCCATACAGTGGCATAAAGCATGAACACTGCTGCCTGCCACCACACAGCATGACACGACCCGAAGGCCGTGATTCCCGTTTGAGGTTGCTGTTGCGCACTCAAGGCAATTAGAATTTTGTCGTAGCCTGTAGCTAAATATAGTATCTTGCATAGATCTATTATACTTGGTTTTTTTTATTGGAATTTATTTTCCATGCCTTCATGCACGAAGGTGATAGCCAGTCGTAACTGCACCCTGCTGCCTTTGCCTGAAGCATCGAATACAATTCATGTTGTGAGCCACCGAGGCTAAGCCGAAGCCACATCACCTATAGCCAGATCTGCAATGTGTGCCCCTGCCACCTAAAGCAGCCAGCCTGAAGCTACGGCGATGGTAGAACTGTATTCTACGTTTATGCGCTGGAGAACAGCTGACACGTAGTCTATCCTTGTTTTCGCAATTAATTAAACTCCTGAATTTGCATTAACGATTGAAGCCACACGCCGCTGCCGCAACTGTATTCTTCGCGGCCCCCACGCCGTGACTATGCCATCACACAATCCGGCCTGAACGCCGATTATCCATCTGTGCATGGTTTCCTCCTTGTAGCCTTGAAGGGCTTTGCATTGCATTATTGTTGTGGTGAGCGGTATCTAGTAAATTGATTCTGTTGATCAAACTATTAGATCGGACAAACAGTGGATTAATTAGGAACCTGTAGTTTCTAGCAAGCTAGTCTATGGTGTATTCTTGTCTTTACCTGGCTTTGGAATTTTGGAAACATGCAGTTTCAACATGCATGGCAAATTCTTAACTTGATGCAGCTCATCACCGTGGCTAATAAACAGCAAGCTTGCAGCTAGCTACATGTTCATGTATATATATATATATGTACCACGTGTTGATAATTTTTTTGTTATGTTATTTGAATGATTTCATTATTATCACATCGTCATGAATCATATACCATGTAATTGTAAGAATAAAATCCTGAATGATTATATTGGAAACATGGTATAAGGTGTATGAGCTCTTTGAATCCTGTAGACCTTAGACGTGTCACCCTTTGAGAGCCTCATATTTATTTTTCCTAGCATATGTTTTTGTTTGGGATAAATGAATGCTTGGTATAAATTCTGAAAATTTGTATATACCATAATCTGAATAATGCTAGGATGCTTCTAAGAATAATTTTAATAACCATTCACTTTGTCTTTTTTGCACCTTGCTACTCGTTTACATGTAGTAAACTTCTATGCACATGATCCAAGTTATGTTAATATGCATGCCTTAAAAGAAGAAGAAATATCCTGAGTTACTCTGTATAGTAAATTATTTGTTATGGTCATTATTTAATCCATGAAGGATATTTTGCTACCATTAAAGTGTAGTAAACCTAGCATAAATATTTCTTAGTTGCTCTCTGAATTGAGTATTTGGCCGATAGAAGTAACAAATACATTATGGGACTCACCGCATGAGTAAAATCCTAATATTATAATTACGAATATCATATTGCATTGAAAGTTGAATTTTCAAGCTTGTATGTCTAACGCTGCTCTATAAAAAATAGCTCGAAGCTTTATATTAAATGTCTAGAAGACAAGATGGTAAATAGATTTTATTATTCTACATTGTCGAAGAAATGTCTCTTGTATATAGACTATCAAAGAGCAATGTAATAGATGAAGTATTTAAATTTACCATTAGAAATTACTCATGGAAAATGAGTTATAATTTTTAGACAGCTTTATGAACCAGATATTATCAATTGCAATAATTTTGAATGTATGGCTTTTATATATGTTACACCCCTTGAAGGCTTGTGACGGTATATCATAACTCTTGAATATAAAGCATGAAGCTACCGCTTGTCAAATATAGAAGTTAAGACATGCGAGAATGTATATTATTTGGAAGATATAAAGTTTCTCTTGAAGAAGAACTTAAATCATGTGCTTATATATTGTTTGTCTTTGAAGTTCATATGAAGTATTAATAATAGTAGTGGTGGTGCATTAAGTTTTAATTCTGTTGAAATAAGTGGTTAATGGTTAATTTGTTAGCTTGAAGACTAATATGAAATATTTAATATTCTTAGTTTCAATTCTTGTTATTACTTGAAGTAAAATGTGCGAACTTCTCATGGAATAAATTTGTTTTATATGTTTCACATATAAACAATTGCCAATTGCCTATTAAAATAATATTTGTATTAATTTATCCACAAAGAAGCCTCAATTAACCATGAAGGTTATAGTTCTTTGTGCATCACTACCATGTAGGTAGATGGGAAACTGAATTTTCTAAAAGCACATGAACAATTGGACTAAACCGGCATATTAATTGATCTTGGAAGGATCGATTTAGCCAAATCCTAAGTATTTAATATTTTAGTCCATGAACTAAAAGTTGTATCCTACCCTAAGTCTATTGTTGTACCTTTGAATAATACATTGGATATGTGAATTTCATGCCATAATCAATGAATACTAGAAGTATGATTGGATTCTATGAAGCATTAAGTGACTATTCATAGATAATACACGAAGCAAATCGCTACTTGCAATAATTATGGCATGAAAAGGGGGGAGGAATTTTGGGTAAAGGCATAAAAGATGTGGATAATATATAGGCATAGCCGTCCCTAAGTCGATCTTTAAGTGCATGTATCGAGACTTGAAGTTTTAACCGCCCCTTCCGAAAGTTAACTTTCTCTACTGCACTAATTGCATGTAAGCTCGTAGCTCAGTATTTTATTGTTATCTATTATTTTAGACTGAATACTAGCATTCCACATTACACCTGCATGTGTATTCGGTTGAGCTGCAACTATCTCCATTGTTGCATGAATATTAGCATAATCAAGTACTTGTTGTAGCTAGTAGCTACCTTTGCGCTTCTCTCATAAGTAAATTGGCTAGCTAGCATGCTATGTCTATATGGTTTCCGTTGAACTAAGGAATGATTTGGTTTCGGTGCATCATATTCATAAGCAATAGATTGATCTAGGCCAAGCGGGTCTAAGATCGGGGGAGTGAGTTTATGAAATTTTTGCTCAAAGAGACTAACCCATTTGATGAGATGAATAGTTATGGAACTAAGATATTGGATAATACAATTATGATGATTTGAGATTTACGAAGAAAAGGCATCAAGGGAGTTTTGCATTAAAGGCAATTAGAAAATTATAGAAGATTCCATGTGAATTTAAATGTTGCGTATTTTATACATTTGAAGTGTATGATCCATTTTTTTGTATGAGTACTTGGATCAATTTTTTTAGGATAATTAATAAAGAAGCTAGAGAATGAAATAGTTTTCTAAACTATGTTTTGTGCATATTAGGGGAGAACATCCCTGATTTTATAGGAATCTTGAACATTCTTAAATGCACTTTAGGAATTCTAGCTCATTTGCATAATGAATAATAACCCCATATTGAAATATGTGTGTGAATATTTCCCATAAAATTTAATCATAGCATACATAAATGGGCCTCCACTTGTAGTTGGAGATATATGAATTTGAATTAAGCCCATGATAAGGGATATATTTTGAAGTATGCTATTAATGATCTAATATTGGCATTAGGGGAGAGAGCCTATATTTTGAATGCCAAATATTATTTCCATAGAAGGAAAATGATCTTAAGAGAAAATATTCCTTTAAGCTTGAAGCAGGAATAGTATCACACACCAAGTCATACAATAATTTGACTAATGCTCTTTTGAAGCCCGAAGCGAGCATATGCCGGATATTTTTGAAATGAGAGGGGTAACTTGAAGTTATGAACCAAGTTGTGTTTACTAGTAGTAAACTAAATGTTATATACTATCAATCTAAAATCTACGGGGGCGCCTGTGGGTTCTAGTTTAGCGTATATACGTTAAATAGAAAAGAAATGGAACTCCTTCATTCTCATGAAGAGAACGCCTCACGAAGAAGGTTAAACACCTCATGAAGAGGATCATCATGAAGATGACATCCAACACAATTAGCGCGCACCTCACTAGTGTTGGGTATGCAAAACAATATACTATCTCTTGTTTGGGAAATGACAGAGATAGAATATTCTCACATTGTGAGAGTATTGCAAGAAAGAAAATAATTGTCGACAAACTATCTCTTTAATTGCAAATATTTCTCTTATGAGAACCCTGATCCGAAACAAAGTCCACGGCAAAATCGCTTTGTAAGCGATTATATCGGGTCAATGAAGAATGCAATTGAGGTTGAATCTCCCCGTTAAGAAGAAATGAATGTTACATTGTATCTACGGTAAATGAAACGAATGAATATCGAATATGCGGTTAATTAGTGGATTATGAAAATCCATATAATTCCCGAAGAATATAATCGCAACTTGTAGAATCTCATACTAAGTATTAAAGTCTAAGGTATATATATTCCTGAATGAATATTCAAGTCTCAAGAAGAGCATATCCTAGAAGGATTTGCAATCATTGAATGATTTTACATGAATAACGCTATGTCATTGTGTATATCACTCATCTCTACGATCCAAAGAGAGAATGTATTTCATAGAAGAGAATTGTTAATTCACTAAGAATGAATGTACATTCTTGAAGGAATTAATCCATGAAGGATTTACCAGTCAATTTTTGAATAAACATCATTCATCCCCGAAGTGAATATAGACCCGAGAGAAAGAAAATGAGGAATCTTAAATACCGTGAAGGTGTCATCAAAACACTTAGAAAGTGTATGAAAAGCTAGCATGAAGTTAATGATATCCTCTAAGAATACCATAGAAGATATGAGAATAATGGTGGTTTTGGCAATTGAATTATCCCCTAAATGCCAAATGCAAGGCTTTGGATTTGTACAATCAAAATCTTGAAGATTTATAGAATACAATTTGAAAATCCACTAAGGATTAATTATAAGTATTCAAACTCTAGTATAAGTTTGATATATTATCTTGAAGATATTGAATATTAATTTATTTACCCCCATACCTCCGAAAGGATCTATTTCTCCGAAGGATAATATTTATTTGTTTTGCACAAACTAATTGGTGGTCATTATGCATGAAGCATATTGCTCCTATATAATTCATAGAAGAATTATGAGCCAACTTTTCTTTACACACGTTTATAAAAAGTGTGGTTTGAACAATGAAGTTCAAAGTTTGGCTTTATGAGAGGAGCATATTTTATTGAATCTGCCTTTAAAGGTAAATCACTAGAATTACAAAGATCAAGTAGATCATATTTGCTAAAACACTGAAGTTTATGCATAGATTATGAAGATCAATATCTATTCATGAAGAATAGGATATTACGAAGAATATATGACCAAGAAGGTTAAATGTTGTACTCTTTTTTCCCTACGTGAGTTTTTACTTGAAGGTTTCTCACACAAGGTTTTTAATGAGACAACATGTGCAATGCAATTAACGAATGCGATGTACTCTTTTCTCCAAGAACCGTTTTTTTTTTCCCACTTTGGGTTTTCGGATGGAGTTTTTGATGAGGCATATGCATATCGTGGTAATCGCCCAAGGGGTTGTTGTAAAACACACGGACTCTGTCCTAGAAGGAAAGGAGAAGGAGGAATTCTAATCCTAGTCCGTTTGTATGTGGGCTCTTACCGGAAACTCTTAGGTCTTGGCGGGACTATATATACGTGGGAGATCTATGTTGTAATTATCAATATTCGGATGAATAAAGAATAGTCTCCCCTATCTTGTGTCTACTTGTTCTACTTCTTTCATCTACTGTGTGATCATGAGAGACGGAGAGAGGAAAGTCCTAACCGCCGACGACATGTTTCACAACGATCTCTACTAATAAAGAGAGAAATTTTTTTGTCCATCTTCTTTTTCCGTCTGCCTTTTTGTTCCAGGGGTGCATCCGTCGTGGGCTATGGGAGAGGCCCAGGCGCTGCTGGGCTGCTTGCTGCTTACGTGTGTGGGGCAAGACAGGTGCGAGCAGGCCAGATGGAGGAGGAGCAAGGAGCACACTGGGAGTCTAGCTGCTGGTCTGGGCCACGGGAAAAGATGGGCCGGCTGGAAAAGATGGAAGAGGAGGGAGTTGGGCTAGATTGGGAAGGGATGATGGGCCGCGGGAGTGAGAAAAGGAAAAGGAATTCCTTTCTATGATTTACCAATTTTGATAGGACTTAAAGAGAAATTCAAAAGGAGGTTATGGTACCTTATAATAATTAATACTTAAGAGTCCTAGAGTTGTTTAAATAAATTAGAAATATATCAAGTTAGTTTTATAAGTACGGATTTCCTTGTAATAGTACTTTTGTTTAGGGTGTGTTTAGAAGCCCAAATTTCCTCCAAAATTTTTCGCATTCCCATCACATCCTATCACGTCGAAAACATTTAATGCACCCAAATACGCTTGCGGTCACTATAAAATTTAGGTAAATAAAAAACTAATTGCACAATTTAGATGTACATTCTTGAGACGATTCTTTTGAGCCTAGTTACGCCATGATAGGATAATATTTACCACTAACAAACGAAACGTGCTACGATTAATGCGATCGACTGCTACAAGAATTTCGCCCAAAATTCGGTCTTCTAAACACACCCTTAGTAAAAAAAACATGTTCGTCCAACCGATGATGGGCTGCGGGAGTGAGAAAAGGAAAAGGAATTCCTTTCTATGATTTACCAATTTTGAAAGGACTTAAAGAGAAATTCAAAAAGGAGGTTATGGTACCTTATAATAATTAATACTTAAGAGTCCTTGAGTTGTTTAAATAAATTAGAAAGATATAAAGTTAGTTTTATAAGTACGGATTTCCTTATAATAGTACTTTTGTTTAGTAAAAAAAAAAAAAAAAAAAAACTTAGAAAAAAAAACATGTTCGTCCAACCCTCTTCAGCTTTAATTGATTATATTCAATTCCAGTGTGGATTACAATAATTAAAAAATGATGTTGTCTTCAAAGAATTAATTTAGTTTAAAACAACCCGTAGCAACGCTCGGGGCATATTTACTAGTTATAAAAAGGAAAAAAACGATATCGAGAACTTGCTCTTGGAGTAATCCGCCGCGTGTACAAGAATTCCAGTTTTTTCTTGGCAACACAGCAGCGTTGAGCGTAACCCTGCAACATACTCCCTCCGTCCCCACTGAGTTTGTCACCCCGGATTCCGTGTCATCTTATTCGATACTTCGTCTTATTCAAATTTTTTGCACAAATATAATTTATTTTGTTACGACTTATTTTATTAATAAAGATACTTGAATATTGATTAATTTATTTTATAATTTGTATAAATATTTTGAATAAGACGGATGGTCAAACATAAAGTTCAAAAGTCAAAAACATCGAACTCCATGGGACGGAGGGAGTAGTCCATAGTGTCAGCTCACGCGCATTGGTAATAACGAATTGACCGTTGTGGCAATGCCAGTGCTGGTGGCATGGAAAGTACCATCGTAAAAAAAACTGGGGCACAATTATATATCTTTTCATCATCCACTAACAGCCAACGAACTGTAAATGGATGGCGTTGAAGAAAAACAATAATCTGCAAATTGCATAAATTGCAATAGCATGTAAGAGCATCTCTAACAGTATGTTATTTTTTCGTTTCTCAAATCTTATTGTTGTTTTACAACTCCTAAAATAATATGAGGAGGAAAAAAAAAAGAGTGTATCTACAAGAATTTGGCATAATTCACTTCCGAAAGCTAAAGTTGGTCCCCAAGTGCGATTTTTCTCGGTAAGATAAAAGAAAATATTTTTCCACCTGCACTTTACACTAAATAAATTGAGCCCACATCTGCACGGTTATAGATTTCAACAATAGCTAGTTAGTCTCTCTTTTTTTTTTGAGTGGAAGGAATTTTCAGGGCTACGTTAGAAAGAAAAAAAAAAAGAAGGCCCACAGGCCCACAATCCACTCCTGAACCCAAAGGTTTGTCAACCAAGGCCGAAATACGTAGCAGCCACAAAATGTCTACCGTGTCGATATTTTTGGGCTGGATCGTCTTTAGTGACCGCTTCCAGTTAAAAAGATGTGGATCGTGGGCTTGAGCTAACCGTAACGAAATAAGGAGGCCGTGATCAAATCCGCGTGTCCTTCCATAGTTCACTGGCCATCAATCAGGTTCGGCTGGATTCGTGCATGCCCTACGTCAGCACATTGGGTCGTGTCACCATTTTTTTATTGCCTCAACTTTCAAATACAAAAGTTGCAGTATCTGAGCTCACACCTTAAGACACACCACACGCTCCCTCAACTCAAAAGAAAAAAAAAAGACACACCACACGCATATACTATACCTACAAGGCTACAACCTATATTAGGTCTTTTGAGATCACGGGTGAGAAATACGACCGTTGTGGCCCATTATGCAAGCCATGACATGAGACATCCTAAAAATAACTAGAAAAGGTCGTGGCATTGTAAACATGGCCAGTGGATGTAAGTGGATGCGCCGTTTTATTATAGATGGTTTTTCCCGATGCAAACCGTATTACACACTTTATTGATTATCAAATAACATTACATCATTTACAAGACATCCAAGAATAACATTACATCATTTGCTAGTAACACCTCCAACATGCTCTCGGTCAGCGGCAGTGTCCATGCTCAATTTCAGTTCGTAGTGATGCTTCCCTGCTCAAATCCGATTATCAGCAGGCCCCTTCCTCAAATCCGCGCGTGCATCCATATGACTAACGGTGGAGGGCTGCATCACCATGGCGATTTGGGCGGGTGGAGGGGCTACGTTGGGTACGAAAGGGGAGGGAACAACGAGAAGATGACCAAGCGTGGTGGGACTGCGAGGCCCCTTTGGGGCGGGATGACGAGATTGGAGGTCGGGACGCCACACCTTTACCCGCTGCGCCATGTTCGTCGCGCCCACCCCGCTCCAAGAAGGCTCTTGGGTGGACAGAGGCCCACACTCGCACCGACAACCGCGGCGGGATTGCAAAGGCAGCGGGGGCTCCGGCCAGCGCCCGGGATAGCGGGGCTGGGCGGTCGGGCCACGGCCGGCGGCGCTGCTGCCGCGGGTCATTGGGGCCCTCATGGGGACATAGCGCTCGTGGCGCCTACAGTGGCGGGAGGAGGGAGGTGCGGGAGTCACCGCGAGCGGGTTCGAGAGGATTCAGGTTGATGGCTGAACGGGTGGGAGCCCCAATATGACCACGATCGAGCAATCCCTATTGCTCTATGGCTTGATCCGATGGCTAGCTCGTTTGCGCCCTATCTGTTAGCCCTCTTTTGGTGTAGAAATCGTTTATAGAGATGATAGGAAAAAAAAACCTCGGTGAGCAAGGCTCTAACTCACGACCGGGCGCGTTTGTTCCTCGGGTCGTGTCACCTTCAGTGTAACCTATCGGTTCGGCTAGGGGACTAGCGAGCTGTGAGAGGGTGCTGCACTTGTTTAATTTGCGGCGTCGAACGCCATGCTCGTCGGCCATAGCCTAGGCCCTAGACCTTTAGTTACCGCTAGATTTAATAAACAGAATTTTCCAAGACGCTACAAAAACATAATGAATTCTTCATGCATGGATGCACTATGTCCCCCTCGGCAGTACACGCACAGTAGGTTGCAACTTGCAAGTATCCCTGTGAGCAGTGAATTCATGCATGGATGCACTATACTGGCGGCTAGCTGGCGTGGCGAGTCGCTCACCATCACCGATTCACCACCAGACACCACATGCCGCGCTCGCAAAGATCGAGCAGCTAGTCTAGCCTACCGTGTCTACTGTACGGACTACGGCGACTAGGCAGCCAGGTATGGCAGGCGCATCAAATTCCGGACTCATTGGCCTGCTTCTGCTTGCCCCAATAGCTAGCCCACTAGCTATCTCATGAGGTGGCCGGCGTGCCGCGCGACGTCGGAGCCGATGCGCGATCGACAGCGGACACGACGATGGATCGCGCCGCCGTTGTTGATGGAGCCCATCGGGGCGTGCCGCGGCGCGGAGGGTGTGGCGGGTGGAGCCAGGCCCGGCCAGCGGGCCAGGTCCAGACACTACCAGAGGCCGAGGGCAAACACAATCATGCGCGCGCGCGTGGCGTGGGGGCGGGCATGGAGTATGGAGTATCGTTCTCGGATCACCGGTTTGTCACTTTCGGCCGGTGGAGCCCCGCCGCCGGCCGTCCAGCTCCATCCATCTCCAGCCGGAACGAACAAACAGACAAGACAAAAGGCCTATCCCGCGCGCGGCGGGAACCCTGTCGTCGTCGCCTCGTGCTTTTGATGATTTTCGGCGGCGGCGTGCGCATTGCGTGGCCTTGCATGCATTGGCGAGGCGGCCGTCCCTGATTGATCGGCTGATATGTTGGCCCTGGGTCCGTCCGGTCCGGTCACTCACGCCCTGTCGTCACCACGCATTGCGCTGTTTTGTTTCTGCATGCCTAGCTGCACGCTTGCTGATAAAAATCGTTTGCTGATACTTGCTGTTGCTGCAGCCAGCCAGAGGCAATGCGATGCGCCTGGCCGGGCCGAGACAGACTGCTGCCTAGCTACCGCTCGTCGTATTCGATCAGGCGGATGCCTTTTCAGTTTTCACCATGTGCGCCGTTCCACCACCACCGAAGCCCAATTATGAGCTTTACTAGCCGTTTCCCAACCCACGTCGGATTACTATTTTTCAAATTTGGCTATTCATCAGTACTAGGCTTTAGGGGAAAGGTTACTATGCGCATCATGCATGCATATGGCATGTTAGGGCTTGTTTGGTTGGCAGCCTACCACGGCCATGGAGAGTTCGCCACAAAACTGTGGCGATCAAAACGCTTCGCCTTCGCCTTGCCACGGTGCGCCACAAACACTGCACGTTAAGCGACAACCTGCTAGAGCAAGACAACGGACAATGGGGCGGCAACATCCAAAAATGGTTCTTTGAACCAAAAAGCAGCAGCGGGCGGACGGAGGCCGCCACATTTATGGCGAGGTGGACCGTGGCGCCATCCAAACATCCCCTTAGACTAGCCACGTACAGCTTGTGGAATTGTGCGATGCTTGAAACAAGAGAGAGTGTTTGAGCATCGAAATACACATTTCAGCTATCGGTGCTTGAAGAAAAAATGCTGGCACCGTGGAATGTTGGTTCACCGGTGCTTGGAAGGTTAAAATATTATAGAGGACCCCTGACACATGCAAGCATGGAGAAAGGAGGAAGATGGTACTGTGGTTGGGGTCCACGAGCATCTCCAAGAGCTTTGGCAAAAATAGTTTGACAATTTCTCTATTTGCTAAATGTGAAATGCAAATATCAAGTCAAAAAAGAGTTCATTTTCAACAGTTTGGCATAATTCATTTGCCAAACTCAGATCTAATTTACATCAGGAACCCTAGAAGAGAAACAAAATTATGTTTATGTCCTTCCACCTCTTAAAAACTAACTCAGGAACCCTGAGGCAGAAACAAAATTATGCCCTTCCACCTCTTCTAATACGTACGGATGTGCCGTGAATGCCAAACGTCCTGATTTGCCAACACTCACTAAATTGCCAACTCCAAATGTCAAACTGTTGGAGGGAGTTTTTTTGAGCTTTTTAGCAAAATTTGAGAATGCCAAACACAAATGATAAACTGTTGGAGTTGCTCTTACAAGCATCGCTGCCACACCGTGGGTGTTGAAATGTTTCATGGCAGCTATACAGTTGTTTTCAGCATTGGTACGCTATGGACGGTCTTAGAACCGTCAATCCGTCATCATTTATTTATTAATACAAGTACTATAGCCGAAAGAAAAACCTATCAATTGGACGGTTAATATATACTCCTATCGAATGCTCAGGCTGTGTGTGACTGTGTCTGGGTTTGGGGATGAGCCATATGCAGCATCAACCTTGGTAGGATAGGGGTCAGTTTGGAAGAGCGCTCTACGGAGCAGATTCTCAGCGATAATTGCTCCCTGCCTACCAAACATATTTTTCAGCGAGAAGGGATTATTCTTTGCTGACTTTGTGTAAAGGGCACGGCCAACAGAGGCAGCAAGTAGCTCTATAAAAAAAACGCTATGCTACATAGGTATAGCTAGCTGAGGCTGCTCGGTCCCCAACGCCTTGTCGGTATGCAAGCGGACCGACGTCTTCGGTGGTCTGCAACATCCGAACCATCGCCGTGTGCGGAACATGCAATGGGGCGACTCTTTTCATGCTACGAACACTGCTCGGTTGTTGCTGCTTTCGGCATTTTTGTCGATGGAGCCATCGGCTCTCTGCGAGGCGACGACACCCCTTGAAGCTACTACACCCATGCCAAATGGCATCCGGAGCCCTCACGTTGCCCGACGGCGGCAGGCAAGACGCCCGCGATGGAGCAATGGGAAGCCCTAATGGTTTTCTGAAATGAACTAAGAAGCTAAAAAATTAAGAAAAGTAGCTCATCTTGATTGTGTGAAGTAATTCTCCGTCCTGATTTCAAGAGTTTACGCTAAACAATCTTTCAACCACGGAATCACTTTGATGAAGAATCAGGAGCACTGCCAAAGCACCAATCCCAACTCAACTGCACACCAATCAATCCCAACTCAACGGCACACCAGATACCGTACGATACCTATAAAAAAAGAGTAGTACTAGTACTACTAGAGACACCAGACTAGCTAGCATGAAGTAGACCAGCCGTAGGGGCAGCAGTGCGCTCAGCGTATCTATCGTACTATCTAGGATGCTGGGCCTGGGTGGTCACTCGTCACTTTCCGTCCGCGGCGGCACCAGTGCGCGGGCCCATGGCCCATGAACCGGGGGCTAAGCTGTCGTCCCGCCATTGGCCGCGTTGGGTCCCACGATTTTCAGTCAGATCATCCTCGGCCGGTCCCCGTGTCAACTTGTTTTTGGGCTGTCCATGATCCTGGGTGTGTTTAGCACCCCAAATTTCTCCCAAATTCTACTATCGCGAAAAGATTTCCCCATCACATCCGGTACCGCAAGAATACGTGTATGGAGTACGAAATGTAGGTAAAAAATTAAAATAATTACACAGTTTAGATGTACATTGCGAGGCGATTCTTTTTGAGCCTAGTTACGCCATGGTAGGATAATATTTACCACTAACAAACGAAACGTCTTTACGATTAATGCGATGTGACATACATGTCACATCCATCCAAAATTTTACACCAAATTTTGGGTGCTAAACACACCCCGTGTTTAACCTTTTACGGCATAGCGCGGCGCAAACATATATGGATGAATTATGTACGAAGAGAAGATTATAGTGCACTCATCCACAGCTGGATGCCACTAACCGTGCGGCAACAGAGAATATTATTAGTTGAAGCTGAGTGGACCATATGGTCTGTCTTTGGTTCCATCGATCGAATTGACCGAGCCATCGAGGTCAAGCAGCATGGACCATGCTTGCACCCTTCACAGGCCGATGATGCTAAATTGGCTACTGTAGTGTGTAATACACAGACACACAGTATCTACACTGGGACCGCAAAAAACGGGATGGCGCTTTCAGTGGAATCGAACTCACGTAGAGTACGGCACGCGTACAATAATTCTTAGCCCAGATCGAGTGGAACATCCATTTGTGTATTGTGATCGTGATCGATTTGTCCGTAACCTTAACGGCCGGTGGCCAAAGCCATCCGTGTGTACCTTCCGGCCACATGCAAATTGTGCCCGTGCCACCACCCACGAGTAGCGACAGCCCGAAGGGCCGAGAAGCTGCCGAGAAAATTCCCCGTGTGGATCGGATCGGATCGACGCGAGTCGATGGCCAATCGGTGGAGCTAGCCAACGCGGCGGATGGCTCTCACCAGCGACACGCTCCATCGATCGGTAATTTCCTCTGAGCTCCCACGAAACACTGGAACAACCCCACAGAGGGGACCTGCGATCCGTTCGTCAAACTTTTTTTATTAAACAAACGTGAACTTTCTCTTTGTCTTTCTCGTTTTCAGCCGGCGGCACCTTTTGTTCCCTTGTGCTTTTTCTGAGCAATTTGCAAATAAATTGCAGGGCAGCTGCACCACCATATCAGAGCTTTTCTGTGCGCGCTCTAGAGCTAGTGATTAATATATATTTTTTTTTTAAAAAAGAACAATGCAGGCTACACACAAAAAAAAAAGGGAGTTTCTTCGTCAGACTGATTAAAGAACAATGCACTAGCTTAAAGAGCGGCAATCAGCGAGAGTGCTCTATTATTGTAACAAACAAATGCTACTAGCTCGTAGGAGTGTGTATGATGAAAGATCCAAATAATAGCTCTTTTGTTTCCGCAAACAAAAAAAAGGATGATATATTCTCAGCGTGTGAAAGTTCCTCTCTCTCTCTCTCTTTCCTAGAGCTCACACATGGACTTCCATGTTTTAACTACTACGGGTAACTTCTTGACACAAGCGATCTCACCTCGTGGAGGTCAATTTCTTTCACTATCAAAATAATCTACCTTTCTTTCACTATCAAAATAATCCATGTGACTATGGCAACTGATCACCTCGTTGAGGTTCCTTTTTCTCACTATCAGCAATCAATTTATGGGACTATGGCAATTTAAGCGATGCTTCCAAAATTCCACGGGTGTACATACAAATCTCAAGCCATGCTTCCACAATTCCACGGGTGTACATACAAATCTCCATACAAACACTCCACATACAAATCTCCATACATGTATATTTGTACATACAATTCCACGGGTGGACCACGTGTGTTTGTGTGGTCGCTTGTTGAACAGATCTCCATATCAGTTCGCTAGGGTGGCTGTTGTTCCTCTCTCTCTCTTCCCGTTCTTACAGCTCACATAGACTTCCATGTTTACTGGTAACTTCTTGACACAAACAAACCCACCTTGTGGAGGTCCTTTTATTTCACTATCAAAATAATGTACCTTTCTTTCATTCTCAAAATCTCAAATTGATCGACTATGGCAATTCACCTCGTTGAGGTCCTTTTTTATTACTATTAGTAATCAATCTATGAGACTATGACAATTTAAGCGATGCTTCCACAATTCCACGGGTGTACATACAAATCTCCATACAAACACTCCACATACAAATCTCCATATACATGTATATTTGTACATACAATTCCACGGGTGGACCACGTGTGTTTGTGTGGTCGTATTTTGTTGAATAAATCTCCATATCAGTTCGCTAGCGTGGCTGGTTGTTTCTCTCTCTCTCTCTTCCCGTTCTTACAGCTCACGTAGACTTCCATGTTTTTTTGGTAACTTCTTGACACAAACAAACCCACCTTGTGGAGGTCCTTTTATTTCACTATCAAAATAATGTACCTTTCTTTCATTCTCAAAATCTCAAATTGATCGACTATGGCAATTCACCTCGTTGAGGTCCTTTTTATTACTATTAGTAATCAATCTATGAGACTATGACAATTTAAGCGATGCTTCCACAATTCCACGGGTGTACATACAAATCTCCATACAAACACTCCACATACAAATCTCCATATACATGTATATTTGTACATACAATTCCACGGTGGACCACGTGTGTTTGTGTGGTCGTATTTGTTGAATAAATCTCCATATCAGTTCGCTAGCGTGGCTGGTTGTTTCTCTCTCTCTCTCTTCCCGTTCTTACGACTCCGTAGACTTCCATGTTTACGGGTAACTTCTTGACACAAACAAACCCACCTTGTGGAGGTCCTTTTATTTCACTATCAAAATAATGTACCTTTCTTTCATTCTCAAAATCTCAAAATGATCGACTATGGCAATTCACCTCGTTGAGGTCCCTTTTATTACTATCAGTAATCAATCTATGAGACTATGGCAATTTAAGCGATGCTTCCACAATTCCACGGGTGTACATACAAATCTCAAGCGATGCTTCCACAATTCCACAGGTGTACATACAAATCTCAAGCGATGCTTCCACAATTCCACGGATGTACATACAAATCTCCATATACATGTATATTTGCACATACAATTCCACGGGTGGACCACATGTGTTTGTGTGGTCTTATGTGTTGAATAAATCTCCATATCAGTTCGCTAGCGTGGCTGGTTGTTTCTCTCTCTCTTCCCCGTTCTTACGACTCACGTAGACTTCCATGTTTACACGGGTAACTTCTTGACACAAACAAACCCACCTTGTGGAGGTCCTTTTATTTCACTATCAAAATAATGTACCTTTCTTTCATTCTCAAATTCTCAAAATGATCGACTATGGCAATTCACCTCGTTGAGATCCCTTTTATTACTATCGGAATCAATCTATGGGACTATGGCAACTAAGTGATGCTTCCATGATTCCACGCGTGTATGCGTTGTTAGAGCAAGTATTATAATTGGCGAGGAGCGGTGAGATCCTACGTGGGCGAGAAACAAAGCCGGAGAGGCGGTGAAGCGGCGGCTCACCGAGCGCCGGCTGCAGCGGCGGGCGAGGAGCCAGTGAGATCCTACGTGGAGGAGAGGCAAAGCTAGAGAGGCGGTGAAGCGGGCGGCTCACCGGGCGCCAACTAGCTAAAAGGCGGGCGCTCTGATCGCCTCTTCCCGATCCGTTTCTTCCACGTCGTAGCTGGGAATTAAATTTCGGTGGGGTCCACCACTGCAACGGGCGTGAAGTGGAGTTTGTTGCATCCAGCTAGCGGGTAGGACCACACCTTGCTCCTAGTCTGACGGGTAATTAATATATGCCATGCTCACTACAAGTTAAATATGTGGTGAGTGTTTCATCCATTTTCAAAACTCAATTTTTCTTGTGTGTTTCATCCACCCATACCACTTTTACTATTAGAACATATATATCTAAGGCGCTGTTATTGTTGTAGATCGAGTTATAATGTTATAATGAACATATATCAAGGTTCTGTTTTGAAAGCGATCAGAACTATCTCCACGAAGATGAGGCGACATACCCTTTCTTCGACAAGTGTTTTTCATGCCATATCTCGTCAAAGGTTTGGCACACATTCTGCTAGCTCTACATATGCGTTCCCATTCATTTTCATGTGCTGGTTCAACAAAAGGTCAACAAACTTTTTGTCTGTTGCGCTAACGACACAACACTTGCACACATGACACGGCGCGACTTGCCTCACCTTTACGTAGGATTTTTTTTGTTTGCTTTGCGCTCACGACCGACACGACACACACACACAACGCGCGCAGCGGCATGCCTCACCTTTACACGAGATTTTTTGTCTGCTACGCTCTTGACACGGCGCTTGCACTCTCGACACGGCACGGCTGACCTCACCTTCTTCGCGGGTTGCCTTCCAAACAAGCCCTTAACACCTCGGTGCTCACAATTTTCCTCATGGACTTGTGGTTGAGGGGTTTATATTTATATGCATTGTTACAAGAGGTGCACTCATGGTGTGTCTTGACCGCTTGAGTCACCTAGTAGGTAATTTAATAATAAGAAGAAAATTAGTTATTAGAATTAGAACCTTATTAATGGCTCATTTATCCACGTAATGGAGCATGATGCATCGAGATCCATGCAAGGGTAGTGATGAAGAGTGTCCAAGAAGCTTGTGTGTCCACCCTGCCTTCACCTCCTATAAAACGGGAGCGAAGAAGGCCCTTCCCCTGGAGGCTTGCAATCCCATCTGCTCCGGACACAGAGCCCTCGTTCCTCGCCGCCGGCGACCTTCTTCCTCCTCCGCTCGAAGAGTGGGCCAGGCCAACGGAGGGAGACCATATGGGCGCCGAGGCAGGGCATCCGCAGCAGCAGCCTCCCTCCTCCCTCCGACCCGGCAGGGAGGCGGCGGCGGCGGCGGCGGCGGCCGCGCCGCCCGCGGTTGTGGGGCTGCAGCTCTCGGCGCTGATCGACCACGTCGCGCGCGTCGACTGGTCCCTCCTCGACCGCGTCCCTGGCGACAGCGGCGGCTCGCAGCAGGTAAACACACTTCGTTCTCCTCCTTTCCCCTTCCCTCCATCCACGCGCCACACGCCCGTGTAGCTATAATTCGCTTCGCTTCAACTGTTCCATGTTCAATCGTCCATTTAATTCACAAAATTGAAATCGCAATCCCAATTCGACCTTGCAATGCCCGGTCTGGTAGAGTAAGTAACACTGCTGTATGATTGCCAGATGCTCCCCTTCTTCTTAATGTTGTTTTGTTATATCGGAGATTCCTTTCTATTTGAAGGGCCAACCCATCCTCGGAATTCTACACCCTTCCCTTCCTTTTTTTTTTTTCCCTTTTGGGTTTCATTCAGGATGGATAGTTTGCCATCATGTGGTTGTTGAGCCTGAGGTAGGTTAGGTTCTTGCATTAGTGCCAAATTTTAGCTTTAATTGCCGCCCCCACCATGCTCCTTCTCCTAGTTGTCGGCTGGCCATGTGAGTCTGTGACGTTTGGATCGCTTATTCTTCCGAAAAAAACTCTTGCCACAAAAAGAAACCTGTCTAATCGCAATTGGAATTTCATTCATTATTGCTGCATCTCTATGCTTAAAATGGTTTGCAGCTAATTTTGTTTGGTTGTTTTAGAAAAAACTGCTTTGACGAATGAATAGCTTACTGAACTATGTTTTGTCTCCCTTGAATTGTCAATTCCTTTTTTTGAGACCACGCCAATGGCGCGTTTTGTCAATGAATTGCTTGTTCTTTCGTTCCACATGGTTCCACTCTTCCAGAACAGAACAATTCAAAAAGCAAGTACTTTTGGGGCGTACAGGCAGATATTTCCTAAATTTGACGTGGTCTGTGCTTTAGTTAATTGCAGATTAAATCTAGTGTTGCTTTCACTGAAAAGGACCTGCCTGATGGTTGGCATGCTCTGCACTGCCACTTCAGGAATGGTCAAGCATGGGTTAACGTTTCTCAAATTGATTGGTCTGTTGACACCTAACTGTTTAAGCCCCAGAGTTGGTAAAAGTCTGTACTCTGTAATGAAAGAAACTGGTTGCTATATCGACAGGGATCATTAATTTTTTTTTGATGCAAAGAAATATAGCTGTAGATCCAACTTGTCATTTTTTTATAACTAAATGTGTCATCGTCATATTTGATCTTCCCTAAGTTGTGCAGCGTTGATCTGCAAAAAAAAGTTACCCCTTTATTTATCAAGGGGAAAAAAAGTACACTTGGAATGGTCTTGAATCGAGACACTCAGCCAAAATAAGAATTATCTCCTCTTATGATGTGACTGCTGAGTCCTTGTGTAATATCTATACTGCAATTTTCTTTTCTTTTTTATTTGGATAGATGAAATGATAATTTCATAACGATTAGGTTCCCACTTAGTTTTATAATAATAATGTAAAACCATGTAACTTTTGTATTGTGTGGAATATGTTAGAGGTTTTCCCTCTTATTTATTGATCACTGTTGTTCTGAGAGTCAAAGATTCTTCAGTTGATCATGCGGAAATATTATCAATTTCCTTCCTGTTGGTTAGTATGATTCCAAGAGGAAGACATTTGGCTTTAGCTTGTAAACACAGCAAAAGCACATGCATACATGTGCAGGAACATAACTATACTATTTCTTCTTTGATACCATTGAAAATAAATTAAGCAAAGTTACCAAGAAAAGTGAAAATTATATGTTTTGTTAGTTGATTACCTTCCACAGGCTTTTAATAGTTTGGAGGCTGAAGAATCATGCATCCAGTTTATTTTATTGTACCTTTTTGTGGTCGTATTTACATTATGAATTATTCCTCTGAGCCTTGATTGGTTTTATATGATGTCAAGATTCACTACTACAATGCAACTAACCTGGCATAGTAACATCATTGATGTTGGAAAGAAAAACTGCGTTATTGTGAAGAGTTTTCATCTGCAAATGGTTCTATTTACAGGTGTCCATTGAGGAGCTGAATCATATTCTTGATGAAGTGAATGCCCACATCCTTCCTTCCCGCAATGATCTCACTCCAATAACTACAATAGCCGGTGGAAGTGTTGCCAACACAATCCGTGGACTCTCAGCTGGTTTTGGGATATCAACTGGAATAATTGGAGCTTGTGGAGATGACAACCAGGGTCTTTTGTTTGTCAACAATATGAGCTTTAGTGGTGTAGATCTCACAAGATTAAGGGCCAAAAAGGGCACACCGCTCAGGTAGCCTAATATCTGAAGCCAGATTTTATCTTTTTGCCCTTATTTTACTGCATAGTGGATAAGGCTGAAAAGCTCTATTATAGTGTGTGTGCTTGGTCGATGCAAGCGGCAATCGCACCATGCGGCCATGCCTATCTACCGCAGTCAAGATACAGGTATCTTCTTAATAGATAGTGTTATATGTTACATAGAGTTACTTATATCTCTTAACAGTATTATGATTGCTGAGATCGTTTCTCCATCTAACAGGCCAATGAATTTAGAAAGGAGGATTTCAAAGGCTCCAAGGTGCTTTTCTTTTCCCCCTTTTTGTGCACATTTCATTTTGTGATATATGTATCTTCTTAGTATAAACATTCAGAGCATATGTCTTTGTTAAGACTGAATTTTCACTGCTATGATGCAGTGGCTTGTTGTGAGATATGCGCAACAGAACATGGAACAAATTGTTGAAGCTATTAGGCTTGCGAAACAGGAAGGCCTTTCTGTATCATTGGATTTGGCCAGTTTTGAGGTCTGTATGCGTCTTTATTAGTGACCATAATGTTCAGTTGAAGTCAACTTTGTAAACACTATCTCAAGTTTCTGTATGATTGGCTACATGCAGATGGTTCGTGACTCTAGGTCTAAACTCATTAACCTTTTGGAGACTGGTAACATTGACCTTTGCTTCGCCAATGAGGATGAAGCTAGAGAGGTTATAGGGTGAGTCATTCTAAAATCGTATATTAATGCATCTAAGTAGGGACTAAAGGCTATGTTGTTGTTGTTGTTGTTGTTGTTGTAATGCATCTAAGTAGGAAAGCAATGAAAGAATGGTGAATTCAGTTGGATAAAATTATGAGTCATTCTAAAATCGTATATTAATGCATCTAAGTAGAAAAGCAATGAAAGAATGGTGAATTCAGTTGGATAAAATTATCAGTTCACATCTTTTGAAGTGACATAGTGCAACCAATCTAAGGTAGGTGCCTGGAGTTCATCTGTTGCTTTCATCTGCAGGGGAGGTCTGGAATCAGATCCAGAGGAGGCACTTGCATTCTTGGGCAAGTATTGCAAATGGGCTGTGGTGACACTTGCATCAAAGGGATGCATGGCAAAGCATGGCAAACATGTGAGTTTTAATTGTTGGCGAGTTGTTAGTCGGTCAATAATGTTTGCACCCAATTTAGATGATGATCTTGTTAAAAATGACATTTAGTTAGTCTTTTGAGTTGATACGACACACAATGCTAAAATTGTGTCAAATGAGAAGGCTGAGTATTTAGTAATACCAGAATAAATATGTACAGAGATTAGTTGCAGATGCATTCTTTTCAATTTTTTTCCACTGGTGTTAGAGCACTGATCACGTGCCCTTGTTTTTGGCGGTAAAAAGTAATTGACCGCAAGTTTCTAACAGCAATGATGGATGCAGGTCGTTCAAGTGCCGGCCATCGGGGAGAGCAACGCGGTGGACACAACTGGAGCAGGCGACCTGTTCGCGAGCGGGTTCCTGTACGGGCTGGTGAAGGGGCTGCCGCTGGAGGAGTGCTGCAAGGTTGGTGCGTGCAGCGGCGGTTCGGTGACGCGGGCGCTCGGCGGTGAGGTGCGGCCGGAGAACTGGCAGTGGATGTACAAGCAGATGCACGCCAGGGGCCTGCTGCTCCCCGAGCTCAAGAACTGAGCTAATGCTGCTGGAGCTAGCGGCATGCTGCACCAGCTCTTGTATCTCTCAGCACTCCTAAAGACTCTTATCATCACCCCGGAGCAAGAGCTCCCATTGTTGATTGTTGCCGTTACCTTTCCCCTGCTAATATGTTGCTGTTACTAGAATATTGCTGGTGTCCATGCTTGATTGCTGGCATGGCAAAGGACGGACAGCCGGTCGACAGGCAGGCAAGCACATTAGTTGATTTGTTCAAGTAACCGCAGAGCCACTCCTAAGACTGAATCAATCAGATGGAGTATATTGATTGCTGCACTCCATGTGCGTGCTAGAGTACTATTCCCTGCGTCGAAAATCTTTGTCTTTTTAAGTACATATTTCTTTGTTATGCATCTAAATAAACGCATTATCTAGAGATTACATATTTAGAGAAGGTAAAGCTACTTACAATTTTGAATGGAGGCAATAATTTAGGAAGTGCCTATGCCTTCGGATCTAGAAACTACTCATAATTTCTTGATTTATACGTAGAATAATTTTTTCTAATTCATGTATAGAATAAAAATAAAGCTGTGAGCTGCATAACATGGTACAAATTACAAGCAGAAATAGAGGGATCGATGACATTTAATACTCTTTCTCACTCGACAAATTGAAGGCATTCCTATGTCTAAACTTTGAAAAGTTCTCAAATGTGAATTTCAAGCCAAATAATCTGGTACATTAATTAGATTCTAATTGAACCAAAAATAAAAGGTTAAAAACAGGGAATCGGTACCAAAAATATGAGCCCGTTCGGCTCACCTAGTATCAGCCGTTCGGCTGGCACATACAACAGCCGGCAGTCTTCTCTCGCTCTCCCACGCTCGCGCGCATAGGGTTTCCCCGCACCGGCCGCCCTCGTGCCGCTGCGGCCCGCCACCCTTCGTTCCCGTCATTTTCTTCCCCGCCGGACTCCTCGCATCCGCCTCCATCCGCCACCGGCGACAGCAGTCGAGTCGCTGAAATCGCTCAAGCTGGTGGTACAGCACCGCCGCGTCCTCGTCGACGCCGTTCCTGCCGGATCCAGCTAATCCCTCCGCCTACGCTCGAAGCACCTCCCCAGATCCGGTACGTACACGAGGTCCCCGTCGCTTCTCGTATCATCGTATGTGCACGCAGATAGGTTTACGGTTCCGTCGTCTTCTACTGCTCCTTCAGCTCTGGTTTGAACCCAGGGTTTTTCTACCGAACGGTAAACCGCGGTTACCGTTTATACCGGGTCCGGTCCGGTATAAAAGAAGACAAATTCAAAATTTAAAATTTGAAAAAATCGTTGAAAAAATTCTGTAAAAATAGTTCATGATTTATAGAAGCCAATGGTATAAAAATTTGTCAAATTGGAGTTGGTTTGGTATAAAAAATTTCAAATCTAAGTTTGAAAAAAAAAAAAAAAAAAATACACAGCCGGCCCATTAAGGCCCATTAAATCATGAAGGTTGAAAAACATACTAAACACACTCAAATTTAAGTAATTTTGACATCATTGGATTCTACAAATCATGAAGTATTTTTAGGAATTTTTTTAGCATTTTATAAAAAAAAATTACATTTTGAATTTTGAAAAAACCGTTCAAACTGCTCAAACCGCTCGGTAAACCGCTCAAAACCGGGCGGTATAAATTCCAAACCACCCGGTTTACGGATTTTTACCGTTCGCCGGGCGCCGTTTGAATTCAGTTGAATTCAAATTTCAAACCGTCCGGTTTACCGATAACCGGACTGGTTTACCAGCAACCGAGGCCGGCGGTTTGATAGGACCGGTCGGTAAAAAAACCCTGTTTGAACCCACCAGTGGGGGTGACCTCGCTCACCAAAGTTGGGCCTTCTCGACAACACACCAAATTCCGGTGTTGGAGTTGGGCCTGATCCTAGGCCAAGAGTGGGCCGAAAGAAAACCACGACCGTTTTCGGGCGGGTCGGCCTCACGCAAGCCGGTGGAGGTCGACGAAACCAAGCAAAACTCTATCCTTGTCCAAAAAAAAAAAAAAAAAAACTCGTCGTCACGTCACGCCATCCCGCTCCGCCTCTCGTCTTCCAGACGCCTCGAATCCGGGGGCTCCCAGCGTCTCGGAGAAGGAGGAGGAGGAGCAACACGGCACGGCGGCGGTGGCGACGAAGGAAGAACGCTCTAATAGCATCCCAACCCATTCCACCCAACCCAAGGAGAAGGAGTCAATCGTGCGTTCCCGTCGGCCATCCATCCATCGATCCGAATCTGCAGGTGAGGAGGCTGATCGGTTTCTCATCGTCCCTTCGACTTTTCTCCTCGTTCCCCTTCCCGCGCCCCAGCTGCTCCGTTCCTCTCCCGCCGTTCATCCGCTCTTGGCCGGCCACCCGGCTCCTCCGCTTCCCCCGCCGGCTCCTCCGCTGCCGCCCCTTTCCCGCCGGCAGCTCCTCCGCCCCCGCCTTTCCGATCCCACCGCCGGCCAACGCGGAGGCCGTGGGGACGCTGGGGCAGCAACTTCGCCGCCGCAGGCAGGAGACCAGCGCCCACGGCAGCACCTTCGTGAGCCCAGCGGAACAGGGCACGCCCCTGCGCCATTTTTGATTTGGGGGCCTAAGGCATGTGCACTTGTTTTGTTTGTTTTTCTGAATAGTAGCAGTAATGTAAATGCCAGATAAATTAAGCAGGTCTCTTTAAAATGCCTTGCCTTGATAATTCTAGGCTCCATCATTGGATTTTATCACTTCGCGCATGATCCATGACTGTAGCTGTTAGGGTAGAATTGGGTAATGGCACTGACAACATAAACAAGTGGGATCCTTTTGTTACAGACTTCATTTGATTGTTTTTCTGTGTATGGATGTTTAGAACATAAGAGTTTAGATAAAATCAGAAATTTATAAGAGAAAATTGCAGCTTCGATCATTTAGGGATATTATTGGAGTATTTCTCTGCTCATAATTAGTCGATGAATCATATCTATTTTGAACAGCTATGTTTTTATTTTTTTAGTTTTCAATGGAATTAAAAAGCTAAGTGCATGTGCTTCAATTCATGTTTAACATACATAATTAATATACTTTGTTTATTGAATTTTACATTAAGCCTTCTCCCATGAAAATGGATGCTCATCCAATTTACTGTCACTTGGCTAAAGAGGAACAGTAATCTTATATTCCTGGGAATGTGGTTTGATACGATAGAAATCAGATTAGCTGCTATTAGAGGAATGCCAGTTGCCAGAAAATGAGTTTATGGAATATTTGGTTGGTCCATTTTTTCTACTCATGTCCTTTTATTTATTTGGCGTTCATCAATATTTATATCTACTGTGAAACACTTAGCATTAGGTTCATGGAATTTTTTGTGCACTCAGCATCTGTGATTTTTATGTTTTTCTCTTTTTTCTGTAAATAGGTGGCAAAGCAGTCTGTCTCTCTGGAACAGTGAGGATATTGAGATCCTAATTAACCTACAGTACAAGGTGCTATTTACTAGCAAAACAGTCTTAGTTTCTCTGGAACAGTGACGATATCGAGATCCTAATTAACTAACACTACAAGGTGCTATTACCTATTATTTAAGTATTATGCTTCTATGATAATGTAGTTTGCAATGGTTCCCCTATTGTATCTGTTATTTTGAATGTTCATGATTCTATAGAGAATTACTGGTATATACTCGTAAGTCAATGGTAAAATGATATATCTTTCTGTCTTTCCCTAGACTATGTGTCTTATTATTGTGGGAAATGATATACAATAAAATTGAGGATCTCTTTTTTGATTGTGATACACAGTTTGACACTTACACACGTCGCCCGCAGACATAGCAGGGCATCCAAAGATGTACCAGACACCCTAATAACATGTTTTTTTGGTAGCTATGGCAAGAATCCAACACCTTTCAGTTTGGGCTGATATTGAATAAGCTGAAAAGCAATATCCAGAAGTTAATTCTGAGATGAAAGATCTTGAAACTAAATCTAAAGAATTTAAAGAGCAGTTGGTATTTTTTTTTCTCGTTGCCATATTCTTCTAGGCATCTTCTTGACATTAGTTTTAGTTAAAGTTTGCCTACAGGCTGCATTGTCTTCGGTCATTTTTGTTACTTGGCGCTAACAGTAGTTATTATCTTGAGTTAGTTCTCTGTTTCTAGTCCAATCTAGTTAGTTATTATCTCGAATTAGTTTCTGTTTCTAGCTCAATCTAGTTTTGTGAGGACGCATCTTAATTCATACGTTTACAGGATCTCCATTTTGGTTCGATTTAATTCATTCTTGAGCTAATGGCATACTATTCTTCTTACGTGATTCTGTTAGGACCCTGCAGCGGGGCTTGTTCGTGGAGAATAGGTTGCTGTGGAAGCCACCTCCTGTTAGCGATGTCGTCCTCTGTGCTGAGGGCTGCGGCCAACAATGCCATTCGCAGGCAGGCGCCACGCTGACGGACGCTGCAGCATCCAGGATCCGGCAACTCCTCAGCCTCAGGCAGCGGCCATACCTGAAGCTTGGAGTCAAAGCACGAGGTTGCAACGGCCTCTCCTACACGCTCAACTATGCCGGTATACTTACCGCTTCCTTGTCACACAGATCAACTTCCTGCGCCAGTTTTTCATCGTTTTCACATAAGAACATCCGACTTCATCCACTACAGAAAGGGCTGCAAATTGTTACTTCTGTTGGATCATGATGTTCAGTCATAGACCATGTTTAGTGTTCTTACCATTTAGCTTTTATTTTCGTCACTGTTCAGTTGTGTATTGGTGTGCTAGTTTAATTACCAGACTAGTCATAATACCCGATTGGATTGTATGGTTTGGTAGACTAGTCATAATTTGGGATTGGATTGAATGGTTTGGTCATGCTTGCAACTTGCTCAAGTTATTTCCTTTTTTAACTATTGTATCAGCCTAGTCAGTGCTACAAAACCCCTTGTTGTCTCTACAAAGCTCGACCTCCTAGTGTAACATTACTATTGGTGCACCATTTTTAAGTAATATTGTAAAATCTGAATGGCATATTGGTTTGCGATTTTCAATTATTAGCTACCGTTTCTTGTCACTATCACATCAGTCTCTGTCAATGCTGCAAAAAGCCTGGCGTCCTGGCCATATCTGCAAAGTTATAGCTTCCATAAGTGTAACATTAGTATTATCAGATAAATTTTGGTAGAAACTTGTGGTGTGTTAGTGGAGCGACAGGTACCTTTGTGATTTTGCCTACATCTATTGGTCCATGTAATGAGATGTACCAGTTACGAGCGTGCATGCAGCATGCTATCTAAAAGGGGCACTGAGGCATCATTGCAATGCGTTGAATACCTAACAACTTTGTTTCGTTTTAACTGCTGTCTGCTGGTCACACTTGGTTGCTTCTGTTCTTGCTCAAGTACATCGTACTGTAATTTCAGATGAGAAGGGGAAGTTTGATGAGCTTGTGGAGGAGAAAGGAGTCAAAGTACTGATTGACCCCAAGGCTTTGATGCATGTTATTGGCACCAAGATGGACTATGTTGATGATCCATTGAAGTATGGCTCCTACTACACAGCGATTTTTTTGCCCTCCCTGTTCATCAGTTTTCAGTTACTAACTAAAGTTGGTGTTGTAGGTCTGAGTTTGTGTTCATAAACCCAAATTCTAAAGGGGAGTGTGGCTGCGGTGAATCTTTCATGACTACAGGCAGCAAAGGGTCGACGTCATGAGGCGTTTTTTCAGTGTAAATGCATAGCAAAGTATCTGCAAGCTCCAGCTACAGATTTTTCTTGCATCCTCACAGTTCATATATAACACAGCGGTGGGTTCGTACTGGATATGCACCTAACTCACATTGTACTTCTAAGTTCACCTCAAATGTTGTTATTACATGGTCTGATTATCCATGTTCTGTATATTTGATTGCTCACGAATCATGATTTAAGCCGCCGCAAATTTGTATGAAGCTTGGGCTCTGTGTTTGGTGCAGTTCGTTGTGAAATTAGCCATCAGGACGTTTGTAATCGTCTTCAGTCGCTCCGAGACTGTCTGTTGGAGAAGAGATTGTATATATATATATATATATGTACTGACTGGTATTTACGGCTAAGCAAAAGAATTGAAGGCGCCAAATAGACATAGACAACACAAGATCGATGCCTGGAGAAGTGATGTTAACCGTGGATGAACTGAGATTAGTTTATGCGTGGTACACTGTCGTGTTGTGTCTCTAGTACATGACTTAGTTTCCCCTAAAATTTGGTGGAACCCAGAGTCCATTCTCGTTGGTGACGTAGGACGTGCAGGAGAGAGGCACCAGGCAGAGCCCTCTGCTGCGGAGGTCAACCCTTGTCGTCTCCTCCTGCTGCTCCCCAGCAGCAGCAGCATTCGTCTTGGGCTTCTTACTTCTGCAGGATTTCAAGTATGGGCGGCTCAAAGTCTGCAGGGGAGCAGGGTGATCGATCGATTAGAAAACTGCAAATCCTAGCAAAGCTAATCAGGCCTTGCTACTGAAACTCATGGATAGAGTGTGGAATTACCTCTACTTGATCTTGAAGAAATTTGATGTAACCAATGGCCTCCATGAGTACAGATGCGGTATCAGTCTGCACATAGTAGTCAGGTATAGAGTTAACAGCATATATATAGCGTCTAATTGCATTGCTGTATATATATTAATTACCTTGCCAAATGGTGAGACCAGCTGCTGAAGAGCAGCGATTCGGTCCCCTAATTTCTCTTTCCTTACCTAATAATTAATTAATTAATGAGAGAAGAGCATGAGCTTGGATAGATTTACTGTCAGCTGTGCTGGTGCTGGTGATCGAAGTCGAAGTGACGGAAACGACGAAAAACGACGAAACGAGACTAGATCGACTGGGTACCTTGAAAGAAGGGACGATGATGGAGGAGGACCGTTGCTCGACTCGAGGCTTCTTGGACGACGGCACCACCGGGCGTGCCGCGTCGTGCTCCGCGCTCAATGCCGGCCAGCTCCCGCAGCAGCATCCACACAAGAAGACGCACCCATCTGCACACGCAGGCACGCCTACATCAGTAGTGAGAACAAAGAAAACGACGAGAGACTGATGACCGCAGGTGGGCTATTAGTTCCTTTTTTTTCAGTACCTCTAATTTTCTTTTGATCGTGAGTCATCAACACGTACTCACGTGACTCACGTAGCCCTTGTACGATAAAGATCAAAACTCATAGAATATGACTACTTTTGAACTTTATTTGAATTGCTAATTAAGGCATTTAAATACTAGTATCCATAGATTACTCATGAAATCATTTGCATAGGAGCATTTTGAATTTGAATGTTGAAAACGGGAGACTAGAGTACCATCTAATATATCCATCCAAACTCCATAAAGGACCATCCCATCCCCCTCTAACCAAGAGTCTGTCTATACAAGTAATGAGTAAATAAAGGCAACCATTATTTGAATTTTTTGGCCCTTTGATTAGATATAAAGTAGATGATCTATCTAGATCAAATCTCTCTCGCCCTCTCTATCCACTTTATCTTCTTTCCTCCTTCACCCTTTGCTCGCGCCCGCAAATGGCGTCGACGACCGAATGTCAAAAAGCGCACCACGCTTGACCCTCCCCCCCCCCTGCTTGGTTCCGCGATTTACGTGTCATTGGATCCATCAACCACCATGGCTTAGTCGTAAACCCATCAAATGTGCTTTCTTATTGCTATATTCTGTCTCTGGCCATTTCAAGGTCCCCCGCCACCAACACCCCCCCCCCCGCCACTACCTTGGACCACCTCCATGCTAACTTCGATGAAGATCGGTGGGCTACTTCTGTCGCACCCCCACCTTTGTCGTATCCAACTTATAAGCCTTCGCCCATTGCCCGGGCGGCGGTGTCACTATCGCCTCATCCCACACTATACCCTCACCTCCGCCAGCACCGTTCGGCCAGCCTCGTCCGGCAGCAATCCTTCTAAGCCAACCCTGAACCCCAAACCCTATCCCTAACCCTACTGAAGTCGCTGAAGAAGACCATGTGGCATTTTTGGACTGGGCATAAAAATTTGAATGAAAACCTTGAATGACTCTCTTAACGAAATATTTTTACGATCATCTCATCCCTAAAACCAAAGAGTAATTCTTCTTTTGTCTAAAGAAAAACCTAAAATCAAAGAGGACCACTTCGTAATCCTACATTGTCTTGTCTCTAAACCAAATCTACCCCTAGTGACCATCTTTTCTAAAACAATCCCCTTCTTTTTTTCTTACCACATGGCTCGTGTATTACCACCATTAACAGATATGGATAAATCTATTATATATGGAGGGTAAATATGCATAATAATGTGTGTGTGGCGCCAGCACTGCAAATGACTTTATTAGTCCTGCAAACTAAATAAAGCCTGCTCATAACAGATCTACTACTCATAACAGATGCGGAATTAAGTGAAGATGCAAGAGCAGCGAGGGGGTATGGGGGTGGTACGATCTTGGGCGGAAAAAGATGACGCAGGCGGTCACTCCGATCCTAAAGCTGCTGCGTTTCGTGGATGCAGAGCAAAAGGAGAGAGAGCAATGTACTCTCTTTGTACAACGTGGACCGGCCGGCCGGGGCCTAGCTGATGCCCCAGAGTTGCTAGCTTTGCTTCGTGCAGGAGGAGACTGCAGATCCATCAGGGTTTACAGGGACATGCATGCATGAGGAGTAGGACATGATATCATGGATAGATTAGTAGCTGCTGGTAGTGGTAGCAGGCACGCAATGAGCAGAGCTAGCTAGCTGTACGTGTACCCACACCAGGCCACCATATCAAGCTATATATTTAAGCTACCTAGCTCGATCTCATCAGTATCAGAATCGTCCTACCAATGTACCATATCTAGTAGCTGAGATGATGCTTGCTGTCCGTGATCAGAGAAGTGCTAGATATAATGGTCCTCAAAATGAAAGCTCAATGTCTTTTGGCATGCAAATGTACGTTGTCCTAGTTATTATGACATACTGTATAGGTATTAGGTATAGGTACTACTCGTACAACATGGATACACGTCTCATTGTTTTTTTATAGCCTTTTTACTATTGTTTTCTCCAAAAAAAAGTGTTATTTATTTATAGTAACAATTGAAATGAATAATCCTGTTATATACACTAAATATGCCTATATATTTGAGTCAATGTTGGTCACAATAAAAATACATGTAAAATTTGTTCTTTTCTCTAAAACATGAGAGAGAGAGAGAGAGAGTGAGATTATGAGCAAAACATGCATTTTTGCGAGCCTATATAAGAGTAGATCTAGTAACTATTATTGACAACCCTCGCCTACTTTTGCATTATTTATATTTATTAGGGCCTATTTGGTATAGTTCATTAGTTAGTGAAGTAGTTTTTTTGGGCTTCAGATCCATGAGCAATTTCACCAATGAAGCTAAAAATGTTTTTTTTTTTTTTTTAAAAGTTTAGTGAAATAGCTTTTCAGGGAAGTTAGATAAGCTTAGAAAAACAGTTTTAGGGAAATCTGTTTCAAAATATCAGTTTGATAGAGGAGAAGTTGAAAAACAACTTCTAAGAAAAAAACTGTTTCAAAATATTTGTTTCATGGGAGAAGCTGAAAACCAGCTTTGTGAAATATATTTTACCATAATCTATATCAAACAGACCCTCACTATGTATAGATGCATGTGTGTATGTATAATAATCACTACGCACATAATTCATGCTTTCAAAAAACATGTTTTTGGCTTTAGGGACCAATAATTCAGAGCATATAGTTTTCTGTAGGTGGAGGGAATACATACCATCCATGTGTCGCACAATATATAACCACAAAAGAATGGCTTCATGCTATCTTTTACAGTTCAAATGATTTAAGTTATTTCCTATAAATTTAATGTCTGAAGTCAATTAATTAGAGATCTCAAGACATTAGTGCAAAAAGGGCTATATATACTTACTGATTGAGTTCTAACACACTGCATGGTATGTATAATATTGGTTGTTCAACATAGAAAAACAAGACCAGCTAGCAGCAGTTGCAGCTAATGAGGCATGTTCGATTTGATTCATGCCTGAGGTATCCTTAAATTTATAGACTAGATTTGAATCAGATGCTAGTATTTATGGTTCTGGATATACTGTTGTTTGTTGCTAGCACAAGAAAACTATATATACACTTATTAGCCCTACAGCTTCATTACTAGACTAGATAGGCAGCTTTATATAGCTACTACCCTCATCCTTGTCCTTTGATTTTTTTTTCTCTCAGATCATAGGTGAAAAAAATACTGTGCAAGCAAAGCAAGCTCTACATACCGTAGTACCCTGCTTGTAGTTGTCAATGGATGGTCCTTGGGGATGAGCAGCACCAGCAGGAGGGCCATAGGGCACATGCTCTGATCTCAACAAAGGCATCATGCCATTATGGAGCAGTACTGAAGAAGCTGCTTGGCCAAGCAGCAGGGTCTTGCACAGCCTCGACGAAGCCAGTATCTCGAACGCGTCGCCCGGGAGAGGCGGCGGCGCCGCCAGGAACGGCCTCTGGTGCGTCGTCGTCCGCGAGATGTTGACGCTCGGGAGCACGGTGGCGCCGTCAAGATCGTCGGCGGCGAGGGCCATGGGAGGGAGGCCGCCGGCGCCGCCGGCGCCGTCGAGGACGACGTCGTGGAATGCTGCTATAGCTGTGCTCGCACACGATGACCTTGATGAGTTAACAATGAGCGGGTCCTCCGCCTTGACCTTGTTGTTGTGGCCGTTCATGGGCGGCATGGACGACGACGAGGTGTCCACGAAGCTGCTCCATTGGAACCCTAGGTCTTGCATCATTAGCAGAGAGCTGAGCTGGGGAGGGATCACTGGAGAAGGATGATGGTGTCCGCCTTGTGCTGAGAGGAGCACCTCAAGCTCCTCGCAGTGATGACGATCAGCACAGTTTCTGCAGTAGTGAAATTCATGTGTCAATCAAATATATAACAACATTTTTGTAAAGAATTAATTCATCTGGAAATCACCAGGCCAAACACTGTGTGTGCATGTATGTATACATGTGTGACGACCGTCCATGACAAAAGGAAAAATGCACAGCGACCTTTTGGAGTCGCGGAGGAAACCAACAAATCTGTGGATGGAGTCATCATACACATACATATAAGCTGCATCCGTTGTATTTATCTCTTTCTGCTAGAGTTGTCATTTTGCCGAGCTACAATTCCCTAGACTCCATAGAGACAACAGGGAGGGAGAGGCTGGGAGAGAACAAGCATGCGGAGGAAAACTCCAAATCCTACCTAGGAAAGAATCCAGTCTATCTATTAACAAAGAACATGAATGCATATTTTCTTTGAGAGAGAAAGAGGAGGGAGGGAATAGGCCGGATGACACACAGTGGATAAAGAAGAAACCAAAAAATACATTTCAAGACAGTTCAAATTTTGGCACTGAGAATTGTAAACATAAGCTTGCTAGATCGAGCTGCAGGTGCTTACAGAGTTAGGGGTTGCTGGCACCATAGCTGGTTGCCTCCGATAATGGCGCTGTGATGAGGAGCTGGAGCAAATGGCAGGGAGGTAGAAGAAGCAGGCGGCTGCCACGGGAGGAGGTCATCTTGCACGAGATGATCACTGAGGTTGGAGGAGGAGGACGAAGCTGCCGTCATGGTGGTTGTAAAGGGGATCTTAATCTCGATCGATGATGCTACTTCCAAGAGGGGAGCTGAGATAAGAAAAGGTCGTCGCACTAGTATAGCTCTATGGTGGTGAGCTTTTAGAATCTCTCAAGAACACACGCCCCACCAATGGAAGCTCTATCGTGTTAGAGAAATGGAGATGCCCATAAGGCTTCATCGCTTTACCCGTCCGTCCCTCTCCTTATGTATCTGCTTGCATTGGGTACCTTTGTTCCCATTCCTCTCCTTTTAAGGCATCAGCTTGCCAAGAAAAGCTCTCTCTCTCTCTCTCTCTCTCTCTCTCTCTCTCTCTCTCTCATATCATCATCATTTATAACATTTCTGCTAGTAGGATCTGGGCCTTTAGATCCCGAAGCATGCATAGCCTTCAACATATGGCACCAAAGAGATCGACAAGTCATTTCTCCCTGGGGTGTGTTAGCCGGCCAATAGCCATATATAGGGCTAAAACGCCTTATCGATCAGTCACTGCATGCTAGCTGGTACTACAAACTAATGGTACAAAATTGTTCTCGAGAAAAGAAAATGGTCTACAGAAAACGGCCAAAGTAATGTCAATTATCACCTGTCTTTGGCGTCTGCAATGAGTATTTTTCTGTCTGAGACGATCGAGTTGACGTAGAGATGTCAAATCATGTTGCTACCAAATCCAAATGGAAGTAGAATAGATACCAAGTTGAAAAATGGACTATATATGGTTTACAGGTTCATTTAACAAGATTAATATTATTGGAATGGTTTTGGACCAACAATACCAATATATCTGACAGCTGTACTCGAATATACTGAAGCTGCTACTTCCATTTCAATTTCAAAATAGAGATTGGTAATATTTGAATTTTATCTTTACATATACATATATATGAGTTAGTTTGATTATACTGTACTCCACCACCACCAACTTTTTGTGCATGTGTGTTGTTGGAATAAAGGGACTGGCCCTTTTCCTCAAGGAAAAACACTCTTTCTGTGGCCTCGGAAGTTGTGATGTATGATTCCACGGCAGCAATGCAAGGGTAGGGCAAAAAAAGTTGGTCCCTGGGCCTTCTCCATGCCAGTTCTCCTCCTCCAATGCAAGAGCAAGACCAAGAACAAAACTGGAGAATGCCCAACATCGATGCAGTACCGGGCTGTCCTACAAAACCCGGGGAAATTTAAACGGAAAAGAAAACAAACAAGAGGACTGCTCAGATGAGCCCCACATCCATTCATGTCGGGCGGGTCACTGCACAAAATAAAGGGAGAAGCTAGCCAGGGCAGGGGCCAGGCCAGGAGATATATTGTGATGAGATGCCAGGCCAAGTATGGGCACGGCAGATACCCCTTACCGCCCGGGAAAGCCTTTCCCACATGTATTGCGTTCACTCACTGTTTCTGATCTGTCCCTTTTTTACTGCAGCTCTAAAAGCGCAGTACTGCGTAGTATATATACTCCTCTCGTGAACTATTATCTAATCAGTTGGTGATCTATTTAATAAAGTTATTTAGAACTTCTATCCCTACTCTATTTTATTGATCACATTTGTGCTCTGTTTGCTTAAATTATCATTTTAAATGTATCAAACTTGGAGATTGACAAAGGGGGACGGAATATCGAAAAGAGTGGGATGTTACCGTTTTTTTTCAAAATTTGGCCCTTTTTCAAAACAAATTTCAAATGTATCCATAATTTGAAACATTTTACGCTGGGTATCCCTTTTTGTCGCGCCAAATGCATAGGCGCGATGTTTATACATGTCGCGCCTATGCATGTGGCGCGGCGTGTCCCACCGGCGGCGTTGACGTCTTTGGCGTGGAGGACGGTGGGTCCCACAATGTCGCGCCTACGCATGCGGCGCGACAAGCCGATCGCGCCCTAATGCGTCGGCGCGGCGGGCCCGTTAGGGTTTAGGTTTGGGCTTTGACGAAACCGCGTGGGTCCCACGATATCGCGCCGGATCGCGACGCGACCGAATAGGTATACACGCCGGCCCGATTTTTCTTTCTCCCTCTCTCTTTTCTTCCTTCTTTCTCCACTCGACCGGCGCCCGCCCCGGGCCGCCGCCCGAGCTCCGCTGCGCCGTTCTCCACCGCCCGGACCCCAAAGACCGGCCATCCTCCACCGCCCGCGGCCCCAGCACCGGCCTCCTCCACCGCCGGGCGGCGGCTTTTGGTGGCGGCGGGCACGGGGCCGGCCCTAGAGCGGCGGCGGCCGGCAAGTGGCCGGCTCCGGTAGCCTCAGGCGGCGGCGCCGCCTCTCACCGGCGTGGCGGAGCAAGGCCGAGGCCCCTTCTTCCTCTCCAAAACCGCGTAGGTACTAGTTCTTTCTTCCCTCCTCCTCCTATTCATGGTTTATGGTTATTAATATGAAATTGTTAGTGATTGAAGCGTCAATTGGTACAATGTGGTTCGTAGAATCGGTTTAGGATTCGATTTGGCCCGTGGATTTGGTTAAGAGAACGAAGTTGCATGAAAGTAGTTCATGGATGCATGCATGGAGGCTTAGGGTTTCAATTTTTTTCTATTTTCCAATGTGAAATTATAAGTGATTGGGCCGTTTATTGATGCAATGTGGTACGTGGAAACGTTTTAGGATATGTTTTTGCTTTGTGGATATCACCTAGATTAGATTTTTCATGAATAAAATTCTTTGTTGCATGTAGGTGTTGAGTTTGTTTATATTTTATATTGGCAATATGGGTGTTTTACTTATAGCTTTTATTTCCCGAATAATTTGTAGATGGACCGTTTAGTGCGATTTTATAATGGTGGCAAAGTAAGAGCGGATGGCAAGTTTGAGAACATGCATGAACAAGTTCATTTCTTTGGTAGACCTCCTAGCTTCGATGATTTGGTCCGCCATTGTCGTGACAAGTATGGATGGCCGTCTAGCTTGATTGGTCGATTTGACTGTGGGAAGGAACGAGCACACTATGCACTTATGCCTTTGTCATGTGAAGATGATTGGAAGAACTTTGTGGAGGTTGTGAAGGGTAGTAGTGTTCGTTGCTTGGAAGTTGTTGTGGAGAAGGTGATGAACCCTGTTGTTGTGCCTGCGGCTGAGAACGTGGATGAGGAGCCCGTAGAGCACCTTACTCAGGAGGAAGATTTGCAACCGGCTTGTGTTAGAGACAATGATAATACAAAGGATGGTAGGTATGGAAGAGTGCGATGAGGAGGAGATTGGTGTTATGGACGACATGTTTGTAGGATCGAGGGATGATGGAGAGTACGTAGATGAGCTCACGTTCGGTGAAAGTAGCTCGAGGAGGTTGTAGAGGACGAGTATAGGTCGGAGCCTAGTACGGAGGATGAAAGCGATGAGTATAGGGGATATTGCATCCACCGACGGGTCATTTAGAATGGAGTACAACGATGTGGCGCTAAGTCGGGTTGAGGGAGGTCCATGTTGAGGTACCCTCCGTACCCAACTTCATGGACATTAGTATGGTTGATGAAGCGGTGTGTGACACCGGTCCGTCGTTGTTGGACGATGAGGGACCGAGAGCGAGGAGATGGAGATTAAGAAGGGGATGTTCTTTGACACATTGGATCATCTCAAGTTTTTTCTTGCGGACTACGCCGTTAGGTATCATAGGCCCCTATCGTGTTGATCATCTGCGACCACGAGAAGCGGTACCGCGATGTTTTGCAAGAAGAAATGTGGTTGGGGAGTTTGGGCGAGGAAGCCGCCAAACAAGACTTGGAGGATTCAAATGTGAAGCAACCTCACACGTGTCGGTCTTCTAAGCCTAAGGGGTTCACGCACGCGAACACGCCCCGTTATCCGAAGTCGTTCGCCTTGTCGGCCTTGTTAAGGCCGATAGCGATATATCTGTTCCCTCCTTGATCGAGAGCATTTGGGGGTGGACCGGATATCGAGTGAGCTACATGAAGGCATGGCGAGCAAAGCAGCATGCTATAGAGCTGTTGTGGGGTGATTGGAAGGAGGCATACAACCAAGCTCCTAGGATCCTTACGACCATGAAACACTACAATCCGGGGCTTAGGTGGTATCCTCTTGCTGGCCGGATAGTGGATGACACGGACGGCGTGCCTAAACATGTTTTTGCACAGATTGTTTTGGTGTTTTCCCCAAATACCGAGGCATTCAAGCATTGTCGGCCTGTAGTGCTTGTTGATGCAACATTCCTTACGGGGGAAGTACAAAGGTGTTCTCGATGATGGCGGTCGGTGTGGATCCGGAGAACCAGCTTGTGCCTTTAGCGTTTGCTTTGGCCGAGAGCGAGAACACTTTGAGCCGGTCTTGGTTCATGAAGCTTATAAGAAGAGATGTGATCCGTCAGACGTCCCCGTAGGATTTGCATGATATCCGATCGGCACAATGGATTGCTATTGGTCGCTAGAGAGGAGATAGATGGGCTTCCCCCTTTGAGCATCGATGGTGCATGCGACACTTTGCCGCCAACATTTGGCAAATGGCAAAGGAAGAAGAAGGAGGTCGCCCGAAGTTGAAGGTCGTGGTGTTGTTGTCGCATAGAAAGGAGAGGTTTAAAGAGAAGCTTGCGAGTTGAACAAGGTCCTAAACACTCCTGCGAGGACTTGGCTTGTGGCCCGATGAGTAATGTGGACAAGTGGGCTCTCGTGATTTGATGATGGTGGCCTTAGGTATAGCGTGATGACCACCAATTCATCGGAATCGTTTAACAAAGTGTTCAAGGAATCCGTGCGACTGCACTCTCGGTATTGTGGAGTACTCGTTCAAGAAGTGCAACGAATACTTTGTTAAACGTTGGAACATTGCCAAGGCTTCTACAGAAAAAAATGGGGCCGTGCCGGAGGGAGACACTGAAATTACTTGAGGCCATAGGTTCCAATCAGGTTGGTGTTGCCTACGGACCTTCAAGGCTAGTGTACAACATAATGTCAGCGGGAGGAACCAATCCGGGCGGTGAGAAGTACGGTGGCAAAAATTATAGGGTGGACCTCCACAAACCGGAGTGTTCTTGTTGCATTCCGCAGCTACTTCATGTGCCTTGCTCACACGTCATCACGGCCTGTAAGATGAGGGGTTTGGACCATGAATATCAGTTTTTCATGTCTCCATTCTATCTCAAATCAAACACCCTAAAAGTGTGGGAATCCAGCTTCGAGCCGTACTTAGATCCTTCACAGTGGCCTCCATACAACGGATTGGATTATGTACCCGACCCTGATCAAGAAAAGAAAAAGGTTGGGAGAAGGACGAGAAAACGCCTTCAAGGAATTATGGACGATTGCAATGCCGATGGCCCAGATGTGTATGATTCGAATGGCTATGGTCTCGATATGTATGGCTATGGAGATTTTGATGAGGCCATGGGTGCTCTAAATGTCACAGGGGCTGGTCACACCTGCAGCCACTCACGATAGTGTTCAGTACTAGGGTGTTTTTAGTTTTGGTGTTGTCTTAGTCTCTTCACGTTGTGATATATTAATTTCCTAATGCTTTGTTGTTGACATTATTTTTATTCATGTCATATGTCTAATCTTATGTTTTTTGGCCTTCTCCAGGATGGCGCAGGAGGAGCCCCATTCCCTTCTTCAAAGATCAAGTATGACAAGGACCACCGAGCACACATGGCGGTGGACTTGGGCCGTGCAAGTGATTCCCATATTCATTGTTGCAAAAAATATTTATATTGCGCCCATCGTTTATCATCTCTAATCGTTACAAATGTTTTATTTTTTTCGAAACCGAAGCCAAGGCCCCCCCGAGCTCACAAGCCCCCCTCGTTGGGATCGAGCGGTACGCCTTTACCCGCTCGAGCGGGCTTCTTGGGCCTTGCTCGAGCCATTTTGGCGGGCTCCCGAGAGATGGACGGGCGCCGGTGATCGCTTTGGGACAGATGGCGTCCGGAGACGCATTCCCACCACCGCCGTGTGGAGAGATGACAAATACCCTAGAAGATGTGAGCTACATCTTGGACCTCAAAGTCAACGGTCTACCAAAGTCGGTGTGCTATCGACGATTAAACCGGAAGGAGTTGGTGTTCCAGTTCACCGGACATTACCCTCCCCGCCTCCACAGGGGAAAGAGGGAGCACAAGACTTCGTGTGTGTCGTGCGGTTGGGCGGCAAAGCACTTCAATACTTGCCCTCAAGACGCCGATGAAGAGGTGCAGAGGCATGCGAAGGTGTGGTTGTGGCACCCGATTGGTCTTTTTCCTCACGCTACCCGACGCTTCGGGAACACCTTGTCCTGGATGGTGCTCCCAATCTTGCAGCCGGGGATTGGGAGGACATCGCCCGGCATGCCGGGCTCGCCACACTCGCATGGTCAGATCAATACCGTACCGTGACTCCTGTAGGAGGATGAAAGATTCCTCAAACTTGGGTGGATGCGTCTACCTCCCCCGCAGATATGGATCCGGGAGCGCATGAATGGGATGAAGATGATGAGGAAACCTACATGCGCAAGTATTGGATGTGTCGCAATTATCAATGGGAGCCCGGCCCAAACAACGCCCGCAGTTTCATGGTGCGTATATTCGTTTTGGTTCCTTTGTTTGATGAGTATGTATTAGCTTGCCGACAATTGTTTGTCTTCCGGACCCCACCTCCACTCTCGTGATTTTTGTGCAAAGGATCGACCTTGAGGTCGGTGAGGAACACAAGAAATTCTTGGAAGGGGCACAAGGAGTGGATTGCATGGTTTCAAAGGAGGTCCGAGGAGGATATGAAGCAAGCGGCGCTCGGAAAGCCTTGGGGGGAGGAAGAGGAAAGGAGGAGAGCTCAAGTTCGGGAGGGAAGAGAGAGAGAGGAAGCCGGAGCATGCGTGCCGTGCCAAGGCCGAGTGGGCCAAGGCTCGATGCAGAGTGAAAATGATGAGGGTGACGCACGACACCTCACGGTTGGATGAGCTCATTGCCTTAGCCGGGCCGACTTTTGAAAGCCCAACAAGAAGGACGGCGGCCGAGGACCCCACGATTGCCTCACGTGCTTGGCGTGCCCCAGTGTTAAAACCATCTATAATCCGGATACTACATGCCCTCGACTTTGTTCCCGTTGTGCATCCCGTGCATCGAGGACATTGTGCTCGGACTTGGCACATTTGCGGGAGGGCAAATGAGGATCAATTCTGGGAGGAGGCTTCGAAGCTAGCGAGATGAGGTTGATGCAAAGTACAACAAAGAGTGTGATGCCTATGTTTTTAGGGGTCTTCTACTAGGCCAAGCGGCGAAGATGCAACGGAGGATTCGAACATTAACGAATCCTTACCATATGATGGCTACATTTCAAAGCTCTTTATGCGACTCCGTGCTACGAATATCCGGAGGGACTGGGACATGCCGGACGAAGATACAGAGGATTGGGGCACGGGACGGCTAATATGCAGAGGGATTGGGGCACGGACGAGGATTTGTGAAGTGCAACGTTCATTTGTTGCCATATGTATGGAACAATGTCTAATCTATTTGTAATGAACCATGTACCTAAACTATGCTCTCTAGTAGGTGTATCTCTTGTTGTTGTATTGAACCATGTATCTTTAGTTGTATTGAACCATGTATCTCTAGTTGTTGTATTGAACCATGTCATGTATCAACAATTATGTACGGTGTTGGTCTTTTTATTCTCATCACAGTAGGAAGTGTTGTTCGGGTTGAGTACAATGAACAAAACGATGTACAAACATTGAAATGCCAACACATAGCCATTACTTTACTTCGCATGCATCACAATAGTTCAAATCATAAAGAAGAGTCACTACAATGAGTTACATAAGTGGGTCACCGACAATTCTAGGGTCCATGCATCATACACTTCGTGGTTCGAACAAAAGCATTGCTAAGTCATGGCCACTAATGCCTTCCTCATAGCTAAGTCAAGGCCAAACCAAAATCATCATCGTCCTCCCGCATACCCGATTCCAATCCTCGTAGTCGAGGTCATTCCAAACATTCTCATGGGCGTTCTCCTTGTCGTGGTCATCCACGTCCTTGGCCTCGTCCTCGTTACCCTTGTCCCGATCATGCACCTCTTTGCCATCGTCCCTCGTTACCCTCGTCCTCTTGTGGTGGCGAAGGAACTATGAGAAACAAACATGTCAACATTCCAACGACCTTAATAAATAGCGAAAATGTGAAAACAAGTTTTCGAAGAACAAGAAATGCTCACAAAGCTCGCGTATCAAAGCCCGTCGTCGTTGACCTTCAAGTTCGAGAACCCGCTCCATACGCTCACGATGCTCCCTCCTTTCCTCCGCTTCGAGGCGGTCGTAGTGTGCCTTGTTTTCCGCCAATACTGGAAGGAGCTCGTCGCCCATAAACTGGAGATGGTAAGGACTTATGTCCTTTCCTTTAGCTTTACAAATAGTCTTTACCGAAGCTTCATCCGTGTGTTACCCGCAGGTCTTGCAACACCGGCCTTCGGGCTAACTTCTCTCTTCAGCTTTTGCCTCCTCGCAATCATCCTTTTCCTCTCCAAGGGGGACTTGAACTTGGGAGTAAACATATTGGCCATAACCTCACCGCGCCCTGGGAAATCCTCCAAATCACAAGTCTTTCCAAAATGAGTGAAACATAAACAAACATTACCAAAGTTATGCATTGCCAAAGTAAGATAAAGTAGCCATGCAAGACACAAGTTCGTTATACTCACAAAGAACTCATCTGGCCCACCATAAGCATTGCCACAGTAGTAACCAATCCCAAACTCAGAGCGAACAACTCCTTCACGGGCCTTGATGCCGCACTTGCACTTCTTATCCGGAAGACCAAGGCATGGCCATGGCATGCGTCCATTGAATACTCTTCTTGCAACCTCTCGTTAGGCCACGCAGGTTTTGGTCCATAGTTATACTCCTCAAAGTCACAAGCTGGAAAACCACTTACTAAATCGCGCTGACCACAACGATAGAAAGGAGTGAACAAATCCGGTCGGCTCGGAAGTTGGAGGAATGCCTTCTCCCCACAATGGCATGTAGGAGGATTCGGTAGACGGTGATGTGCAGCGTCAACCTTCTCCGCTTCGGTCATCTCAGGTGGGTTCGGAGGCGGAGGCACCCACCGTTCAAACTGATCAAGCTTAACGGTCTTCCAAGGGTCATAAGGAAACAACATGATGGAATGATTCACCCTTTCTTTACCGTCGATCCATCGATAGAAATTGCATCCTTACGCCCTTCGCGCTGTCGAGGACCACGCCGTAGCGGGCAGCAGAAAAAAGCACGCCCGGCGGACAAAGGATGCCTGGACTGCTTCACCTGGGCCGGCCACCGACAGTGACAAAGCGGCGTCGGCACAGGTGACGGGAATGGACCGTCGTCATCATGGTCCTCCGGATGGTGCAGAAACAGGGACAAGTCCATGGAAGCTAGCAAAAAGAAAAAAGTGTCACCTTTGTGCGAAAGATATGTGCAAGAACAAACAACAAAGCACGGTTGAGTAACAATATTTTTAACAAATTATTTCAATTACATGACACCTAGCAAAATGGGTCTCAAAAAGAAACATTAAACACAATGTAGGTGAAAAATGAAACATAGGTGCAAAATGAATCAACAAAGCATGGATGCAAAGAAATATTATTATCAAATTATGTCAATCTCTTTAGTGTTCATACGGATTCTAAAAAAAACAAAATCAAAACTTCAAAAAGGACTTCTTAAAGTCTTAAAGTAACAAATTCATTCCTAAGATGGTAAGCACTTCATAATTGAAAAGTCAAACAAACTAATCTCCATTCATGAACCAAAACAATATTCCTAATCAAACCATAAGTTCACCAAAACAATATTTCAAAAACAAGAAGGGTTTGGGCTTTCATACGACAATTACCCACATCCATGGATTTGAAAACATGTAAACGCCTTCATTTCAATATGAAGTAATCTACGTAGTAGCAAACATGATTTCCAATTTGTCATATACAAAGAGTTGAATCAGTGTTTGGGATTAGAGAGGACAATTACATCTAACCATGTCATTGCTAACAAAGAAATTTTACCACATCTAATTGCCAAATAGTATAGCACAAGAATAAATAGACATCACAAACATACTTTCCAATTTACCATGAACAATGAAATTAATTAGGGCTTGGGGTTTGAGAGCACAATTACAACATTAGCAAAACAAGACTAACAAAGAAATTCAACCACAAATGAAGACCAATTAGCATAACACAAGCATAAACACACTTTAGAATACAAAACAAATGGAAATCATGGAGAGGAAGACAAAAGGGGAAGAGAACATTCCAAATGGGCCACTTACCCGCTGCTCTCGTCCCCTCCTCTCGACACACGAGAATGGAGAAAGTGGGAGAAGAGAAAGAGAGAGAAAAGCTGGTGGATGCATTTATATCTACACGTCGCGTCAGGGAGGTTGGCGCGACCTGGTCGACCCCACGCGATTTCGACGAAGCCCAAACCGAAACCCTAACGGGCTCGTCGCTGACGCACCAGCGCGATCATGTCGCGCCGCATGCATAGGGCGCGACTATGTAGGACCCACCATCGGCCACGCCAAAGACGGGTCAACGCCGGGCCGATGGAACACGTCGCGCCACATGCATAGGCGCGACATGTAAACATCATCGCCTATGCATTTGGCGCGACAAAAAGGGATACCAGTAAAATGTTTCAAAGTAGGGATACATTTGAAATTTGTTTTGAAAAAAAGGGCCAAATTTTGAAAAAAATCCGTTCTGGTTTGACCCGACCCCGACCCGTCCGCGACGCGGCGGCGGCGCGGCGCTCTCCCGCCCGCGTCGATCTCCTGCTCGCCTCCCCTTCCTCCAATCCAACACCACCCTTTGAATCCCCTTCCCCGGATCTACCGATCCATGTCCACTCCTCAAGCCCCTGCCCGCCGAGGGGGCTCTCCGCCTCGTCGGTCCCCCCTCCGAGCTCGGTCGGCGCCGCCCCTACACCCGCCAGCGTGCTTGCGGCTGCTTTGCTAGCGGCGCCGTCGTGGCCGACGCCATAGCGGCGCCTGTGTGGGGCGGCGGGCGCCTTGCGCGGGGCCGGGGCCAACCGTGCGTGGCCCTCGGCGGTGCCCGTCGTGCCCATTCAGCGTCGGCGTGGGGATGAGCCGCGCTCCTCGGCGCCCGTCCGCCCCTCGTCGAGGCCTCCCTCCTTCGGCGTCCGTCCTCGGCAACCTCGAGCGGTCGCCCGGGCCGGACCCGACCGCCGTGGACCTCTCCCCGTGCCGTCCCGGCCCCCATCTTCGACCCGGGGCAGCCTTGCTGTTGTGGCGCCCGCGGCCTCCTGGCGCGCCCACCCCGCCGCCGCCCGATCGGGGCAGCGCCCGGAGGTTGGTCTTGCAGCCCCTACCCTTGCGTCATCGTCGCCGTCGCCGGAGCTGCTTCACATTTGCTCGGTCGGGTCACCCGTTGGGGTGGTAGGCGACAACTTCGCCTCTGCTTCTAGTTCGCCGGGGGCAGCCAGAACGACGTCGCATCCGTCGCGGCCATCCGCTCCGCGTTCTTCGCCGTTGGTTGGCGTCGAGGGAGGGAAATTTTGGATGACGCCGCTCCGCGCCCCGTCCTCCTCGGGCGAGGTCAAGGCGTTGAGGTGGGCGCGACCGCGGTCTCTGCCGATCTCCGTCACCGCCTTCTCGGACCCGCTTCGCCTTTGGGCCGTCAGGGCCACGCGGTCCCCGGCTCCGGGTGGACCCGATGCTTGACGAGCTCCCGCGGCATCCCTCGTCGCGCGGCCGTCCACCTCGGCGCCACCTCTACCTGGCGATTCGAGCGTCTCTTCGCCTCTGGCGCGTAGTCGCGCTGCGCTTCGAGGCGGGGGACCGGAGGAGCGGGGTGGTGGCGGACCTCACGGCGTCTCTTCGCGTCGCCCGCCCGCCACACGGCATCCGGGGTGCCGGGTTCTTGCCGATCGCCCTTGGTGGAGGGGCCGGAGATCCGTGGCGCCGCGACCAGGCGGGGGTACACCACCCGCCGACCGCGTCCCCATTACTACCACCGCGAAGTGTCGGGGGTCTTCGTCGCCTCGCCGACTTTGACACTGGCGGATTCGGCGGTGGCCCCACGTCGCGGCGAAGGACAAGGGTCGTCGGCGACGATTGGGTACAGCGCCGCGGCGGCGGCGGCTCGCCGCCAAGTCCGCCTTCCGCGACGCGACCAACCGGAGAAGCGGTCGGCGGGTCCAGTCCAACAAGTGGGCCCAAGCGGCGGGGCACGCGGTGCCTACCCCCGACCCCTCGATCGCGCGAGGTTCCATGGAGCCTTCAGGGATGCTACGCCGTCCTCCGGGCGGGACAACGTGTGCGCAAAATCCTTCCCTCGGCGTCGGCTTCGCGGGGATGTGTGGTGGTCCCGACTGCGGAGCCGCCCCGGACTACCGCCTCCCACACAGTCCACCCGGGTGTCCGTCGACACCCGGTGGGCCTCACCGATGGTGCCGCACCAGCGCCCCTGACTGCCTCCGTCCCAGACTTCTGGCGTCGCTCACCCTACCGCGAGGAGCCTATCCTCGGCGGTCAGCCCACCCTCCGCTCGTCGGGATCGCGATGATGAGTGGTCCGCCTGCGCCGCCCGGCTCAGCGAGAAGCGGGAAGGCACGATCTGCTCCGAGGCGGAAGGCGCGTGTTAGTCTTTGCTTCGGCAAGCTTGAGGGACGCATGGTCGACACGGCGTCAAGCACTCGGTTCTGAACTAAAGAGCAAGTTCGGAAGCACTTGCGGCGATCGCGTTCATCCGGTAAAACCGCAGCGGCTCCGCGAGATCTTCCCCATGCCGCGGGATCGGTGCGTTGGCGGCACCGGTGGGAGATCCCGGACCGGAGCCGTAGCCGCGACACGCCCTTCAGCCATCTTCGCCGCAATAGTTTTACTTTTTTAGTACATCCGTATCGCACCACCGTTAGAGCGGGTGTTCTTTGTCGGTGTGCTTTAGTGCGCCCGGCCAATTCTTTTGGCTAAGGTGTGCGTCGTGTAAAACTCTATTTTCCCCTTAATACAATACGTGCCAATGGTATGCTTTCGAAAAAAAAAGATTGACAAAGGGAATCTGAAGATGTGGAAGCGACCACATTAACCTCAACAATGCCATGATTCACAATAGGACGGTATAGATCCTTGTGGGCTATTTTTGTTGCCACAAAAAATATGGCAAGATTAAGGTTAGCTATACCAATTGACTACATTGAGTAGCAACACATTCTTCGATCCGTGTGGTGGCCTGGTCCATATATCTCAATTACTATTTATTAACAGGTGCCAACAATCTCATGAGTTAAAGTATGCACACATCGCATGTTCCCGGCACACCAGTCCAGCTCGATTGGGTCTTGTGCAAACATCACATCATCAATAGAAAAAAAAAAGAGGATAGAGCCCTACATACACTGCCTTAAAGGAGCTGAAAGCCAACAGAAAGACATCGGGAGAAAAGAAAAAGAGTGATTGAAAAGGTTCAAATGTGACTATGGACCTTTTAAGCCTGCCTTTAAGTTCTTTTCGGAAGGGCAACTCGACCATCGTCCGATTAAACCGGTTTCAGGCACTTACAATGCATGGTTAGATCAACATGACTCAGAGCACCATTTTATGCTATGATTGCAACCTAGCTTTTCAAGGACCTTCTAACCCATCATGACCTAATCATATTATGATGCTTTCAAAAAAAAAAAAAAAATCATATTATGATGTCTTTCATTTCAGACTACTAAAAGGTCAAACCGTAATAAATACTTTATGTAAGATTATTACTTCTCATAGGCCATGGTGATCTAATTATTATTAGTTCAGTATGCAGCTAGCTTCTAATTAAATATTTTTTTTGCCATCACCACTGAATTTTTAAGATCTCCAAACAATTGCTAATGCATATATATATTTCAGTGCGCATATACGACTTCTCATATATATAGGGCATTGAAGAATCAATGCGTTTAGAAAATTTTTTGCTTTCCTCCCTAATTCCCTATAAAGAAGCTAAGGTATATAGAAAGGTAGAAGCTTTGCTTGGAGAGCTGCTTGAATATAGTTTGCATTGGACTGGGTTTGTAGCTTAATTCGGCACACAAATAGGAAACCTGATTTTCTGCTAGTACTTAAAACTTAACTCTGATATCCTACAACTACAATAGTTTGTAGCTTAGGCAGAGGCTCAAGTATATATTCAATACCACTATAAACTAATTGTTCATTAAAATTAAGTTTTTAACTGCATCTTAATTTGAACAAGATGAATGAAAGGATTAAGCCTTTGAATATATATACGTTGAACATCTCCTCCCGTTCCTCACACACATTTTACTCTTATTATTATTATATTATAACATGTGTAGGGACGGGGTAACTAATTTTATATTAGAATGTAGATATTCGGTAACTCTGAATCAAATCGCTGCACGTAGCCAAGATTTGCATGCATGGTACGATCTGTGATTGTTTAATTACTGTTTTTGCGGTTGTGTTAGTACGATCGATCACGTTGGAGGTTTAAACAATTACTATTTAGTATCTAGTATTTAATTGGGTGCACCCATGCTAGCTATCAGTATCAAACGTACAGGCCTGAGAAAAAGGGTTGATCATTGCTTTAATTTGTTCTTGTGTTCCTCTAAAGCTGATTGAGAAGAAGACAAAAGGGAATATATATGCTTTCCAAGCAAAATGCAACGACTCCCCATGCGTAACTGTGTATAGTACACTACCTGATGGGATAAAACCTTCTGTGTGAGAACCATTTGGGTGGTACCATGTGCAATTGTGCATTGATCTGTCTGAGGACGACATTTTCCTGTCCTCAATTTGAATTTAAAACTCCATTCAAGTCACTATAGAAAATATCTAAAAGATTTTGCTGATGGCCAAAATATGACCGGAGACTTGAAGGTGAATTGAATGGGAGAACACATGCAAACAAAAAAAAAAAAAAGAGCAAAAACAATTAATCAAATTTGGAGTGATTTGTGCTATCTTGGTGTTCTCTGGGAAAAAAAAAAAAAAAGGATCTAGGCTGGTTTATGCAGACTAAACAGACCCATGCCGGTTTTAGCTTGCAACCGGTGCTCAATATAAACCAGCCCTTGCCGGTTTTTGAAACCGGTCTGAGCTGGTTTTGATAGTAAAATCATGTTTTTCTTCGGATAAACATCCACGTAGGGAAACATATAAATTACGTGCGTAAAAGGTTCCCTACTAAAACAAGACTCTATTTATATAAGAGAATCATGACTAATTGAGTATCCATCTATCCAATTCACAAAAAACACATCTACTACACCATTTCCTCTTTCTTTTCCCATCTACTACTGCTCCTCGTAGAATTTGAGTTTGTTTAGGAGACTGGTTTTAAGGAACAGACGCAACTTCCGCCGCCCTAGGCCTAGGGTCTCACGCGGAAAAAAGAAGGGGTGGGTGACACTTTGCCGCCGCCGCCGCCGGGTCTCGGCCCCCCTCCTCGCCTCCGGCCTCGCTGCCGGTGGCGACGAGGAGCGGGAGTCCGTCTCTTCAACAGTCTGTCTTCGTAGGGTCTTGGTCGAGTCCTAGGTCTAGGGTTTGCTCGCCGTCGGCGTTCGGCGGTGGAGTTAGGTTTTTGCCGGAGGAGCCTGGCTCCTCTGTGGTTTGCTTTTTCCTGGTGACGCCGGGCGATGCGGAAGCAACGGCGACGCAGCGGAATAAATTCTCCCAGCTTCTTCCGTTCTCCGATGGCGATCTTCTCCGGCGTCAACGGAGAGGCCGGGGAGACCCGTCCGAGAGTCGAGGGCCGGCGCATCGTCGTCTTCTTCGGGTGATGATGTTGTTGACCCCTGTTAATCTCAAGGAAGATGTTACGTGCTGAAAATCGAGCTTTGCTCGGGTTGCGGTGGTGGAATCGAAGGATCGTCATGGGTACGGGAGTTGGCCGATGCGCCTCGGGAGGCGTGTACTCACCGATTCGCCTAAAAGTAAGCCCTCCTCTGCGGCCTCCACCTTGTGGAGTTTGGCTCGTGTCCGACGACGATTGGGAAGCGGCTTTGACGGGCGGTGACAAACGGATCTCTAAAGGCTGCGAGGAAGATGAGCAGGAGTTTTGTACTTCTCGTAATTTTCCTTATGAATCCCGTTTGTAAAAGGGCCGGTGTAATGCGTTAAGATCAATGCATTTTCCTTCTAAAAAAAAAATCTACTACTGCTCCTCGTTCTTCAACGCTGCATGGCTCATGGTCCAACGACGTCAAAGCTCTAGATTGGCTTTCTGGATATGGTAGCCCGTCTTGCATGCCCCAAAGGGGTTCCTCTTGGGGACAGAGTAAGTATATATCACTACTACGAAGTGATTTTCAGCGATTTCAGTGTTCTTCGACCGTAAAGACAATGAATTGTAGAGCGGCTGAAAATACAGCTACCTCTAGAAATTGATTATTTCTAGAGGTAGAAGAGTAGAGGCAGCTACATAGGCATCTCGACAGCCTGTAAAGATATGTGAGGACGTGGTAGTGTAGTACTCTCTCTGTCCCATGGGGTTTGACGTTTTTGACATTTGAACTTCATATTTGACCATCCATCTTATTCAAAATATTTATGCAAATAATAAAATAAAATAAATCAATATTTAAGTATCTTTATTGATAAAATAAGTCATAATAAAATAAATTATATTCGTGTAAAAAAATTTTGAATAAGACGAATCATCGAATAAGATGACATGAAATCCGGGGTGACAAACTCAACCGAGGGAGTATGCATAGAGCCCTAGGCAACCAAGGCAGGTGAGACGAACCAAGAGGAGAGAGATGATGCAAAGTACATGAAAATGAAAGCCGCCATTGGTTTCGCAGCCTTGATGGATGGATCACGTTCATGCTCGCATTTTCCTTGGGTCATGCACGGGGCTCCAGCTGCAGGTGGTCTACTCCATCATCTGCCACTGAGGACGGATGAGGTGACGCGCGTGGACATGAACGGGGCCGGCCGGTCGGCATGGCTCCGATGGGATTATTGGGAGGCAGCAGGGGCCATGCATGCATGCACAGCCGGTTCTATGTCTCTCTCTCGCACGCAGACTCGGTTAGTTTTGATTTGAATCCAATGTGGAAAAAAAAAAAACTCATATGGTGTTTTTTGTTCATGCGTGGTCCATGCGTCAGCTATACATCCGCATCGTATTTTTGTGAGGACTATCCTTACCGAATTTATTTCTGGATGTGGGGAAGGAAATCAAATTAAAGCCCGCAATGCAAGGATGTACCTACGTGTGCATGATCTGCATCCATAGACTTTATCAATTTTATTTAAGATTTGTTGGTCCAACTCAGTTGTTCTTAGGAAAGACTCTAAAGTCGGCCATGTGAATGCATTCGTAGGTGCATGTACACTCATGTATATAAGTGTCTGCGTCGTCTGTAACTGGTTTTGCAAGTAGAAATTTGCTCAAAGTGCTCCAGGAAGCTGGAGATGGAAATTTGAAACACTAGCTAGCCAGTAAGGATGAATGGATGGTCGGACGATGGATAGATGAACATGATGATGAGAGTGGACGGCCGGCGACGGCCGGCCGGGGCCCAAACGCACCGACCAACACCCAGGCTTTCCGGCTCAATTATACGCTCTCCCGGTTGGCCGGCTTGCCGGGTCGCAGCGCAGTACTGCACTGCACTACTGACTGAAGCTGCATTGCATTGGTAGCCCTGCCTGGAGTGGCCACTAACTTACATGCAGGCTGCAGCAGCGTCGCAGGTAGCCCTGGTCTGCAGTAGCACGCGTAAAACAACCACGACCCATCGATCGAAACCTCACACGTTCCTTGCTTCCCGCCACCACTCGTTGGTAGGAAAATCCATTTCCTTTTTTTTTTTTTCCGATTACGCAGAGACGTGTTTTTCATTAAGCGAGATAGAGTTTTAAATAAAATACAACACCCCAAAGCCCCACGGCGTGGCAACACTCGGTTACGACAACATGAGAGCACCACAAAGCCTGAAAAGGCTGAAAGGCACAAACACATCAAGCTACTGCTAGAAAATCCATCCCCCAACTGAACAACTAATAACATCTCTATCTCATGACTTGCTCTGCTGCTGTGAACTTAGCTACCTGTATGCACGCGGATCAGCAGATGTAAGCCGTTGTACCGTTGACACATATGCATTGCCCATAAGTTGTTCGGCTAAGTCAGATGTTGTATTATTGTAAGAGAAAAAAATATTATACCATGGTTCATAAGCGAGGTTGATAATTAGTTCAAGGGCAACGCAGCCAGATTCACACGTACAAATAAAAATCAGATATTTAGCTCTGCAACTCCGTCCTATCCTATGTATATATGGTCATTAGCAAAAGCATGTGTATGATGGATATATATGTACTGTGTCCCACCGCATCAATCCCTGCATTGCTGCATATATATAGATAGATAGATACTATAGTCTATCGAGTGAGATTCAAGTTTGTTACCTTTGTGCGACTGAGGTGCACAGAAATTAGCGCATCATTTCGTCGTGTAGCTCTTGTAGTTTTGCTGCGTGCGTACGTGTTTGCTTTTGCATTTTTCGCTGTCTCATACTACGACAGTAGTAAACTGTTGCGTGCGAGATCGGGCTAGGCTAGGTGCTCTCAAGCCTGAAGGACCCGGTCCTGCAATTGCCATACTGGTCTGGATACTGCAGGCACGCCACTGGTTATAGCCGCTACGCTCAATCATTGTTTCGTTCACTACTGGCAGCAAACCTGCGCCACGTACTGCATATGCTAATTTAACCGCTGCAGCGACTATATATATACATATTCGTTCACCGGCTTGAATTATATTGTTGCACAAGCTAGTAGTATATAGTACGTATGTATGTCGTATATTGATGATTCTGATGGATGTGTTCTCGCCGCCCACTACCGGAATCCAGTGCTTTGCCGAGTGTGATCAGGTGCTTCCAAACCGGAGGGAGTATGCAACATCGTCAAGATATCTCTTGTACAATCCGTCAAATGGTCTATTTTTTAGCGTTTGGCTATGTGTGAAAAAATCGACCTCGGCTTCTATGTCGTCAATGTGATTGCTAGTCGGCTTATATTGTTTTTTGTTCTCATCAACGCCTCCTATTCTTGTCCAAAAAAAAAAACGCCTCCTATTTAGAGGAATTAGCCAGTTTAATGGCCTTTGATGATTATAAAGGTATCCAAAGTACAAGCCTGATGATACTAATTAATTAAGAAAGGGCTAATTTCTAACAAAGGTTTTCCCTTTTGTGGGTTATTACTATTTTGTGGTGTAGTGCTTTTCTCCCCCTATATTGTGTATTGGTACCAATAGAGTCAAATTGACCTATAATACAAAACATATCTTATCGGTGTAACCTTTGAGCTTAATATCCGAGTTGTTAATTAAAATTATGGAAAATTAGTAGTCCCCATAAGGATTGTTGGAGGGAAGCCAGACCCTGGCCACCCCATACTCTCGGCCCTAAAGAAAGCGCGCAGTGAGACTAAGACGGGAGATAACTTGGTGGCCCCGCGTTCGGCTCAGGGCGGCCAAATGCAGCGAGTTTCGGTCCCAATGGACCTCGTGGACACAGGGCTGCGGGCGGAGAGAAGGCCCGAGCCTCGAGGTTTAGTCCGCCCAGGGACGAAAGTCGAGGCTGAGTAAGGGAAAGCCCGAGCCACGAGGTTTAGTCCGCTCAGGGACGAAAAGTCGAGGCCGAGTAAGGGAAAGCCCGAGCCTCGAGGTTTAGTCCGCCCAGGGACGAAAAGTCGAGGCCGAGTAAGGGAAAGCCCGAGCCTCGAGGTTTAGTCCGCCCAGGACGAAAGTCGGGACATCCGGCTCGGACCAGAACCGGTCTCGATAGCAGGTGAGGTGTTCAGCGGTCGTCCTCCGCGTGGAGACGAAAGCGGTGGCGTTCGGTCCGCCGGGCCGAATACACCCACTTTCGCCCCCACCCATGGGGCAATGGCTTGGCCGCCCGGCCGAGGAGCCCGCCCCTAGCCCGAACTAAAGCCTTTCGGTAGCAAGACCTAATGAGATTCACCGGGCTGCGGCTTTGTCTTTATCCTGCGGTGTTCGTGATCCAGCGACGAATGGACCCGGCGGGGGTTGGTAGGATCACAAGGCGAGAAAGGACCACTCTACCCCTGGCCACCAGCGAGGAGCTCAAGAAATCCAGGGTAGGTAGAGGGGCAAAAGAGGAATTGTAAGAGTCTACGGACTATAAATAGACCCCGTGGGGCATTGTAAAGACGAGATTGAAATCAATAGAAAGTGTGTTTTGGTTTCGTATCCACTTTCGTGTGTTGTCTTTAGTTTTGTTTAGTGTTTTGTCCTACCAGGGGTGGCCTGCTTTGGGGCCACACCAACAAGGATTGATAAGGAAAACACATGTAAAAATATTCTAGTGATGTACCATTGTTAACAAGAAGGATCAATATCACATAATCATGGGGGAAAAGTTTCATCAAAGCTTAAATGCATAAAGTTGGTCACATGATTTATATGAGCTAGCTAGGATTTAGAAACTCTTTGTTAGGGAATGTATATCATTAAATTTAGATAGAGCGAGGGCCGTCCTCGTGGGATGATTGAGGATGGGTTCTTATGGCTCCTCCTATGCTGGCTTCCACTGACAAAGAGAGGTAGGCTTTTATCCCATTATCAGGTTCACTGACCACTCTACATCATAATTTTGGATGATAAACCGTCTAGATTGCCAAATCGATATTAATAGTCTGAAATATGCTCTCTATCATCTAATACGAACATCCGTAGTCAATCTTTTTTTTTCAACGAACAACAGGAGCTCTGTCTCAATTAAGACAGGAATCAGCCTTGCAGGTTGCTTCGACAACCTCCTTCGTCAATATCGAGTGTAATGTAATGAGTTTGTTCATGGCGCCTATTTTGCTTTTGTTTTTTTAAAAAGAAAACCTTCGTATTAGCCCTATATTGGGTATGCTCGGGGCCTAGGCCGTGCCCGCCCCGCCCGAATCCAGCAACACCTGGCCCGACGACTCTTCCTAGCTATGGGTGCGCCGTTAGTGGGCATGAATTTCATGGCCCAAAAAATGGGGTTTCTATGGTCCGGCCCGCAAAAATGTTTAGAATAAAGAGCTGTGTGTGTACTAGACTATGCTCGGCGTCCTTTCTGTGGCGACCATGCTCGGCGTCCTTTCTGTGGCGACCAAACCTCTGTCAGATGGAGTCAGACTCAGACTCTCAGCAGCAGAGCAGGGGCTTCGATCATCAAGGTTGGCTGGCTTTCCGTAGCTTGGACCGACTGCTCGCTACGACTGCCTTTTGACATTTCGTTTGCCTGCACATCTTCGTTGTTCCCAGTGGCGCCGTCAGGTCTGAGTAGCCTCCATTATAGACGAAGCTATGGTTGCATCAACGAACGAACCATCGATTCAAAGGCTGCACAACTTGATTATTACCTGACGACCAAAGCACGCACTAAAGCTGCTTGCATTGGCTACTGAACTGAACTGAACTGAACTGAAGATCTTTAATGAGTTGGCTCTCGATCGCTCTCTGACTTTTGATCTGCCTTGGTTGGTTGGTAGGTAGGTACGTGTATGTATTCAGGCAATTTGCTTTTCCAAATCATTTTGTAATAACATCCTGAATTTGATGCAGTAAGAGCCTCATAAAATATGTCTTTATGAATGAATATACTATTTCAGGTGTTTCTATGCGGGTATTGCTAATAAAACTGTTGTTTTACAGACCATGCATGGTCCGGTTTGATACCCTAGTAATGGTCGATAGTAACTTCTGATCCTACTGCAGAACCAAGAGAACAAGTTGCAGTGTCCATTATTCAGATATTCGGTTATGGCAGAAAGCCGCCACATCACAAAGTTAAAGCGTCCAACTACATACTAGTCAAACTGAAGCCGTGCATGAATGCCTGTGTCACTGCTAACGACGACGGAGGTCCTCTGTACTGGAAAGGGCGGCCGACCCAGTTACTAGAACAGCCCAGGCCCATGAAAACAAAAAACTTTTAGCCCATCAGACACCAAGCCCTACGTACCGATGGGCTGAAATGCTTCTTGTAGATCCCAGCCCCTGGGCCGTGTGGTACAGGGTCAAAGGCTGTGGCAAACGCTTGTGCTAGCCCAGCTTTTCCAGATGCTTGCCTCAGCAACCAGAGTCAGGAGCCTTGGCATAAACTTGCCAACCATAGCCATATTTAGGAGTGCTATAAATTTGGTTACACTACCACCACCACTCATAGATTGGTTGGTTAGGTCCTTGCAGTGAAAAAAACTTTTTGACCTAGGTTCAAATTCTCGACATAGGTGCTTGTATTTTTCTAGATTTATCCATGATTTTCCGACATTATGCTTTAACCGTAAGCAATGTTTTTCGTCGACAATGAGGCGGTATGGTGACTTCGTAATCTCTACCGGCTCAGTTCCGTTGAGGTGGTCATAGATGTAGAGTTTACGTACGCATGGTCATAGCGATGAGTGTCCGTGCGTGTGTGGACGTTACTGTCTAATTATATACTAAATCCGTTTCAAATTGTAGTTTGTTTGACTTTTTCAACCCCAACTTTAACCACTCGTCTTATTAAAAAATTTGTGTAAAATATCACTTCTTTTGTTGTGGATTGCTTTATTAACAAATACTCTTTAAAAATGACTTAAATTTGACTAGTTTTGTGCAAAATTTTTTAATAAGATGAGTTATCGGTCAAAAAAAAAGTCAAACGAACTATAATTTAGAATGGAGGGAGTATAATAAAAAAAACTATCGAGAGTACTGAGGGGCCAAGGTTCCGTTTCCTAAACAGCCTCTCTATTTATGGCAAACAATCAACACCAATGCAAAATTAAAAGACCAGCAGCGGCTATCGCTAGCATCTACTACTCATATAAACATAACCGCTGCCAGGCAGGCCCATGCGATTAACGCGGCGGCAGGGCAGCGAGAGCAGCGGCAACAGCAGCCATGGAGAAAGAGGAGGAGCCGGCGGCGGCGGCGGCGGAGCTTGAGATCCCCGGCGAGTGCCAGTACGTCGGTGACCCCGTGGTGGTGCGTCCGAGCCAGGCGACGCCGCGCCACACGCTGCACCTCTCCAACCTCGACGACCAGCGGTTCCTCCGCTTCTCTATCAAGTACCTGTACGTGTTCGCCGCGCACGCCGCCGTGCCCGCCGACGCGCTGCGGGCGGCGCTCGCCAGGGTGCTCGTCGACTACTACCCGCTCGCCGGCCGGCTCCGGCCCAGCGACGACGAGGAAGGGAAGCTCGTCGTGGACTGCAATGCCGAGGGGCGCTCTTCGCCGAGGGACGCCTCCCGGGGCTCACCGCCGCCGACTTCCTCCGCGGCTGCGCCAGGCCGCACAAGTCCTGGAGGAAGCTGCACTACAGGGTGGAGGCGCAGAGCTTCGTCGCCGTGCCACCTCTCGTCGTCCAGGTGAGTGCTCAGTGGGGCTCGATCTCTCTTTCACTTCGTATTAATTAATTGTCTCTTAATTTGTTTGGTTGTGATCCAAATACTTCTTCTCTAATTGGTTTATCAGAATCGTTTTATTTTTCACCAATGAAACGAGTTCTGGATTCAGAAACAGCAAATCATCATTTGCCAGTTGCCACCACTTAAGTAAAAATTACCACCTTGTTTATTTGGAGTCTAAAAGATTTCTGGTCACTTTGGTCAGTGTGCTTGAGATGGTTCCAGTAGATAGCTAGTAGCAAAAAGCCACACAGTTGCCAGCAAACATGGCATGAGACTATTCCTGCCACTAGTCACTTTTTTCTTGATCATCACTTGCTTACTCTTAATATAAACAATTATGTTGATCTAGTTTATGTTATCATGCACTCCATGGCTTGTGCTAGGATGAAGCGTTTGTTCCCTGCAGTGGCACAGCTTTGGGCCTGGCAATGGCAATTCTTAAAGTTAGCAAAAGGAGGGGATAGGGTTAGGAGAGTCCAACCCTTGCTTGTACCCTTTCTCAAAAGGCCTTTTTAGGCAGACAAGCATATGGCTAGGCTGTATCTTTGTCCATCCCAAAATCTCCCTTGTCCACTTGAGTCAAGTTTTATATCAGTCCTGATACCATGCATGCATGGATGCATAATCTTCTCCGATCCCCCAAAGTTATTGTGCTCCAGCAAAATCAGATCAGATGAGAATATTATGATCTTCCCACTAGTGCCCTTGAAAATGCTATAACATTTCTTACTACTACCATGTCCTGTCCTTGTCATACATACATACGTCCTACTGATCTGCATCTTCAGTACATAGCACAGTGTACAGTGATGGCTGGTACTGTACCAGAGAGGTCATGAACGCAATTACTGTAGACTGCAGTGCAGGGCACGTATAGTCCTGCTGAAATTCAGCAGGATCAGAGCTTTTTTTTGAGTACTCTGATACTATGCCTGATGGAGTGACCCTACCCCAAATCCAAATTCCATTCAGAATTCAATTGCCCTTGCTGCTGGTTGCCTCCTTTTCATGCATGTGGGATGGCAATGGCATGATGTAATGTAATGCTGCTCCCTGCACCTGTAGCTTTCAGGAAAACGACTGATGCATTATCTTTCTTTAATTAAAATATAGATTTACCAAGAACGAATTAGCCATCCAAATTAATAGATAAATAAATTTATTGTGTTTGTGTTGCTAGTGCTGTAGCTTGATGATATTCACCACTCATGATCACTTCTCTGTCAGTATGTTGGGACGTCACGTAACTAGGATTAATCAGAATGATTGATGGTTTGATCAAAGTGGCATGCGCACGCGCATTTATTTAATTATTAATCAGCTGTTGGTGATTACCTAGAAGGAAACAAATCAAATGTTGATGACTGCATGACGTGGCACTTTCACTCTGCTCTCAGGTCACTTGGCTCGGCTGCGGCGGCATGGTCCTCTGCACCGCCATCAACCACTGCCTCTGCGACGGCATAGGCACCGCGCAGTTCCTACACGCCTGGGCGCGCGCCGTGCGCTGCCACGATGCACCGGACGCCGCCTCCGACGAGCTGCCGGCGCCGCCGTTCCACGACCGGCGCGCCCTGCGCCCGCGGTGCCCGCCGCGCGTCGCGTTCACGCACCCGGAGTACAGCGCCCGCAGCATCGCCAACGGCAACGGGAACGCGAACGCGAACGAGGCGCCGAGCCTGCGCTTGCTGGGGCAGCCGCTGGCGCCCGTGTCGCTCACCTTCACGGCGGCGCACCTCGTCCGGCTCAAGCGGCAGTGCGCGCCGTCGCTCAAGTGCACCTCCTTCGAGGCGCTGGCGGCGCACGTCTGGCGCACGTGGGTACGCGCCCTGGACCCGCCGGGCGCGCTCCGCGTCAAGCTGCTCTTCTCCGTGAACGTGCGGCGGCGCCTCGAAGCCCGAGCTGCCCCGTGGCTACTACGGTAACGGCTTCGTGCTCGGGTGCGCCGAGTCCACGGCGGCCCAGCTGAGCTCCGCGGCCGCGCGCTACGGGGTGCGCCTGGTGCAGGACGCCAAGGAGTGCGTGGACGACGACTACGTGCGCTCCATGGTGGACCTCCTGGAGGAGCGCCGCGGCGCCCTGCCGGACCTGGCGGCGAGCTTGGTCATCTCGGCGTGGACGCGCCTGGGGCTCGAGGACCTCGACTTCGGCGCCGGCAAGGCCGCGCACATGGGCCCGCTCACCAGCGAGATCTACTGCGTCTTCGTCCCCGTGATGGGCGACCCGCAAGCGTCACCGTGCTCCTCTCCGTCCCGCAGGCCGCCGCCGACAAGTTCCAGCACTGCTGCCTCGAATTCCTCAAGGACGGCACCGACATGGACGCAAAACTCAGCTGATCGAGCTACATATCATCATCATCATCGGCTGCTAGCTCACCTCACCATGCATTATATCAGAAAATGAGTCAAGAGTACTGATTACTCCAGTCAATAGAGTTGAATGAAAGATCATCTGCTGATGATCATATCATGCATGTTGCGCTCTGATCCGATACAGTAGTAATATCAATCAATCAAAATGGGCGATGAGCTCCTTTTTGTGTTGTCATCAATTAGCTGCTGCTCATTGTTCATTTTTTTATCTTTCTCTCTAATAAACATGTACTAGTAATTAAGCTAGGGATCAATCATCTGGCGATATGATATGAGTGGAAATCATCATCTTGTGCCCGATCGAAGTGGCTCGAGTTGTTGAGCTGACACTGATAGGCCGCAGATACTGCTCTCGATTGCCCAATAAGCCTGGTCACATCCCTTTCCTTCTCACAAAGATAGTGAGGTATGAGCTGAGCACGTACTCAGCATCAACCGATACTTTGCTGTTAACAGAACACATGTTATATTCGGCTATCATATGAAATCAAAGAAGAACGTAATGGGTGAGAAAGCAGAGACAGTTGTTTATTTTCACAACCCCAAATTGTTAAAAACGGAAGGATTGTCTTCATTTCCGGATCAAGAAAAGGTTGCAGCTTTAATTAATTTGCAAGTGATGAGATAGAAAATACTCCCAATGCAAGGTGGTACTAGCAGTACCAAATTCTCCCATTTTCATTGCCTTCTCGCTCGATCGTGTCGATCTTTGCACCGTTTGCTTTTGCATGATTCGGTTGACCACAACAATCTATCTGATCCGGTGAGCCCCTACCTCTACCTGGCCGGCCTATTAAGCATATATCATTAGCGTTACTCTTAGAATGCAAGCAAAGTCAAAGCAAAACCGTTGGCTAATAGCAGCAGCTGCTAGAGAGCTATCTTAGATACTCGATTGATAGATATATAGCTACCACAATCGTCTCATTTTCATTCTGATCATGGATCGATGTCCACATGGAGCTAGATCCATGGTGATCAAACTAGAGATCTTCCATTGACTGGCTGATAGAGACAGACTGATTGCACCGTGGAATCGAATCTGCTTCCGGCGCCTAGCTACCTGTTGGATCGTTCCCAGTGCAGTGATCGTCGAGCCTTTTCTTTTATCTGCTCAGAGGCAGAGGCAGGCAGCCTTCTCGTGAAGGTGGAGCTCGTACAGCAGATACATATGGTCAAAGGCTGTGGCAAGGCAAACGCTAGCTTGTGCTATCGTCCCAGCTTTTCCAGATGCTTGCATCAAATCTGCCGGCTCAAAGCCTTCTCTTACTACTGTCTACAGAAATATGCGCGGGAAGGAGAGATTGAGGTTCCATTCTTTGAATGATGCATGCATGGAGGCTTTATTTTCGCGTTGGAACCTTGTTCCTAATTCTAAATGACAATATAGGAACCTGCTTTATTTTCGAACAGATTGAAAGTCTCTCAGCAGGTCTGATCTAGCGAGCGATGACTGCTGGAGCTTCCTTCCACTTCTAGCATAGGTAGTAGCTAGGTCTGAAAGAGCCAAAGCGCGAGTTTATTAAAGATAGAGAATGGAAGCTATTCCAAAGTCTGTCGATCTATTGCCATCTGAACGATTTTCAGCACCTCGTATTCTGGACACCGACCAGACTAGTAACAAAAACCAGGCAACCAACCAGCCAAGTCCACCTTTATATCAACTTGGTCCGAAAGAATGAAATTATTTTTAATCTCTGTTTAGTCTAAAGTTTAATAGACTGTATATATGTTTTAGTTTTTGAGGCTCCAAATAGACGGGTATAAACTATAAAGTGTAGTCCAAAGTTTTGCCAAGCTCGTAGAATGGCTTTTAGTTCATTCAGACCTCATTGTCGCATCGCCGCCCGATCATCGTGTGCCGTTCGGGATCAGCTACTCAGCAGTGGCACGGGTGTCGTCTCTCTGGTGAGTTCGACAGTACATCTCAGAACGCGTACATGCAGGGTTTTTTTTTTTTTTTTTTTTTTTTTTTTTTTGACATTGAACAAGCATGTATTGATTAGCAGCACGAGGCTGCAAGAACCTTCACAAGCGGAAGGTTAACAGAGTTTAGTGCCACAGGAAGTGGGCACTGATGATCTACGCCTATGTAGGAACATCCCGGTACATAATCTTCAAATTGAATTACAGGAGAGTTGTAGGCTAATCTGGCTAAAACATCTGCCGTGGTGTTTAGATCTCTACTAATGTTGAAGACCCTGGCACCCGACGTGCGTACTGCATTGTCGAAATGTTGTGTGTATGGTTTCATCCTCCAGTCTGGTGGATGGTTGTGGTCTTCAGAGTTTAGGAAGAGCACCAATTGCCTGCAATCTAGAAAGGAAGGTGACATCACGTAGTCCGAGTCTTTGAGCAACCGTTGTTGCCAGGGCCAAGGCCGCTGCCTCCGCCATGATCACTGAAGAAACTTCAGTAACAATTGCCCTGATGTAGATGGTGTTTGTCGGTTGTACCTGCGTATTGACAAACAAAATACCTATACCTGCCTTTCTTGTATTACTCGTCGGTCTTTGGTCCGGTGTTGTTGAAGCATCCACAAAACATCTTGTTCCTGGAAGAGTGGCCGAATATAGATGTTGAACCTGTCCAAATTGTTTCCTGCATTTAGAGGGAGCATACCTGCCGAGGAGTAGCGGGGTTTTGTAGCGGCTGAGACCGGGATCTTGGCTGTCATTGTGTGTTGCAGAGTGATTGATGTGTTGTCCACGGGTTTGGATGGAGGTGGACTGTATCATAGCCGAGTTGTCTTGTTCATCTTGTTGTAGAGCTTCTTTGGAAGTTTAGCCGGGGAGTTTTTGCCTGGATATGTACCTGAAATGGAGACCAGTTCTTCCTTTGGAAGCGATTGTCATTCCTTGCTTTCCAAATATACCACAAAGTGAAAATAACATTGCATAAAGTATGTTCAGATGGGTTGGCAGTAATTAGTTTAGGGAGCGCAATTTGGACACCATCTTCGTGATCCACAATATCATTAATAGGTAAAGGAGGAGAGAAAGCTGCCCAAACTTGAGTAGGAAGATCACATTTGAAAAATAAATGCACATCATTTTCCACCTGACCACATCTAGAACAAAGCTTATCAATGTGTGTAGAGAATCTACCTAACCTTTCACCAGTGGCTAAAGCCCTTCTAATAAGTCTCCAAGTAAAGGTTTATAGAAGAGGAGGGATTAACTTACTTTTCCATACCTTTTGCAGGATTGAATCTGCATCCTGGGATATGCTCCTTGATCCCTGCGCGGGCAAATTATGACTCCCTTGATCTGCCAGAGCCTTGTATATTGCTTTGGTGGTGCACCTTCCATCTGCAGAGGGATCCATCTTAGAATGTCTTGTTGTCTGGAGGGCACAACCTGCAATTGTTGGATTGTTTGTGCTGCCTGGGTGGTGAATGTTGTATTTAGGAGGTTGGTATCCCAGGTGTGTGTGCCTTGGACCCAAAGATCTACCACCGTAGCAGGTAATGGGGTGTTGACAATAGGAAGAAGAATATGATCATGTACTGTTCTCCATATTGGACACCAGGGTTCTGACCAAATTGATGTGTTTCCTGCTTGAATTTGGTAGGTCACATTTGCGCTCAGTTGTGGTTTTACCTGCAAAACAGAGGACCAATATATAGATTTGATGCAATTGTTAGGAGCAGTCCAAAAGGTGGAGTTAGGATAATATTTAGCTTTTAAAACGGCAGAAAGGAAAGGATTTTTGTTAGTTGCCACATTCCATGCAGAGTGAATGATAAGACTCTTATTGACGGTTTGTAAGTTCCTGATTCCTAAACCACCTTCTTCTTTTGATTTGGTAATGTCCTCCCATGAGCGGTATGCTATAGGACAGCTTTCCTGTTCCTCTTGGACCCCTGCCCACCAGAATCTTTTGATAATGGTGTTAATCTTCTCAATGAAGGTTTTAGAGAATAAAATAGTGGACATGTAATAAATTGGAATAGAGGAAAGAACAGATTTAATGTATTGTAGCCTACCTGCATGATTCAGTTTGTTTGCTTTTAGGGTACCAAATTTAGCAAAAAACTTATTGTACATAAAACTGTAAGCCTTGTTCTTATCCTTGTGATTAAAAATCAGAGGGTGACCCAAATGCATAGTATTAGGTTGAAGATTTTGGACAGGAAAGATAGTCTTGATGCTATTCCTAGTGGTAATAGGAACATTTTTGCTAAAATAAATAGAGGATTTTTGGAGATTAAGGGTCTGACCTGATCTGTTATAGAAGTCATACAGGATTGTCTTAATCTGTTGAGCTTCTTGAATGCTTGCCTTCCCACATAATATAAGATCATCTGCAAAGAGGAGGGAGTGGATAGGAGGGCAGCCTTGCCCCAGCAAGACTCCTGTCAAATTATTTCTTTCCAAGTGCTCCTGCAATCTTACAGTAAGTTCATTAATAGCAATTACAAAAAAGGTATGGAGATAAAGGGCATCCTTGTCTTAGGCCCCTCTGTGAGGCAAACTGTTGAGAGGGAACATCATTAACAAGCACTGCAAATTGTGGAGAAGAGATACAAGTATGAATAAGCTTAATGAAAGATTCATTAAGGCCTAACCTGGAAAGAGCAGCGCCAATGAACTCCCATTCTAACCTGTCAAAGGCCTTAGCTAGATCTATTTTTAGCAGGAAAGATTTGTGTTTATAGCTCTTAAGGTTGAAAGAATGGATAATTTTCTGGGTGATGATGACATTGGAGGAGATGTGTCTGTGGGCAACAAAAGCTGACTGTGCTTGGTTAATATAACCAGGGAGGTGTTGCTTCAAACGGTTTGCTAAAGATTTGGTAATGATTTTGTAAATGACATTGCAGAGGCTAATGGGTCTAAAATCCTTAGGAGTGGTAGGCTGGGTGATTTTGGGGATAAGGGTGATGAAGGTTTTATTTATGTCAGTAGGGAGGACTGCATCAGTGTAGAAATCTGTAATTACCTTGTAGACATCATCTTTGACCCATGGCCAAGATGATTTGTAGAAGGCCGCATTAAGTCCATCTGGGCCTGGAGCTGCGTTGCTGCGCATCTCTTTAACAATGTCAAGTACTTCCTGCATACTAGGTAGGGAATAAGTGTACCTGAATTGTGCTTCTCTCATTACCTGTTGGTGCTCATTCTGTTCCTGCTGCATAGGATTTGAGGAGGTAGGATGGTTGGTGAGATCGGCTTGGCCGGCTGTTGTTGTTTGAGTTAGGCCAGGGTTGGGAGGATGGTGGGAGTGAATGTTGTTACTAGTGCTGGGGTTTTGGGAGGTGAAAATGTCAGTAAAATATTGAACCAGAACACTCTCCATTTGATCAGGTGTAGTAGCTTGGCTTCCATCTGGTTTGGTTAGATAGGTGATTCGGTTTTTCCTGTTTCTTTTGACTATAGATCTGTAGAAATAGGCAGTATTGCGGTCACCATTTCTTGCCCAATTTTTCTTGGCACGCTGAGTGTGGTAGAGTTCTTCCTTAGCTACTAGGTCTTGGTGTTGTTCGTGTAGCTGCTCTTGGAGGGAGTGATCTTGTTGAGGTGGGGGAAGAGATTGTTGGTCTAGAATCTGGTTCTCGATCTGTATGAGCTTGTCACTGTTTTTGGGTTTCATTCTCCTCCATTTCTTTAGATTTGCAGCAAGGAAATGAGTCTTTTGCGAGAAGACTCGGTTAGAAGATTTTTCCCAACTAGTTTTAGCAATATCATAGTATTCATCATCCAAAAGCCACCAATTTTCAAATCTGAACGGTTTGGAAATACGCGGACGATTAGAGTATGTCATAGCTAAAATGGGAGCATGATCACTATACAACATAGGTAGGTGGTAAATCGTCGTATTTGGAAAAGCCACACACCATTCAACATTACCTAAGCATCTATCGAGTCTTTCATAAGTAGGAGTGGACGAGAAACGCTTGTTGGTCCAAGTATAAGCAGGGCCACTATAACCCAAATCAAACAAACCACATTGCTTAACATAACCACAGAAATTTGAAATACGAACTGCATCAACATTACTAGGGCCTAAATTTTTAGAGGCATGCATAATATCGTTCAGATCACCCATACATAGCATAGGCAGACTACCATGAAGTTCAACAAAGTGCAAGACACTACTCCAGATAAAACTAGACAACCGGTGATGAGGATCACCATACACACAAACTAGACCATATTGGAGGTGGCTGGCTTTGTTTGTAAAGAGAGCAAAGATGTAGTGATGATGGTGGTCAACAATAGTAACATCAACCTCATCACTCCAAATCAACCATAGGCCACCTGATTGGCCATTCGAGGGAACCACAAAAGCGTCACTAAAATTAAAATGATTTTTGATAGAAGCTTTAGAAATCGAAGAGTTGCGAGTTTCAGAAATAAAATAAATTTGGGTTTTAGTAGATACCAGAAGTCGGGAGAGGTGCGCCATCGTGGAACTGCGGGAGGCTCCCGCCCACTCCTCTGCAGTTCCAGGCTAGGTGCGTCATTTTCCTGGTGGCGCCCTTTCGGCCGGCGCCTGAGCCTGAGTGGAGGAGCGTCGTAGATGCTGAGGAATAGCTCCTTCAGCAGGAAGGCGCTTGTGAGCACCATGACCACCTTGATCCTGGTGTACAGCTTGTTGAAGGTTGAAGCCACCCTGCCTGTTGTCGTTGTAGAAGGCCGGGTTGCTTCTGTATTGTTGAGGACCCATCGGGGACGAGCCTGTTTCTGTACGAACAACAGCAGGTACTCCGCTGGAATGGTAGAGTGGGAACTGAGTGGCGAGTTCTGGGCCTTGGATGGATACAGCTGCGCTGACGGATCTGCCCCTTCCGGGAGATGGACGCTGATCTGCTCCTCTTGGTTCACTAGCAGCTGGGGTTGCATCTTGGCTATACCTTTTGTATAAAGAAACCCACTTCTTTGCAAATTCAGATGTTTCAGACAATGCTTCAAATATCAGCATAGCAGCACCATCATCAGAAACATAGCATGAAACCTTATGAACTGAATAATCCATCGAAAGGATAGATAGAACAGTATTTGCTGTGACCAATGGAGGTTCCTTCAAGGGATCAACCGTACTGACAAATAAATCAATAGGGGCAAGTTGAGAAGGCTGCCTTTCCTTGTCAAACCTCAAAGCATCTGCACTATGGACTTGGCCAGAGTCACCGTATGTGGACTGAATCTTCCAGTCCCCGCTTCCATAGTGCTGCCTGTCCTTCCGTCGGTAGGAGAATTGGTCGTCCTCAGAGTTGGACCTTGTGCCCTGCCATGCCTGCCCAGATTCCGGATCGGCGTCAGTGCTTGATGAAGCGGACAGGATGTAGAGCACCGCGGCGTACGGGAGGAATCGGGCTCCAGCGTGGACGACAGCGTGGGCGTGGTGAGCAGCGTGGGAGGTGCGGTGAGAGGTAGCGAGGGGTTGGGGTTGCGCGGCGTCGGCGTTGGAGTCTCGGGCTCGGCGGCATGAGGTGCGTGGAGATTGCGTCAGATTGGGGGCGAGCTGGGCAAGCATGGTGAGCGGCAGTGGAGGTGCTGCTTGTTGTGCTGCTCGGAGCGGCAGGCAAGGGAGCAGCAAGCGGCAGCAGCGTGCATGGCAGCTCAGCAGAGCCGCAGCAGGCGTCACTCCTCCTCCTCGCTAGCCCTGTTGACAGCGGAGCTCGATGGATACTCGTCGCCATGGCCGGCTTCGCACGGGCGCTGCGTTTTGACGAGGTGCCGGGACAGCAGATCCCCTTTGCCCAATTCCCTCGGCGCATCTGGAAGGAATGGCTGAATCTCCTCCCGACTCCTTTGGCACGGCGACGAAGCTCGTAGCGACCCCCATAGCGTTCTCCGCGGCGGCGCAAGGCAAGGTCGGCTTCAGCAGAGGAAGGAAGTGGATCCCGCCCAAGGAAGCAGCCGATTGAGATGTTGCTGGGTTCGATTTGGAGCTGAGATGATGGGGAATTAGATGGAGCTATTTTTTGGAAGGATTGGAGGAAGCAGCAGCTAAGATCTGGGAAGGATTAAAGAGAGAAGGTTGGAGACGGCATATCGCCAGGCATTTCGCCACTAGCACACGGCACAAGGAAGTCCCCCCACGCGTACATGCAGGTTGGACCGTTTGTTCCTTTGTGTGCAAAATCTAAGTGGGGTCCGCCGATCGATCTATGGCACTTTACTCACCACAGTACGCTCCGGTTCGCATTTGCTCTCTCTTATTTTTTGTTTGGCACAACTCAACTTCATTAGTGAAAAGATTTTTTTTTTTTTTTCGCTACGGTTCCATAGTAAATGTTAGATAAAACCATTTCATTTACAATAATAACCAACAATTAGCTAATTAACAATATATTGGGCTTATGCATACGGCCCACGTTCAAAATGGCACACATAAGCGTGGCTTGATCAGGTCCATGATCTTTTTGGGCCGAAATAATTAGTGCACCGCTAATTATTTCAATTTAATTATATCAAAATACATACAAAAGCTGCTCAGGCCCATGATCTATTGGGCCAAATTAATTAGTGTGCCGCTAATTATTCCCATATGAAAATACATGCAAAGTCGTATGTGCACGTTTCCATGTCTGATTGCACAAGCTAATTATCTTTACAAGAAGATGCATGCACGTGAGTTGATTGGCCAACCCATTCATGCATATGTATAAATACATGTACGAATACACGTTTTTGCGCGGCGCATTAAGTGGTAGGCGACGTCCCCGTCGGCGGCCGGCGCCTGTGGTGACTTCGTGAACTTCAAGATTGCCGGCTTAGTCCTTCAAATGTGCTCATAGGGGGTAGGGTTTGCGTGCGTGTGTTCATAGGGGTGAGTGTGCATGCGTGTTGAGCGTCCGTTATCTTTGTGTAATTAAAAAAAAAAAAAAAGGCGGAAGAGAGCATCGTATGTTTCCACAACCCTCTCGAGAGCACCGGCCACAAGGTTCAAAGGTAAGCCGGTTCTAATAAATTCAAATGAATGTAGAGATGAGACGACCGGGCCACAACCCGGCCTCACCGTGGACACGTCGTTCAAAATTTTCTTGGCCCTTGGATCTTCGATCGGCGGTCTTTGCCGCCTCCCGCAAGCCAAATATATATCGGCTCCAACCCAACCCTAGCTCTCTCGTGCATCCCCTCCCTCTCCCTCCTCTTTCTTGTGGCGGCGGCGGCGCCCAGTGAGGCCGCCGAGGGCGGCAGCGGGCGCCCTAAGCGAGGCCTCCCCGCACCGCGGTCTCGCGGCGAGGCGGCGTGCTCCCCAACCCCCCGCGGGCGGGTGGCCCCTACGGGCGTCCTCAGCATGCGGGGGCTCTGGCGAGAGAAAACGCAGGTGAAGGTTGCCTCCCATCCCGCTCCTCTCTTCCCTTCATCGGTGCCCAACGTCGATCTTTGTTTGTTGCCTTCTTTCTTTGGGTCGATTCGGGCCTCCATGGTCTGGATCGGGTGCCTCCATGGTCGGATCGGTCCTCCCGTGCTTGTGGCCGCCGTCTTGGGTGCCTCCCCGCGCCTGTGTCCTAGCTACGGGGTGGGCACACACAGGGCGGCCCGAGGTGGGCTAGGCCATGGCAAAGCCCCTCAAGCCGGACCCGGTGTTGTCCAAACCTCGCACGGTAAGTGTTCGATGAAATGCTCGCACGATATTACTGCTGCTGTGGTCAGGGCCGTCGCCGCCGATGTGGGGTGCCGGTCGATAGGCCAGACGTTGTTGTTATGGGTTGTGGATGTGTCGGCCGCGGCACCAATGTGAGGGCCTGGGCGCAGCGGGCGTCGGTGAGGTGCTGCGGCGTCTGGTCGGTGGCGGCGAGGCGTCAGTGGGTGTTTCGGGATGCTAGCACCGTAGGTGTTTGGTGGAATGCTCGCGGATGTTGTTTGTCATGTCTCCGGTGTGGTGCTGTGAACTGAGTTGTCAAACGGCTCCTCTTATTTCTTTGTCTGTCCTGCTCGTATTTTTCCAGGTGCTCTGTGCTGGAGCTAGGGGCCTTCTTGTGCTGCTGTTGGGCGACGCTGAATGACTGGTATGGTCTCTACGGATGTCAGAATATTATCTTTTTACACCCTTGTGTTGTTTTATTCTCTACCGCTTGTGGTCTGTTAGGATCTTCAGTGATCGGTGGTGATTCACCCGAATTAGTACCCTGCAAACATAGAAGAGTTACGAAATTGCTTTTCATGGAGTTGCTGCCTCAAACTCAATTTGACTTGCTGATGGAAGAGCTAGACCATACATATATGCATTTCCTGTTTCGTCAGTTAAAATCTTGCTTAGGTGGTACCAACAATTACTTGGTTTACTTGGTTCTTACCAGATGAAGTGTGGGAAAATGAACTACTTTGGCAATTTCTAATGTCCTATTCTCATATGTTTAACAGATGCAGATCATGTCTAGGGAGATTGAGATGCCCAGGAACAAGGTCAACAAACTCAGGTTTAGCAATTTCCGTCACTAATGTTTCTTCATGTTTCTGCAAATGTTTTGCAGGAAACCATACTGCTTCAGGAAAGGGTATTGCCAATCTGCAACCATTGAAAGGTAAGGGTACAACCAATCTGCAGCCATTGCAAGGTATATGAGCAACTATGTAAGTAGAGCTAAATTAATGAGCCTTCTCATCATTATAGTCAGAGCACCTAATACCTATAATGTGTATTACATTTGGATCCAATATCTTGATTTGCTTACTGCGGGAAGGAACTTTGTTTGGTGAGCCGCAAGAAATATATTTGGTGACTCCTAAACTACAGCTCAAAGCTTAGAAGCATGCTCCTAGAAATGTTTACAGTGAATGATTTAAAAGCTTCAGGTTACCAAGTATTCCTTACTACATGTCTTTTTATTATTCATGTTTTAGCTTGCTAAAAGAAAATCTGTATGGTTTATAACTATGAACTACTGTATTTCTATATGTTTTGACATGCATTCCATATGCACCGGTAGCTAGAGGTGAATCCTACACATATGTGCATTTTTTTCCCCAAATCGAATATCTAATTACTTGGAACATTTAATTTGCATATCATCTTTTCTTGTGGCCGTGAATTTGCGAGCCTGAGAACATCTTGCAATGATTGGTTGCATGCGTTGTAACACAAAAAAACTCTTATATCTTCAATCAGATTGTGGTTGTAATGATGTGCTCGCGGTTTGTTCGGAACTGAAACATTGTGCCTGCTTGTCTGCAGGTTCCAATGTTTCTGCTTTGCTTCTAATGATGTCGCATGAATTATCATCTACGTTCATTAGTGATCTACTGTCTGCTGCTGACATATTCTCAGCTTTGTTTCTTATGATTTCGCATGAATTATCTCTTTTTTTAGGAGATGGATCAATATAAAATGGACATCTGTTCAGTACAATACACAAAATGTTCAGTCCGGTTCCAAGAGAAGTTCTTCAAAAGATTGGCTACATTGGAACAGTCCTCATCGCTCAATCTTGCCCCTTTTGTCTGTACATACATTGGTCATTCAAATTGCAGATTTTGTTACAAAAACATGCCTAATCATCCATTAACTGCATCTCTTCACTTTCAGGTTCTAAAGTGAATAGCTTATTCACTGGATAGGCTCGAAACGATCTTTGTAGATACAACTAACTCAGTCCTTCAATGCCAGTACAACACCACTTTTAAAGTGACTACTTCTGCAGTCTATCCTGCAGTTGGTTTTTTTAGGTGAGTGTTAAAGCTACTTTCTTGATATAGCTTCTTTCATGCTCATTAACTCAATTTATTTACCCTTACTGCGCAGCCTGTATTGTAGTTAGGTTAATGCCATTATTTAAAATTAGGAAGGTCAATTGGTAATGCCTTCGAGTTTAGCCCCATACCTTCTAGAAATTGTGAAAATCGAGAGGTTAGCTTTAAAAAATATTCTGTTTCGGAGGATATAATGGTTTGGTTCTATGAATGTTGATATTATCCACAATATGAGTTACGGATGTTCACCAACAAGCTGAAATTCTATTTAAGAGATCTATAAAATATGGTGAAAGAAAATACGTCTCTAACAAGCTAATGGTTCCCGTATTATTCAATGCAGGTCTGTATGCATGAGGATGGCTCTTGCACCTCGGGTAGATCGATCTGCTTTCGGATATAGCTCGAATATATGATTGATATACAAACCCATATGCAGGGAACTTACTTATACACTAATGAACATGCGGATCTTGGCGAAGATGATGAGGGCGGCCGGGAGTCGATCGTTAGGCGGCACTTGTGGTAACCAACGAGAGGCTTATGGTGTGCCTCGGACCTAATATGGCTAAGGGTTATGTGAACTTTGGCAAACATAGCCCTAACAAATGCTATGTGCTACTCGATGTAAGACTAATGCAGTTTTTATTTTGATTGTGTACTATGGAACACAAATTGCCACCATGAGTCCAGGCCCATTTGGGTTCTTTGTATTAGCCGGCTACCTTTATTATTGATCCTGTTATTTTTATATGCTCTACAATCGAGTGTGGTGCCATCATGCAGATTCTTCTCTTGAACAGTAGGTTAGGGCTAATGATTATGCTGTAGTGTTAGGAAACTCCTATTCGGACAGCTCTGTATGGTTGTGTTTGACTAATTCGGTGTGTGGGTGGAACTGATAAATTATGCCCCATCCCTCATCCTGTGTAAGACAATATTCGCTTCGACCTGGACCTTCCTTCGTTTATACAAGTGTTATATGCGTTGTTGTGTAGGGCAATTACCGAAGTTCTGAATGTTACGCCTCCAGGCGTTAAAACCTGCGGGCGGTCAGATCTCGCGTGCGAACGCGCGCGCTATGGACTAGTATACTCTCTCTCCTGGCTAGCCTGTGTGCATGTACGCCACGGTGATCTCCGCCACCGATCAGTGACATTGTGCAATCGTACGTGTGAATGGTTCAGTACTATGCGATGCAATGGGATAAGCTCGCCAAGCAGATAAACTTCTGTTCAAATTTCAAAGTTCAAATGAAAGTCGGTCGCGCGCCTAACGATCCGGCCGCGCGACTCCGCAAGAGATTGATGGCGGCGTCTCAAGAGTCAAGACACACATTCCATCCCACGCCAGGCCGGATGCGGCGGCTCAGCAACACTCATCTACGAGAACGAACGCGGCCAACACGCAGTCTGAAACTCTGAAGCATCCATTGCAGTGTGGCGTACGTGCATCGATCTATGGCCGTGGCAAATACGGCGCCCTTCGGCTCGACAAAGCGCCAGTCTGGCCGGCGATGGCCGGAACGTCGGGAACGACCAGCATGCATGGTCACCGCCACCGCATCGTGGCCGGCGATGGCCCATCTTGGCAAAGCACTTCGGCAGTAGCAGCAAAAAAAAAAAAGGTACAACACATGCAAATAATTCAAAGTAATGATAAAGCGCTCAAGTTTACGTGCATATATCTATCTATAGTATAGTATATTATATACTACACTATAAAAGAGCCAAGGAATTGTAAAATAACTGTTACCTGAAAAATTCTACCCACCTCGATCCTTGTCCCTTAGATCTTCATTAAAAATAAACACATCTAAATCTTCCACCTTGGCCTGACAAGCGGACCTGACCCGTAAACTTGTAGACATTGATGCGTGTTTGTCTCTTGACAATACCTTGTGTTAGGAATTTATTGTTAAGGTTACTTACCGAATATACATGTGTCAGGCTTCACACCTATGTGGTTGTCGCACAGGAACAAAACAAATCCTACGGTGTTGTCTCAACCTTATATTCACTTCCTATTAGAGCAACCTCAATGTATCAATGTATATGAACTACTTGGTCCATAGGAGTGGGATCATGCGTCAGTGGTCCTTTGTTATAGGTTGGTTCCACAATATGAAAGGGTATATGAACCATAAAGTGGGACCCACTGTCACACAAAAAATTCATGCCACATCTTCTTGGCTCCTTCTCCGCACCGCGCCGCCGTTTCTTCTCCGTGTACTGGAGCCCACCTCCTCTGTTTCCTCCGGCGGTAGGCCAGCGCCCCAGCCACCTCCTCTGTTTCCTCTGCCTACGGGAGGCCAGCGCCCCATCCCCTTCCTCCTCTGCGGCGACCAAGATCTGGTGCCTTCCTCCTCTATCTCCCCACCCCACTCACCCCCCTTCCACACGGCCGGCACCCGGGGCTGCTGTGATTCGCCCGATTTGGCGGGGAGACTAGATCTCCGTCTTTGGAACTAGTGAGTTTTTTGTTTCTTCTCTTCCTTGGCTGCGGGGTTGGTCGGAGCTTGCCGTGGTCTCGACCATGAGGAGGCGGGGCAGAGCGGAAGGTGTTGATGGCTGCCTCAGCGGTGGATTTGGGCTTGTCCTTTGCGATGCGGCTGCAACGAGAGAGGAGAGAGGTAGGAGAGAGATGAGGTGGGAGAAAATAATTGTTTTATTCTTTGGTACCCATAGCACTGTATGGGTACCATCTATGGGCAACTATATAAACTACTCACAATGTTCCAGCTAGCCCATAGAGAATATTTTAGTCCTTATGGACTGGTTTATGGACACATTGTGGTTGCTCTAACAACTTGCAACACTGTTTTCACGCTACTTCCAATAACCCCCACCTCTTATATGTGCACTGCTGGGGCAGAGCAAGACTCGTTTTCGTCTCCTATGAAAGTAGGAAATTGTATTTTGTAGTTCTCAATGCATTCTCGAATGTAATGCATTCTCGAATGTAATTTCACAACGCCCATGGTTTTTGATCTGTAGTGCACATATAAGAGGTGGCGGTTATTGGAGCGTGTGAAAGCTGTGTTGCTATTGATAGGAAGTGAATACAAGGTTGAGCCAACGCCGTAGAATTTATTTTGTTCTCCTATGCAACAACCACATAGGTGCGCAAGCGTAACAACTGTCAGATGTATATTCAGTAAGTAGCCTTAACCAATAGAGCACAATATAAATGCATACAGTTTGACGTTTAATTTAGCAATCAAGTTTATATAACTACATAACATACTATATATAATTCACATGTATTATATAATATATAGCTTCACATAATATTGTACCAAACTCCAATATGCTTCTTACAATACAACCATCAGCATCACCAAGCATATGTTGTATATCCAAGTATGCATAGCATCATGCCCCAGATCAGTAAAACTGAATGACACACATACAATAGTACGATGCATATACTAGGATAGTACATGTATACACACATAGCTTGCCGACTACTTATTACGGAAATATACAAACCATGCAAATACAATGCAAATATAGATATAGCATCCATATTTCTACAAATTCATGTCTTTTCCTCGACCCTCCATGCATGTTCACTTCTTCAGTACTTGTACTTCCACATGCCATCCATATCTATGGTGGTGGTTGCAGACCCTGGGGCATTCACAGACATCATCGATGATATCTCAGCGGAATTAGCATGCTCGTCCTTCTGCGACACCATCGAGGATGGCCTACTCTCCGGTGCAGCAACATCAAAGCCGCCAGCGCCAGCTGCACCCATGTCCATCTGGGCAATTGCTGCTCCTATGCTCATCTGACCAGCCACTTCCCCCATGCCTATCTGGCCAGCTGCTGCCCCCATGCCCATCTGGTGGTAGAAGTTCATCTGCGGAGGCGCGGCTATTGGGTTGCCGAACAGAGCACCGTTGATCTGGAGTCCTCCGGCGCCACCGATACCTGCCATAGACGGCATCATCGTCGTCATCCTCCCTGTGGAAGCATTTGGGTAGTAGGGGCCACCGCGTCCATGGCGAAGTCTGACAGGATGGGAAATTGCATGGGAGGCAGCGGCATGGGATGAAAGGGGATGGCCGGAATGTTGTTCTGATTCGGATCAATCTCAGCGCCGGCCATGGCGACCTGGAACGCCGGTGGAGTCGTCTTCTTGATCCCAGTGGTCTTTTCAAACACACGGCAAACCACCCACTCATCCTGCGCGAATTTCATTCATAAAGCGAGAGCGAAATCATATTAGGGTAAGCAAATAAAGTAAGTAGCATATGAATTTCATCCAGTGCTGTTACGCACCCTGGAAGCTGAAGCTGAAGCTTTCATGGCGGTGTTCGCGGTTGAGCTGGATGCGGATGCGGGGCCAAGGATCCTGCCGCTGCCTTCGAGCCTGTACTCATGCATCACCCAGTTGGTTTTATCGCCCCTGGGAGCCCTGCCCTTGTAGAAGACGAGCGTCTTCTTCATGCCAATCAACAGCACCACCCCGTCTGTGGTTTTATAGACCTCCTTGTCTTTTCCTGTAGCTTTCCAATAACCAGCCCCTGTGGCCCGGTTCGCCCTCAGCCCCGTCGGGTACTTGCGGTCCTTCTGGTAGAAGAAGTACCACTCTTTCTCACCCCATTTTGCTTGCTCTGCAGCATATATGTGAACCAAGTGCCATATATTAGTCGATCACTAGCATATATATATAGCAGCATATGCATATCCACTGCACAGATCAAAATCGAGGCTGATTACGTACCCGGGAGGTCCCATGGCTCAGTCTTGTTTAGGTCGACCTCTCCGATGGCGATGCAGGTGAAGTCCCTGTCGCGTACCTTGTGCATCAGGTAGTCGCTGATGATCTCAACATCACTCGGGTGGAAGCGAAACCCTGGAGGCAGGTCGAGGCCCACGTTCATCTCCTGCTGCTGCTGGGGCTGCTGCTGGTCCGCCATGGTTCTCGATGTTGCTTATCAACTGAGATCACCAGATATCCAGGAATCACCAAACAACGAACTATATCAACAAGAAACAACAGGAACAATCTCCAGACAGTATTGAAAAGAAAAGGCATATATACATACATGCACAAACTCTTCTTGACCTGCTGGTCGTCGATGTCTAGGTCTCTCGCTGGCTCACCAAGACACAGATGCTGCAGGAGGAGTTGTTGTGGTGCACTGCAGCGCGGCTTAAATAGGCAGGATCGAGGCGTGTTCGCGCAAGCCAAGCTTCCGCTAATGCTTTCTGCCCCTGTTCGTCTCGTGTCTTTTTCCAGTGGTGGCGGCTGTTTCTACTGGACATTGGCCTGTTGCTCTTTCCAACTGGGTCGTGCTTGTCCTCGCGCGCGCACACCTTGCTTTCATGTCGGCCGCTGCTGGCGACAGGTGCCCGGCCCGCCGGGTTCTGGAATGTTTCTACCTGCGTGCGGCGTGCAGCCTGCAGCCTTCTGCCATCTCTCTCCCTCCGTTTTGCCGGCTACCCTGGCCAAGCCCGATCCTGTGGATGTCTCATCTGCATAAAGACGAAGAAGCCTGCTGCGGCTAGCGGTCGAGGGCTGCTGCAAGCTCTTCGTGATAGAAAGCTACAGACAGGCGCGTTGCCCTGGCATGCAGTGGAGGCCGGAGATGCCGTAAGCGTAGGCATCGATCCATCTGGCCGGGACATGCAGCAGGCCAGTGACGGGTCGTCGTGATCTGATCTGGTGCCGATATGATTATTGCGGCGCTGGATCGAGCTAGCGTCGCGTCGCGTCGCGTTGTTTGCTACTCGATCGATCAGTTTTCAGTGCATGGAGAAACGAACACGTGCGTGCGCGACATTGTGGCGATACGGTGTGCTATATCGATCTGTGGCTTTGTACGTATATGTAGGCAGCATGATGTATTTATCTGCTACTAGACGATCGAGATATGATGCTTGTGTGTCTAGCCTGTGCACATTGTCACGCAGAAACTGTGCATAGATAGATCAGTGCCAAGTGTGCAGAGCTCCGGAAAACCATGGTCAGTTAGCCTGTTATTGAGCCAGGCATGCCGGGGATATTTTTTTTTTCCTTTTCAATTCCTTACTTCCAAAGGAATTAATTCAGTAAAGCTGAGTTCTGATCCATATCTATTCGTCATCACGCATTGTGCATGCAATACTGATGACTAGAGTCCATGCCTCTACGTGTCGTCCAAGCCAGGTGAACTGCCATGCATGGCATATATGCTAGCGCTTGTCTATGGGTACGGTGTCATCTCATTCGGGAGAGGAGAGGCTCCAGGTGTGGTATACGTGAATGTACATGCTTATCGATTGCTTAGCTTGAATGGGGCTAATCCTATGTGTTCCAACAGTAAGGAACCAACCCAAGTATCTATCATCACCAGTTCACCATATACAAGCCAGCGCACACACTACACCACGGCCCAAAATTAACGTCAGTTGGGGTTGTTAAAAATATCGATTTAACGTCGGAAGGTTATACGCTAAAGATTTATAACAGGCGCGCGGTCAGTTGTTATATCTCGTTTAAGTACTACCGGAATCCCAGCCTTGCCGAGTGCTAGGTTCTTTGCCGAGTGCATTATGTCGGCACTCGGCAAAGAATCACTTTGCCGAGTGTCCTGAGGATGGCACTCGGCAAAACAAAAACACTAGGAAAATCGACTCTTTGACGAGTGCTGGGAATTAGGCATGGGACAAAGCGCCTCTTTGCCGAGTTTTAGAAACTAGGCACTTAGCAAAGACGGCAGTCGTCATCCTCGGCTACCGCCGCCAGTCTTTGTCGAGTGTGCTCCGTCCGTCAGCACTTTTGATATGGTATCAAAGAAACTAGGTACTCAGCAAAGACCGCCGCCATCAGCCTCGGCTACCGCCGTCAGTCTTTGTCGAGTGTGCTCAGTCAGCACTTTTGATATATATGGTATCAAAGAAACTAGGCACTCAGCAAAGACGGCAGCCGTCAGCCTCGGCTACCGCCGTCAGTCTTTGTCGAGTGTGCTCCGTCAGCACTTTTGATATGGTATCAAAGAATATACCTAGCATCACTCATTTTCCTATTTTCGGCACACTCGTCTCATCAGCAAGGAGTAAAATATAAAAACTATAAAAGTGGCATATATATTTATTTATTATGGATGTTAATCGTACGTCTCTAAACCCAGTGAGGAGGACCAATTGTATGCGTTGTGGATGAACCCAGATCACCCAAGGAGGATATGGTGATGCATGGCTTAGATCCTTAGAGGGAGGGGGAGGTTTGATAGCACTGGGATCTATATCACGGCCGCTTGAATCTCTACTGCCTATGCTTTTTCGGATTAGCAGGGATGTGTTGTAAGGCCAGTCTCAATGGCGGTTTCACGGTGTTTTATGCACATTAAATAGAGTGTTACATCAGCGAAATTCACTTTTTGCATGACACTATGAGGAGAGAGAAGGAAAACGTTTCACCATGATGATACTCTTGAGCGTTGTTTCCCATGTGCTGGAAATAGTGTGCAATCCTCATTGAGACAGAAATAGCGTTTCACATGGAACTATGCAATGAAACAGTGCAATAAGAGAGAGGCCATGGGACCTGTGGACCTATGAAACTGTGCATTAAGGGAGACACTTATTTAATGCTAAAGTTTCACATCTTGAAAACCGAGAGGTGAAACACTCTATTGAGGCCTTTAAAAGGTAGATAATGTGGCCACCGATGTACGTAGGGCATTTTTTACCACCTTTGTAGCTCTCTCTGTTTAGGCTTTGGACAAAATCAGTGTTGTTGCGTACAAGCCCGACTTCCAGCAGAAACTTCAACCATCCACCATGTCATTTCACGTGTCCCAGCTCAAGACCATGGTGGCGGTGTTGCATACTGTCTCGACGCTTCCCCAGTTAAGCTCTAGAAGGCCTGCAATTTCTAGTGGATGAAGGTTCTTCAGCGGCGTGTCTTCACCACGTACCGGCATCTCCATTGTTCCACATCCAATGGTCCATGCTTCCCTGGATCTCTGGCCACCTGGGAGCATCTCAAAGCCATGAAGCAACACTTCCCATACGATCTTGCTTTGGGACAAGCAACTTCTCTTCTGCGTGGGCCGGTTAGCACTGAGGACACATAGGCTTCTGAAGATGATGGCACTATGCTGCGTCCGGCACAAGAAGGAGTTCACTGCTTAAGATTGAGAGGAGAGGGAAAGAGTGGAAGACAAGCAAGAAGAGGAGACACCTCTTTGAGCAGCTTTATCCAACATACCAGACAAACCATCAGCCACTAAGTTGAAAAGAAGAGGAGACAAGGGGTCCCCCTTCCTTAAACCTTTGTAGCTCCTAAAATATTTGCCAAGTTCTCCATTTAGATTAACTGAAACTTTACCCCCACACACTTCCTTCATAATCCATGAAATCCACCTCTCACTAAAGCCTTTTTTCCTCATCACCTCTTCCAGAAAACTCCAACTCACCTTGTCATATGCCTTCTCGAAATCCAGCTTCTGGATGATACCACTCAACTTCTTCTTTGAGATTTCATGAAGGACTTCATGAATCACAACCACTCCATCTAAGATATACCACCTAGGGATAAAAGTTGTCTGGTTAGGGCTAATAATTTCCCAACTACATTATTGAGCCTATTTGTCAGGACTTTAGTAATGATCTTATACACTACATTTAACAAGCAAATAGGTCTAAACCGCCTAATATTAATAGCACCCTTAATCTTTGGAATGAGAGTTATGATGCCATAGTTAAGTCTGAAAGAGCTCTAAGTGACCACCTCTCATGTCTTCTAGTGGGGTTTTCAATTTGTCCCAAAAAGATTTGAAGAAGATTGGGGAGAAACCATTAGTATATACACGTATACATAGTAATTGAATAACAGACGGGGTCGAGGCGGTTAGGCGGTCAGGTGGGCGGCACGCCTTCTGGCGAGGTCCCGGTGCTCCGCAGTGACTCCGCACCCCCCTAAAAAGTAGGGAATCGAAGCACATGGCGGCGACAATCATTCTCATCCCGATATTTTCCATTCTCGCCGCCACCATTTAAACAGCGCGCTTCCCGATTTTAGGCGGCATTGTTTACTGTTTCTCTGATGGCGCTCAACTCAAGACTGTTCACCAATCAAGGTTTGTCGAGATTAGAATAGAAGCCAGAAGTTATCTCCTAATCTAGCTAGTTTCTTAAAATAATTGTGATTATGAAGTGGATTAAGCAAACATTACTTATATTCACCTACTTGTTTCTTTGGGTTTGATATTTAAAACCGGCGGTTCATCTTTTGGTGAAGTGCTACAACAGTATTTGTTAAGACTGCAGGAGTAATCTACAAGAAGTAACCTTTGATAACCTTTTTCTTGCTCTCAAAGAAAAAAAAAAAAGGCATATGTTAAGACTGCAGGAGTAATCTACAAGAACTTATATTCACCTCTTGTTTCTTTGGGTTTGATATTTAAAACCAGCAGTTCATCTTTTGGTGAAGTGCTACAACAGTATTTGTTAAGACTGCAGGAGTAATCTACAAGAAGTAACCTTTGATAACCTTTTTCTTGCTCTCAAAGAAAAAAAAACAGGCATATGTTAAGACTGCAGGAGTAATCTACAAGAAGGTCCAGGATGGTGTTTTGGATGTGTCTAATGAGGTAATCTCAAACCACATTTTTTTTCTCTGTGAAGTAAAATGTAAGTGAGACCCTTTGTTATTACTTCAAGTACCATCTACAAAAGTTTTGTACATTTATAACCTGCGAGATGGTACTTCAAGTACCACGAGTTAAAGTTGGATACTCATGTAATTCTATGTTCCATTTTGTACATTATGGGTACTAGAAAGCACAATATCAACGATAGAGGTAGAGTGCTGTTTGTTCTTGTGATATGATGAAACTTGTTGTTAAGTAAGACTTTAAGATCTTGCACTCTTAATTTATATAATAAATGCTAGAGAAGTAACTTTTTTTTTATGAAATGACATAATTGGATAAACTTGTTATCGGATTAGTAGAGAAAGCATTTTCTATAAACCAAAGAAATTCCTTGATAATGAAAATGAAGGATTAGCGAGAGAAAGCATTTTCTAGAAACCAGCAAATTCCTTGATAATGAAAATGCCATCCCAGAAGGAAACTTGTCCTGCTCTCCGAAAACATTTTGCTTGCTTGTAATGTATGGTGTTAGTGCCACACGTATGATCTCATACATCTTTTATCAAATTGCAATCTTACAGAATCGAAGGCAAATATGTAGTCCCTGACCAATCTAGAGGCGCTGGTAGCTCATCTTCTCAATATGGTAGCTTCTTGCTGCAGCAACTAATCTGCTAACGCCGATATCTACAAATTCATGTGTTGTACCAGGCTGCGTTATCTTCATGTTGTTGAGCAAAAAATAGCTACTGTTCGAGGGGTGCTTGAACGACTCCAATAGACTCAGTTTATTTAGGTTAGGCGTTTATACACTTGGTAAATCACTACATTATTCATTGTTCTCCATCATTGAGAACTCACAAAGTGAGTTTCCATTCAGAAAACATCGACATCACTAGGTGGATGAATTTGGATTTAGTGGAGCTGCAATAGGTTGAAAATTGTCACCGGCTTCTAGAGAACATATATCTCCTCTATAGAAGAGAGAATAAAGGGGTTACTTTACCATGGTCTAATCTGTTATTTGACAGCCCTTGTAGATTTGGATTTGGAACAGTGATGATACAATACTGGCCAATGATTTTAGAGGACTGAAATGGGGTGGCCAAGAATGGCACTAACGCCTGGTGAATTACTATGTTGCAAATCCTAGGGATTACCCTGGTCTGCCTTGAAACTGGAATCACTGTCAGAATGTTAGATGACAATGCATTTACCTAGTGGAAAGAAAACTCATGGAAACCCTGTAGTAAGATGGGAGAAAATAAAGTTGGTCTAGCCACAACAAACCTAAAGTCTACAAATATCTCAAACGCGGTTGAAAGAATTGCATAATTTTTTTTTTCCAAAAACATGCATTGGCACATATATACTATGCCAATTTAGGGGTGTTTGGTTTTAAGGACTAGGGACTAGAGACTAGAGACTAATAGGGACCAAAAAATTAGTCCCTTAGTCCCTCCCAAAAGTCTATGACCTAGGGACTAAATGATACTAAAAATTAGTCCCTAGTCTTTTTGTTTGATAATTTAGGGACTAAATGAGACTAAAATTTTAGTCACTAGTCCGAAAGAAACTAAACAGGACCTTAATTTCTAGCAAATTTCTATCAAACATGGTTGAAAGAATTGAATTATGTACACATATACTATGCAATTTCTAGCAAATCCATTAGAGCCCAATTGAGTACCCGCTAGAATTCTGATTCGAGCCATGGTGTTTTGAAAAGTTGACTACGACGAGTAGCATTCAAATATTCGTCTTGGAGAGATTAAAATCACACACCAACTAACATTTTCCCTGAAAAATAATCTTAAATGCATTATATTTAAAAATTATATTCTAAAATATAAAATGGCTGTCAAAGTATGTGTGGAGAGAGAATTTTCACCGAGGATCGAGTAGTGGAACTTGTTCCAACAGTGAGTACGAAATTCCCTCACGATTAGTACTATACTATATAGCTTGACTATATCTATCATGCCATCCCAACCTAGTTATTTTGATCTGATCTTACCAAGATCAATAATTTTGGTGTTGGTCTCACTATGCCTAATCATTGGGGGAAACTTAGGGGCAAAGCTTATTGACAACTGCTGGTTCTACCAAGTGCAGTTACTAAGCAATTTCCATCTCATGACACAAATTTGGCGGGAAGCCTTATTATTCAATTCAAGAATAAGTATCAGGTGATGCCAACTAATCGGCCGGCCATGAATCACAACCTGGAAAGGAAAATGACAATAAGGTTGCAGTACGCACTGGCTGACGTGGAAGCAGGTGTTTGGTCTGCTTTTAGCACAGGGGTGAATCTCTGATTCTCTGTAGATTCTCCATGTAGACGAAGCTACTGACACACCTGCTGTGCTGGAAACATATCCACAGCGCCATGAACGGTCACAATGTTGAGTCGACGACGGCCGGCGACGAGGTGCAGCAGCAGCTGCAGCGTCGGCATAACCAAGACGGCTTCAGTAGTGACGCCGGCAGCTCAGGCTCCGTCTCATTCTTCGAGCCTTGGACCGAGCCGGCCACGGGGGCGGAACAGGCAGCAGCGGCCACGGTCCGCGCAACGGCGGCGGGTACAAGACGGCGGAGAAGCGGATCATTCGGTTCGCGATCCAGCTGGCCGTCCTCGAGAAGGCGGCCAGCATGCTGGGCAAGCTCGCCTTCGTCTGGGCCACCGTCGTCCTCCTCGGCGGCTTCGCTTCCTCCCTCCGCGACTTAGATTTCTGGAGCATGACGGTCATCCTCGTCGGCGAGGGCGCGCGCGTCTTCGGTCGGGGCAACGAGCTGGAGTGGCAGCGGCACTCTACCGCCCGGAGCTCCGCCGGCAGCAGCAGCAGCGCTCTGCGAGTGCCCGGCTCCCGCTTCTGTCGCCGCGTCCTGAATGCTATCGCCGGAGGCGCCAGCTCCGTCGAGGGAGAGGGAGAGGCCGCGGTCGTTGGCGCGCACGGCATGGTGCATCAGGTGGTCGTCCCCCTCCCGCACGACGACCCGCCGCTCCCGTACACCGGATGGGTGATCGTGTCCAAAAACGCCGGCGTGCTGCTCAACTCCCTGCAGGTGCTCTCGTCGGTGGCCTGCGTCGTGCTCTCCGTGATCGGCCTCTGCAACTGCAAGCACCGCAGCCGCTCCATCGACGAGGCGAGGAACCAGAGGGCGGCGCTGGTGCTCTTCTACTCCCTCGCGTTGGCCGAGGCGGCGCTCTTCTTGATGGAGAAGGCGTACTGGACGTGGAAGGTCTTCTGCTGCGGCCTGCTGGACGAGATCAGCTCCGAGTGCGAGCTGGGAGCGTTCGGCCACGTCGCCCTGACGCGCTTCTTCTACGACGCCTACTCGCAGTGCATCGGCAAGAGCATCTTGGACGGCGTGAAGATGGACCTGGTCACGTTCGCCAAGGAGCTGATCGAGTCAGACTTCCTCGACGAGCAGCTTATCGGCGTGCGCATCCTCCGGCAGTTCGCCCGGAGCAAGAGCTCCGCGCCGGAGACGCTCCGCAAGGTGGGCACCAGCGCGCGCTCCATCGAGCGGCTCGTGGAGATGCTCAACTGGAAGAGCCCTGAGGAGGAGGAGGTGCGCCGGTGCGCGGCGGAGGTCGTGTCTAAGCTCGTCGGCAAGAACCAGAACGCTCTCCGCGTGGCCGGCATCCATGGCTCCATCGAGTCGGTCCTGTCCCTGCTCCACACCGAACGGTCCGCGCCCGGTGATGGTGGCGCCGGCGCCGCCCGAGCCCGACCAGAGGTGAGCAGCTACGACTACGAGGGTTTCAACCTGGTGGGCCTGCTCATCCTCAAGAAGCTCGCCAGAGACCACGACAACTGCGGCAAGATCGGGGGCGTGCGCGGGCTGCTATCCCGCGTCGTGGAGTTCACGCACGTGCCGCCGGCGCTGCTGCACGTGCACGGCCAGTCCCAGGCAGCCGCCGGCTCTCGGATACGCGCCGCCAAGCGTTCTCTCCAGGTGCTCAAGCTGCTGGTCACCGCGATGGGGAACACTGGCAAGAAGCCCGGCGGGAGGTGGCGGACAGGGTGTTCACGGTGAGCAACCTCCGAGGGATCCTGCAGCACGGGCACCAGCACGGGGAGCTGCAGAAGCTGGCCATCGACGTGCTCACCGGCCTGGCGCTGGACGACGGTGCCAAGGAGGGCATGGTCACCAGAACCGGTGGCGTCGTGAAGCTGCTGCTGTCACTGTTCCTCAAGGCCGAGCGCGCGGGCGCTACCGAGCTCTGCTCCGGCGCCGGCGAGGCTCTGGTAATGCTGACGCTGGAGAGCAAGGCCATCTGTGGAGCCATCCTCAAGATGGACGGCGTGCCTGATCGGCTCATCGCGGCTCTGGATGTCAGGGGACCTCCGGCTGAACGCGGCAAGGATCCTGAGGAACCTCTGCGCCTACTCCGGCGAGGAGTCCTCCGTTCGTCTGCGCGCGGTGACCGCCGCCATGCCAGCGGTACGTATGTGTCTCCTCCAAGTCTCCATGACACACGCCTACTGTGAATGTCATCGCACCGTTCCCGGCCATGCTTGGTGTACTGCAGGTCCTGCAAATGACGATGAGCGAGACGGTGTCCGAGAAGCTTCTAGAAGCATCCGTTGGCCTGACGACGCAGATATGCATGTTCCTCAGTGGCGAGCAGTTCGAGGGCGAGCTGCGCCGAGTAGGCGCCGGCAAGGCAAAGTACGTGGAGAGGCTGGCCAGCATACTTCGGCGGCACACGTACCCGGAGATCAAGGTCCCGAGGATCCGGCGCTTCGTCGTGCTACAGGCTATGTGGCTGATGCGGGCGGACGACGACTACGTGCGGCTCTTCAGGGAGGTCGACATGGTGAGCCTCCTCGTGTCCATCGCCGACACCACATCGGACCTCGAGTGCTACCACGTCTTCTCCGGCAGCGTCGGGCTCAGCCAGCACCGGGTCAGCTTCTCCACCGTCGTGGAGTCCGCGCTGAAGCTTCTCGGTAGCTGCGGTGGTCAACAAATTTTAGGATTTTAGACAATTGGCGGCGGGGCGCGCCAATTTTTCGTTTTATCGAGTTTGGATTGTACAGCGGATCCTCATAATCCAATATCTATATATATAGGTTATATTAAGCTGAAGCTTTCATTGCTTAAGTCTGGTCTGTTTACATGACACGGTTTTATTAGTAGATTCTCAGCATATTCAACAAATGGAGTAGTTATACACCAGCAGATGGGGTGTACACCACCAGAAGTGCCTACCACATACAATTCAATGGTGTTTACAGTGGACTAAAACTAACCCCAATGTGGAAGGCCAAAGCTCAACAAAAGTGCAAATTCTTCGCTTGGACACATGCACAAGAAATTTTTAACGGCAAACAGTCTACTAAAGCGTGGATGGACTGAGAATACGGATTGCAAATTATACACTAGTAGTATGGAGACACCTACCCACCTTTACAAAATTGCCCATTCACCAAAGAGGTTTGGATTTACATAAAACAGTGGTTTAACCTGACCATTCTAAATTCGGTTAATGAAGCAGGCTCAATAAACAAGTTTTTGGTGGAGATGCCGACGAAAGTTTGATAATAGAACCAGAAAGGAAGTTGATGGAGTCTTAATTTACCTATGGTGGAATGTGTGGAAGGAACGAAACAGAAGAGTGTTTTAGAATCAACAGTTGTAGCCGATGGAACACTACCGGAATCTGCGCCTTTCCGTCCGACGCTAATCGGGAAGGCGCTTATTTTCCGTGAGCACGCGAGGGAAGCTCACGGGAAAGGCAAAACACACGGGAATATCCTTTCCCCGTGAGGTCCAAATTTCACGGGAAAGGACACACCTCATTTCCGTGAGGTAGAGCTCACGGAAAAGGGAACTGCGGTGGGCCGTTAGCGCTCGTCACCCCTTTCCGCCTCGCCCTCCGTCTAGCTCACAGGGGAAAGGCTTTGCTGGCATTCTTGCTCACAGGAAAGGCCCCACCTTTTTTTTTTGCTTTTTGGCTCCAAACTTTTTTACACTTCCTACACATCATATGACACTCCATTAAATTTTGGTGAATTATTGACTTTATTTGGTATATTTAGGTAATTATTCTCTTTTATGGGAATTTTTGAAATGAGACCAAATTTGAACTACAAGTGCTTGAAATTTTTGAAAAAAAATAGTAGAAAATTTATATTCCTCTTACTCAACACAAAGTAAGGCCTTGCATATAAAAATAAAACCAAATCTGGAGTATTTTCTTGCTAGGATTCAAAATATGCAGATTTGTGACTGCACAGGCGCGCGGAGGCGCGCGCCCTACCACTAGTTATTATTTAAACTTTTAGGCTGTGGTGGGCTAGGGTGATTGCAAGATTGGGGAGGGGCGGGCGTGGTGTGGGTTCGGCCCCATTAGCAGACCTACCTAGCCCATCCATGTATGCCATCACTCCGATCATGACACACGCCCGCTCCGTCAGCATATCATTCGTAGTGTGCACGAAACTGATCGGTGTAGAATGTGATCGAATTAATCGACATTTGTGCCTTTGTGTGATTCAAATACGGATCAGATCGGATGACACTTATCGACACGCAACGGATCAAAGTCAAACCCGACGCCTCACCTTGTCAAAGGCCCGTAAAACGAATGGCGAGAAGAGAGCTCGTTTAAAGGCCTAGTAGGATCATTATCTACCGGTTTTAGATGGGCCGGGCTGGTATGCCTCCTCCCCTGCCTGTCGCTCTGGGCACGATTTACCGAGAACCGAAACCGAGAAATACCGAAAACCAAACCGAAAAATTCAGTTCTTGGTTTTGACAAACCGAATTACCGAGGGAAATTCGAAGTACCGAAAATCCTTTTATCAGGCCCAACAGGCCCAACAGCAGTCCATGTAAAGAAGCCCGTCATCCCGAAACGCTAACCAGTCCTCAGGCCAGCCAGCACATCGCACGTTCCTTCACGGGGCTACCTTGCGAGTCGCAACAGGCACTGACCCACTCGTCACCGCGACTCCGTCTCGCGCCGTTCAGGGTTTTAGGGTTCAGTTTCAGCAGCGGCGGCACCGGCTTTTTTTTTTCTTCTCAAGGGCAGCAGCGGCCACCGCTCAGGAGACGAGCTGTCGGCGATGTCATCCATCGCATCGCAGCTAAAGGCCATCAAGTCGGCGCTCGGCGCTGCTCCAGAGCCGGCCCGGCGGCCCGTCACCCGGCCCTCTGTGCTCTTCGACGCCAAGGAGGCCGCCGACATCGACCTCCGTGCCATCCTGCCCATCGCCCTCTCTGGTTCGTACCGCTAACCACCAACCTGATTGATTCGTGCATGCTGATGCAGTGATGCTTATTAGCTCTACTCGTCTAGAGCTGCCAGCACTTCATGAAGGACAGATTGGTGCCATTTTCCGCTAATCCGAGCGTTCTAGAATTTTGTTCGGTTCGTTTGGTTCTAATTTGAGCTCCCATATAATATTCCATTCAGCTTTCTCTGAATTCACTCTAGAGTTTAGCTTTAGCTGCTACTTGCAGGCTCACCCCATCCGTGTACGAGTACACCTTGTTGTTTATGCTTGAGCAGTTGTTCAAGTGATTTTCTGAAAATTCACTAATAACTCAAATCGAACTAAGTTTTGAAAAAAAAACAAAACCAAATTTAGTTTTGCATATGAGGTACTTCGGCAATCAAAAAACTTCTCTTCCTTTACAGTATCTGAACCAAATTGCTTTTCAGGGTTGGAGCACCTTACCAGCATAGATGAGAGATTTGCAAAATACAGCAACACTCTATTCAGGGAGACTAGCCTTGAGGTGAACCGTGAACAGCTGACTCCCAAGGAGAACGACAAACTCAACAAGTCCATCTCCACCTACCTTCGCCTTCTTGCTGGCTATTTGCATCTTCCCTCTGCCCTCAAGACCCTTGAATACCTTATCCGCCGATACCTGTACGAACTTAGCTCAGCTACTTTTGATGATGGCTCCTACGAGCTCTAGCTTATTCTCTTGTTTCTGGTGGAAACCTTCATGTAGGGTGCATGTATACAATTCGGATGAGTTACTGCTGAGTGCACTGCCATACCATGATACACATGCGTTTGTCCGGATCGTGCAGTTGGTCAACTTAGGGTGAGTGTGGCTCTGGTCTGGATTGATACTTATTTTCTCCATTGGTCTTCAATATCAACTTTTGCACGATGATGTGTTTTCAGGAATAGTAAGTGGGCGTTTCTTGGTGGCGTCAAGTCCTCAGGTGCGCCACCACCCAGGAATGTTCTAGTGCAGCAGTGCATCCGTGATAAGGCTGTTCTGGAGACCCTCTGCAACTATGTAAGGCCGAAAATAATAACCTTTAACGGTAGGATTCTGTCATGACTTTTGATCTTTTTTGTTGATAATTCATTTTACTTCCAGGTTACACCAACAAAGGAATTCAGTCAGTCGCGGACGGTCGTCTGCTTTTGCACTGCTGTGATTGTTGAGTGCTTGGGTGCCGTCCCTAAGCTCGACACAGATGTAGTGCAGAGGGTGTTGGGATTTGTGTTTGACTCTCTTAATCCTGCAGTGACGAGAGACCAGGAATACAAGGTTACCTCAAATGATTTGTAACTTTTATGGCCCCTTTTCAATGATTGAATTTTCAATATTATATTATATTATATTTTCTTTTTCTTTCCCTTTTAATTTGCAACCTTCAACTGGATAGTGCATGTACACTATTTCGTATCCCTCGTCAGTTAACGTCTTAACGAACTATTGATTTCCTGCTTTCTGGGCATAGTTATAACTACAGTTATGTTGGATCTTTATGACCAGGCTGGCGCACTTATGATTGTTGGAGTACTTGGAACCCGGGCGACTCTAGCGCCTAAACTTGTCCAAAATTTGATTTTCTTTGTTGCAAGGACTGCACAACATGATGTATCCGAGTCAGTTGACTTGCCATGGCTTCGTGTCTCAGTGATGGCTCTTATAAGTCTTGTTCAGGTTTGGATTCAACTTCTTATCATGCATATCCTTTGTTCTGGCCTGCTATGTAAATATATTGAACTCAATATAGGTGATGCTGATAAATGTCTGCTAATTTTACAGTCCCAATCTGTCCATGATTTCCCTAAGAAGCCATTGATGATTTTGAAAGACATCAGGTTAACCGTTGTCTTCCCTGCATATACATTATATATTTGCTCTTTTTCTGTTTCTCCTTCTGATGTTGAAGTGTTGAATTCCTATGGTAAACGTTTTTCAGGGATTTTTCTGGTGTACTTTCTGTATTATCCAGTGAATACAACATCGAGAGATTCATTAGGCTTTATGTTGAATCATTAATTGACTACAGGTGATTTTTTCTTATCTGATGTGATTATATTTGCATATTTCTCCCTGGCTTTGTATGAACGTTTATAACTCTAAACATGTGGACAGTATTTCTGATGGTTCCTGCCACACACACCTGATTGAAACTATTGAGACTCTGCCGGTGAAGAATTTCATGGAAAGTGTCGTGTGCAAGGTTCTTAGAAACTGTATCAAGGTATCTCAGGCCACAGGAAACCCAGATATCAATCACACAGGTAGCTGGCACAGCTGCTTCAATTCCATTCTAGCTTACCAAATAATTTCTTTTCTTTTTTGTGCATACATTTGTTTTAACTTTAAGCATATCATGATTTTCTGTACTGTATGTACTATGCTGTATTTCATATATATTGTTTCATCTAATTTCCAGAATTATGGGCTAAGAAAATTTTTAGCGCAATTGAAAGAAAGTATCCGCTGGAGCTACGTGATGCTATTAAGTAAATTTCTTGAGGTACAAGATGAAACATCTTCCACTTATGGAACTTGTCAGTTCTTATTGCTGTTGTTTGACCCTTCTTTCTCCCTTTTCTCAGAACTCTGAAATTAATTCATCGGGTGGGGATTCTATGTCTGAGGTTTTTTGGCATAGTGTTTGATGGAAGCACGAACTTGCCAACTGAAATATCTGACTCGAACATTTGGTTCAGTCTGGATCATCCAAAGGTACATAGGTTAGGGAACTTGGTGTAGATTTTTACTTTCTGTGGAAACTCCGGTGAATTTTAAACTATCTTATGCCTCTGGAGTGATTTCTTGCCTTTCAAATCATATTTTGGGTTGTGTGTTTTCTAGTCTTTGATGCATTGCTATTTTATATATGATGCAGGCTGCGGTTCGTCAATCTGCTCTCTCAAAAGTTGCTACATCTGGCACCTTCAATAACAGTACTCTAAATCCACGGGTAACAGATTTTGCTCTCTCAAAATGCTTGCTTTTACATGTTCATTGTTGCATTGAAGCTTTCCTCAGATGATGATCTACTGCTTATGTTTCTAATTCTGAGTTCGTGCAGAAGTTTATCAATATGCAAGATGCTATATTACGCAGTCTGTATGACGATGATCTAAGTGTTGTCCAAGCTGCTTTATCCATAAAAGGACTAGCTGCTGTTGCGAATCCTGATAGCCTGTTAAAAGCATATGATGGCGTGTTCACCAAATGCATCAAAATCATTAACAAAGGTGGGCATTCTTCAATGTCTGCTTTTTTTGCCCAGTTGAGTGAGTGATTTATTTATTTCTACGGAAGAGGTCTGTAGAATTATTTATATTGGCTTCTACCTTTTTCTATCCATTTACATGAGATCTAATGCAGCTAGTTTATAGTGCACTTTAAATATGAAGCACTGGTAAGAACTAATTTATTCATGAAGGTTTTTAAATAAGAGAGACCAGCATTGACAGAAAGTGCATCCATTGATGTCTTCTAGCCTGGACCACCAAACCTGTGCCACTTCTTTTGCAGTATATTCATTGTAGCTAAGGCTCATTAGGTTGTACTTTGGTTTAATATTTCTATGTTTGCCCTTGTTCTGAACCCTTATCTGTGATTTGATCTGAAATTTTCTATGGTGAGGATGTATGGTGATATACCTACCACATTGGAAATTATTATTTTTTAATCACGGCTATATAAATTTTGTTTATGATTCTCCAGGTGGTTCAAAGGCATCAAAAGCTTCTGATGTTGCTGTTTCTTGCTTGGAAAACCTGGTAACGGAATACCAATCACATCATATGGAACATGCCAAGGATATAGCTACATTAGTGTTTTAGTCTCCTTATTGTTCACCCAAAGGTTACCTAGTTATTTTCCATTACTCTATCTACCCTTTTGCACTGTCCTGTGTTGATTCTAACTTTCAGTGTCAAAATGGAACACAGACCCTTAGGGTGAACTTAAAGGCCTTGGAGCTAGTTAAGAAAATACGGTGGGAGTTCTACACAAGTAGTTCTCTTGTATATGATGGGGTCACTTTTGATAAAATGAAGGTGAGGTTTCTTACTGGCCAGACTAACTGTGCCTCTTGCTATGCTGTATTGATCCTGTAGTGTAAGCCTATCATATGGACACAAGTGTGCCCCCACCTCCAAAGCATTTGTCCATGATTGCTCTTATTCTTAATGCCCATATCTTGAACCCTTAGATGACAGGTCTACATATATGGGGGTTAGATATGTGAGGCTGTGCTTTTTATGATTGAAATGTCTATTTTCTTGATGTTTCGATCTATATGATCATATTTTGTTCTTTTTATTTGTAATGTAATTCTTCTACCCATTATGTTGTTACAGAACATGAGTGCAGACTCCATTGCTTCTATTAACATGAAGAACATCAAAGCTTTTGCTGAAACTTTCCTAGCTGACCCCAATAAGCATGTGGGGTGGTTGGCCAACTCTGGAAGTGGAAGTAGATTTTCTAAAACTTTGTTTCTACTCATAGTATTGCAAACACTTGTTTCCACAGAAGGTATGCCCATCTTTGTGTTCATTTTGCTATACCATTCTGGTAGAACTTATGATGGTTGCAATAACAATTCTGTTCTAATTATTATCTATTATCATGTGCTACTGAGAATGCTGTCATTTACTCCTTGAAATCCTTAACAATTGTCAATTCTTTCTCTTGGAATAGCACCTGCCATCTAATAGTTCTTACCTCCCTTGCACATGTATACTAAACAAATATCTCTTGAATGATATATAAATGCCATATAACAGATTCCTGTGATCCTGATATGTTGGCTTCTGTGTTAAGACAACCATATATGCTGACTATTTACTTGTTCCTTTTCAGTTTTGGATGAGCAGGTGAATCTTTGTCATGCTTGTTTGCCAGTCCTGAAGGATGAATGGTATAACATACAGCCTGAAGATAGTGGTGTTGGTGATGAGGTATTTATTCTTTACTTTACCATTCAATGTTGAATATGCCAATTTTACCATTCAATGTTGAATATGCCAATATTGTAAGGCCAAAAACTTTACTTTCTTTCTTTTTTTTTTTATTTTTTTTTTTTTTTTTGCTATGCAGATCAGCATTGACAAGCTTGAGATGCACAGTTTAAAATTGGTGAAGCAGTTTTTCAACAGAGACACAGAGGCATTGAATGGTGGAATCCTTGTCTGTATATTTTGGGGTATCCTAAGGGTTCAATCCTCCTGTTTTAAGCAGCATCTGGTGGTATGTAACCGTCAAGCAATAGCAGCTTCACCTATTCTTCTCACTTCCCTTCCTACAATATGTCATGATGTTTGCTATATTTCTGTTACATATATCCAGGTCAGCGGTGGTGGAAACACAATGCTGGATGATTTGTTTCTCTTCTTCCTTGTATCACCGGCCAAAAATATCTTCCAGAAGCACCTACAGTATCTTGTTGTTAATTGCATTGGAGCACCTTTTCAGTTTATTTCGAAGTACTTTCTGGATGAAGGTTTGCTACATTGTTCTCCCCCTTAAGCAAAGCTTATTCTGTTACTCTACCAGAATAAGCATGTGGTAGATGATTATTTTTAGTGTTGTGCTTTTGTCTAAACTTGATATTTTATAGTTTGACTTTGTTTTTAGGGGCATAGTTTTCTATTGTTTTGCAGTCAACCAACCTATAATGTGTTCTTAATAATTGTTCTATCAGGCTGTGATTTCTCCCTTTTTGGGCAATTATTAGTGACGCGTGATGCCCATGTTTTACAGTGTTCCACATCCCGACAGCAAATAATGTGTTCAGTTTTTCAAAGGATAACAATAAGATATTGCAATTATTGTATGGATTGTCAGTATCCATTAAATATGATACCCAAAAAGTGTAGCAGTCATATAGTTGTGGATTGGCTGGATCCTTAGCAAACTAGGTTAACCCATAACCAGTCAAGGAATCTCTTTTTCACGCTATTCCTGTTTTGATGCTTCTATTTAGAAAGGTAGTGTTTCCAAAAACGGTCATATGACACCCAGTGTATAAAGGTAGCCTCACTAATCAATCAATAATATTTAGAAAGAGCTTTGGCCACCAATCCGGTATCAATCAGAACCTCAAGTTACAAGGGACCCTGGCAACCTGAGGGTGATCAGACCTTATCTTGCCGCATGTCCACATTGCATGTACTGGTTCTATTTGGTCTTATTTACTAGTAAAAAAGTAAGGATTGAACTTCTGCAAGTGCACACAACATTACTTAACTTGTAGTATGGCCACAATTTTTTCCCTGTGTTTTTTTAAGAGTGTTTGCAATGTAGACATGGGCTCAAGGGGACACCAGAATCATTCTATTCCTAAATGCCTGTGCTTTTGCAATGGATTTTTTTACATGATATTATATTATTACCCAAGCACCCAGCGTGTTAAGCTGTCACTTCCTAAACTTGGCGTGCCCTTAGATGCTCCATGGCCTATGGCACTCAGCCATGCTTCATGGGAGCTCACATTGCATATCTTTTACAGCGCTTGACCTACACAACAACCTTTCCTCTGTCTTGATGATTGGCTGAGTTCCATAGCTGCAAGTGTTACACGTTCACAGCCATGCCTTGTCTTTCATTGTTGTAACAAAGTTCATTGGTGGCTGATTGCTTTTCTAATATTTTAGTGTAACTCGTTATTCCTTAAGCAACTTGCCCATCCCTTTATATTCATCTTTTGTAAATTATTGCTGACAACCCTGAAGTTTATGTAGATCTATCAGAAAGAGTCCAAGTGGAGAGTCTTCTTGTGCTTGCTTCTATTTGTTCCAAGTGTGCTTCCTCTGAAAGTAACAGCTTGGACGAAAGCATCTGTATGCAGCTTCTACTAGGCTTTCCTTCCATTATTCCCCCACTTGCTAATGAAAACAAGGTATGAATACGCCCCCAATACTTTTTGTGTCTGGTAATCTGTGAGCTAGCTCCTTCTGTTGTCCTGCTATACAGCTCTCCTATCTTAGATATTGAACATGTTTATTGTTTTATATGTTGTAGGATATAAGGTCATCTGCGATTAAGTGTATTGAGGGGTTATCTTTGGTGTGGCAGCGCTTGAGCACTCCCGTACCAAAAAATGGTCTGTTAGCCTTATCTTCATGTTTATTTCCAAGTGGATCAATTCAATGTTAATTATCTTATCTAATTTATACAGGAAACAACATCAAATTACCTCAGTACTTGTCATCTCCAACTTTTGGTAGTTTCCTTGACTTATTGGTTAACCAAAAGACCATGATCTCCTCGGATGCAAAATTTCTTCCTGCATATATTTCATCTATGCTGAGCCCATGTAACGATATGCTGGTTCCCGAGAACCTCCATGAAAGGTTATACTGGTTTCATTCTTCTATAGATACACTTGTGTACTCATTATTAATTAATTGGGGTGTAATACTCTTTTGTTTCTATTATCAGATTCGACCAGCATACAAAGGATACTATTCTTACTTTCATCTTGCGCTCTGCTTTGAAGCTCCCTCCTTACGGAAAGGTTGGTCGATCTGCTATCTCGAGTCAAATCACGAAGTCAGTCTATGCAGTATGCACAGAAGCATTATAATTCATTCACTTAACCCGAATCACTACCACAGAAGCAAATGCATTTGTATGGGCACCTATTTTTGATGGTGGTTGATATTTTGAAACATGTTGCAGTTTATGGTTCTGTCAGTCCTGAAAGGAGTAGGAAGCATCTTATTTCATGCAGAAGATGTGAAGTCTCTGTTCTTTGATCTTCTGGACCGTCATAATTGCAAGCAGATCCTATCCACCCATGAAATTCATACTTTATGCTTGCTTTTGGAGGTAAACACATCATCGTGATTTATATATATGTCCATGGATGATATTATATATGTAGTCAAGTAATAGCCAATAGCCATTATGCATATTTACTGCTGCTGTGTATTTTGTAGGTTTTGATCTCAACGCCAGATCATGCAAATATTGGTTTTAACATGTTCGAACCTCTGATGAAAGTTCTAAAGGTGAGCAAAACCTTCTGTTAAGTACGAATATCAAAATTATCTTCTGGACTCAACTAACTGTATAAACTTTAGGTTGATGCTTCAGGTGATCCTGTTGTTGTGATGCCATCTCTTACTGTACTGCAGAATCTTCAACCAGGGTTCTTTGATAATTTAAAGACCAATACTAAGGTTCTTTTTTTTTTTTTTTTTTTTTTTTTTGCATTGTATCATCCCACATTACATTTTCTTTATTTTAGAACTGCTTGTTTGGTGCCATTTCAATTATCTGCACATCTTAACAGGAAAAAAACTTGGAGTCCTTTTTCTTACCATCTAGGAATTTTTCTTGTATACGCAACTAAATTGTTCTGCATACAATAATTTGCCATTGGATAATTTACTGAACAAAAGCAGCACATATAATATATTTTTGGCATTGCTAATGGTTACATTTGTATTAAGTGATATTGCTTGTCTTGCATATCAATTTATGTTAACACACAATAAAAAAATGTTGGATGTGCAATTGTGCATCATGTCTTAGTATATCACAGTGTCATTTTTATATGATTGATGTACCATGAGCCTATGAAATTTGAGTGCAATTGTGCTAATGGTTAATTGTCACTCTTATTGAATTTGCCACCATTCCTAGTTTTTTGTGTTCTATGCTGTAAAACTAGCTTAGGTCTCACTTTGTCACATACTCACATGTTTGGTTCTGATATTATTTATAATTATACTTTTGGACATAATTTGATCTTAAATGTTATAATTTCTGATGTGTATGTGATCATAAATGAGGTTACTTTGGCATATGTTTCTACCTGTTGAGATTACTATTTCTTCCTGATATATGATTTTGTTTTTTTTTTTTGGAAATAAGTAGATCAGGTAATCATGAACCTTTTAATTATCCTTATTTAGGTAACATGCTTTTGCAGGAAAAAGTTGTTGGGCGCCTTATTTCCTTGGTTCGAACTGAGAGTTTCAAGTTCGAAATGCTGCACGGGATGCTTTACTGCGTATTAGTGTTTGTATCTATACCCTTTCTTTATTTTTAAATTTTCCAGAAGACCAATGCATCTGTTCTGTTGCTTAAGTGTTTCTTTTGAGTCCTGGAATTTATTATCCCTGTATTTGATGTTTACTGTTATACCCTTTTTACATTTTTTTTTGGTTGTGGCAGGTTCATTCTTCCACTTTGGTCAAGTTTATTGAATTAATTTTAGCACTTGATGGCGCAAGAGGACATTCAAAAAGGATAAAGAGAAATGAAGATCGGAATCTTGACGGATTTTGCAGTTTTGAGGAGATATTTGGAGAAAACTCTGTAGCTTCTATTCTTGTTTCTCTTCTTGATATCTTGTTTCTTAAGAAAGATGTGAAGCAAAGGTCTGGAACTACATAACTATTTTTGTGTAGTACCCTATGTTGTCTATGGCTGATGTGAAGCACCCTATGTTGTCTATGGCTGACATGTCACCCTCATGCAGGTCCTGTTTATTGCAACCTCTTTTCCAGATTCTATCGAAGCTCCTTTCTGATCAATGGGCCTTAGTAATTCTTAGTCAGCATAACAACCAACAAGATACCTCATCTGAAATCCCTGATTTATCCAGTTTTGTAAAAGAAGTTCAACACTTGATACTGCTGGCCCTCAAAGATATTACAGATACACTACAATCCTGTGACAATGTACTTGCTTTTGTTATTTCATTTGATCACTCCAGTTGTTCTTTTGAGGGTCCTTTATTTGTTTGGATTTACGGATTGCATATCTTCCTGCAGGATGGAACGTTCAGCAACTCCAATGTAGGTCTTCTTATTGATTGTGTACGGTCCATCAGTGATATAGGAACACGGAATCATGGCTTTTCCTTGATAGCTTCTTTGGGAAAGGCTTGCCCACAACTGGTCTCAGAAAATATTGTTGATTTGTTTGTCGCTATTGGGGATGCTATTAAGCAGGTCTGTTTGAATTTTCTCGGGGCACATATGATCTTTCTGCAGTCCATTATTGACAGACCTTCATTTCTGAATGCAGTTTTTTTTTTCTTTCTTATTTTAGGAGACTTCTTTCTGTGTGTTGATTATACTACCACAATCATAATCTCTGCCTATGTTTATTTTGATTTTGAGATAGATCCACTTTTAATGTATTTTCTCATTTTTTTGTGAAAGTAATGCTACACAGACCATTTTGGTTTCCTAGTAACACCTTTTTTCCCTTCTGTCTGATATTTTCAGGATGACAGCCACTCACAACGTGTTTTGGAGGATTTATTATCTGTCTTAGTTCCATGTTGGTTGTCAAGGACCACAAGTATAGAAAAGCTTCTTCAGGTTCTCTATAGTTTTCGTTGAAGTTCCTTTCTGTTTTTCATTTTCTTGAACAGGAATGCATTACAAGGTTGTGCACCATTGCTTTTGCAGATATTCATTAAAGCTTTAGCAGATGTGCCTGAACATAGGCGATTGACGCTCATGGTTTACCTCTTAAGGTAGTTTTCTATCCTAAGTTCATTAATATTCTCTTATTTCTTGCTCATTCTATCCCAAAGTTAAACTATCTTAGGTTTGACTGAGTTTATACAAAGAATACCGATATTTATATTACTAAATGTGTCATTAGATTCATCATGAAATTTAGTTTCATGATGTACTTATTTGGTATCGCAAATGTTAATAATCTTCTATACAAACTTAAGTCAAACATAAAATAGTTTTGACATAAGACAAACAGACAAAGCTAAAGTGTGATTATTTTTTGGGACGGATGTAGCATATGACTAACTAACTAAATTTATTTATTATACTATTTTCAGGACCTTGGGGAAGGAAAATAGTTTGAGTACTGTGATCATGCATCTATTACACTCGTTGGTTGAGCCGGATTTCACATTCTTTTTCTGTACATCATGGGAGCGATTATAGATTGGCTATGTCACAGGAATGGGAGTATGGATTGGCAGTCAACGTGACCGACCAATTTTCCTATAAATTATGGTTTCCTTGTTTGAGTAAGCTACTAAAAGACATCAGAGTTCATGAGAAGCAAGATCTACATCTTATGCTACATTTGGCAATGAGGCTTATTCTATTTAAGTTGCAAGATACAGAATTGATTTTTGAACTTGAATCTGAGGAAGCTGCTAATTTTATCCAGGTAGCTCATTTGGTTGAACTATTGCTCTATTAGCATTTTTTTTCTATGCTATGTTCTGTTTTTCTCTACGAGTCTCATTAGTATTTTTTTTGTCGTTCATTTACTGGCAGAGTTATCAGTGAACTCCAGAAATTGCTGGGTCTTTATTTTTTATGTGCTGTCTTCTTTTGCCTCTTGTAGGGTTCTCTCGGGGCACTTATGGAGGAAGTTGTCTTGTGTGGTGTGTATGCCAGAGATAAAAAAAGAGATGTTTCTAGTGATATTACTAAAGAAGCCAGAGATTTTGCAAATACAATACTCAAAACTATTACAGGTTGGATGAGTGCTTCAACATATTTGACAGGAATTACTCGGCTGTTGGATCATTCAGATAATCATGTGAAAAGAAAGGTACTTGTTGGTTAGCAGATTTTTTGTTCTATTGGTTATGTTGTAATTTTCACTAATTGATTTCCTTGGAAGCTGCCTTTTTTTTTCCCATGTGATCGTAATTGATTTGTACTTCTCTACAGACACTTGGGATGTTGTCTGAAATGGCCAGAGGAAACAGTTTGGTCCAGAAGAATCAAAGGAAAGCACAAAAACTGAAACATATATCTGGTACTACTACTATCAAAGTAGACAAGAGCTCTAGTCCTTATTTCAGCAAATTGTGCTTAAAGATTCTGGAGTTGATTGACAGAAATGGTGATTCGGACATTTCAGTGAAAATTGCTGCTATTTCTTAAGCTTGAAACAGTAGCAAAAGAATATCCCTCTGATAATCCTGTTTATAGCAACTGCCTTGCAACAGTCGTTGATCAAATTGGCTCTGATGAGGCAGCTGTGTCTTCTGCGTTAATTCATACTGTGGGCTCTCTGATAAATGTGATTGGATCAAAAGCATTACCACAACTCCCATTAATCATGAAAAATATAATGCTAATATCACATCAAATTTCATGTTGCCCTAGTGGAAATTATGCTCATGGTTCCACTAGAACTGGTGCCAAACTTTCTAACCAAGACATAGCTGTGCTGCTATCTGCACTGACAACAATTGAGGTGATTGTGGAAAAGCTGGGTGAATTTATTAATCCATATTTGAAGGAAATACTTGATCTGGTAGTACTGCATCCTGAATGTAGCACTCAAATGCATCCCAAATTGGATGCAAAAGCAGCACGTGTTCGAGAGCTACTGACTGTAAAAGTTCCAGTATGTTCCATCTGAATTTATTCAGTTCTTTTCTTTTGTCATATGATGAAACATAAATGTGCCTATTTTTCCTTGGATCTCATCAAGTTATTGCCTGCAGGTCCGGCTTATCCTCTCACCTTTACTGAATCTGTACAACCTTGCTGCAAGTTGTGGAGATGCAAGTCTTTTCGTTGTCATTCAATATGCTTGCTGGCCTAGTTGGTACAATGGACCGGCTGGATGTAGGAACTTACCATTCGAAAATATATGAACATTGTTTAACAGCTCTTGATCTCCGTCGCCAACACCCTGACTCTTTGAAGAATATAAATATGGTGGAGCAAAGTATTATTCATGCCATAATCTCTCTCACCATGAAGCTTACAGAGGGCACTTTTTAGGCCACTTTTTCTTCGTACTTTGGAATGGGCTGAGTCTGAAGTTGATGAGTCCGCATCAAAGAAAAGTTTGGACCGTGTAATTGTTTTCTACAAATTGGTTAACAAACTTGCTGAAAAACACAGGTACCTTCATAACTGCATTAAAAATGATTTCACCTTTAACTCAGTATTGACGCTATTGGTCGGCTCATCATTATTAACAACCCCAACTAAAGCATGCTTTTGTCAACTACCAGCTTCCATATATTTTGTCCCTTGATTATTTATTTTTTCTGTGAAGGTCCCTGTTCACACCTTACTTCAAGTATCTACTTGAGGGATCTATACAGTATCTCTCTGAAGATGATGCTTTGGCTGGTTCAAAGCAAAAGAAGAAGAAGAAGACCAAACTTGAAGATGTTCAAGTTGAACAGAAGGATAAATTATTGGGGTTAAAACTGTGGAATTTAAGAGCTCTAGTTTTGAAATCCTTACACAAATGTTTCCTCTATGATAATGACCAGAAGATCCTTGATTCCTCTAATTTCCAGGTTAGTTGGTTCATAGTACAAGTGTTTCCTTTTTTGTTGCTGGCATGCTTTTGCAAGTCACAGTGAAAAAAAGTGCATGGCAGTGATCATTCATGTTCTGCTATCATTCTTTGTTCCTATGATATTTACAAACCCATGCAGTTTTTCCCAGTGATATGTTTGTATCTTAATATATTTTTGGTGTTTGCAGATTCTTTTGAAACCTATTGTCTCCCAGTTTTCTGTGGAACCACCAGAATCTATCGAATCAGTTCCTGATGCTCCATCAATTGAAGAAGTAGATGAAACTATAATTCTGTGCTTGGGCCAAATGGCAGTCACTGCACAGTCAGATGATCTTTGGAAGCCTCTTAACCATGAGGTGGGAATCTCTTTATGGTTTTCAGTTTTTTGCCTAATAGCTTTGTGATATATACCTGCACTAAAGTAATTTCTTAGCTCAAAAGGATTTAGATTGCCCTAATATAAAGAAATAGTAAAGACTATGAACAAGACTACAGGATTTATCGTTCACTCCCCCCAGTCTTACAACTTTCTCATAAAACTGCAGGTGCTGATGCAGACCAGGAGTGATAATGTTCGCCCCAAAATGCTGGGCCTGAAGGTTATCAGGTACATGGTCCAACATCTGAAGGAGGAATACGCCCCTCTTCTACCAGAGACCATCCCATTCCTGGCCGAATTGCTCGAGGATGTGGAGCTTCCTGTCAAGACACTGTCGCAGGAGATCTTGAAAGAGATGGAAACCCTCAGTGGTGAAAGCCTCCGTCAATACCTGTGAGGCCTCAGCTCCTCGCAATAGTTGATGAATCTTGCTCATTTCCTGTAGATCAACAGTTCAACTGGTCAGCAGCATATTTGTCTGATGCCTGGAGACTGAAATCACATTTTGTTGTCTTCATGCGAGTGCAATTAACCAAACCTTAAAGGAGACAAAAAAAATATATATATTTCAAAGTCGAAAGAAACCACATTATGTTCTTGGGTGGGTTTCTATGTACTTATTATTTAGCATGTATACTTTTCTATACAATGCTTGGTGCCCCAATACAATGTCATCTTCGTCTGGTCAAGCACTCACAGCTCGTCGGTCGTGTTGTCGCAGCTGCAGTGTGTGTGCAATGCAAAGCGTCTTCGTCTCGGTCTTTGTCACGCACTCACGCTGTTGGCGGTGCAAAGCATGTTCTTCTCGGTCTTGGTCACGAACTCACGCTCTCGTGCTGCTTTACTAAACACATGCTGTTCAACCTTAACCAAAAAAAAAATGCTGTCCAGACTCTGGTGTGTGGTCTGTCTATTTGTCTATATATATAGTGTTGGAGAACGGACGAACCATCTCCAACAATTCACTGAACATTCCAACATGTCCTTCTCTGGTCACCACCATCACAGCTACTAGTGTTTCTCATTCACGTACTCCTCGGAATCCAACTCTCCTACTCGCTTGCCACCTCCTACAGCAACCAAACTTCCCTACCAGTCCGTTGCCGGCCGGACCAGGCGTCGGCGTTGCTCCTGCTGAAGAGTTCCTTCTCCACCCACGGCTGGGGTCCCTTCCTCAATGAGTATGTCGTGTGTGTTGAAAGTGAATGTAAATGAACAGAGATTGGAACAACTGTTGTCTTTCATGGATCTCAAACAATATATATACAATATTCGGGATGAACTCCAAAGGACATGTCCCTTTGGTGACAAGCCTAATTTGCTAATATAAACTAATCTAAGCCTTTGATGAGATCGATAGTGAATGGGTGTCTGTACACACCAACAGACATCGTTTCACAACACTCCCCCCTCGATCGAATATTATTTGAGATCAAATGAAGCTGAAAGCTTGGATTCCTCGAAAAACCCTGTGGGAAAAAATCTGAGGAATATGTATATATAGATATGCTATAAAACTCCTTTAAACCTCATTAGAAAAATAAGGAGAAAATGGCATATATGTGTTTGTGATTTAAAACCACTATGTCATTGGTATCCCATTAAAAACCCTAATGGGGAAAAAATATTGAAGATACGACATATAGTTAACTCCCCAAAAACCTTTTCGAGAAAAATATGAGGAGTAATCTAGGTTGATATGCCGCTAAAACTCCTGTAAAATCTCAGTGGGAAAATTAGAAGAAAATATGACGACATATTATTGGTATTGCCTCTTGGATAACTCTCTTGAAAAACCTTCTCGGGGAAAAACCATGAATGAGTTGTGAGGGCAATATGTGTCTTTGATATTTTCCAACAAAAACCCCAGTGGGGAAAATAGAAAATATGACACACGCTTATGTTAATATTACCTCATTCAAAACTTTAACAAGAAACCTCGTGAGTAAAACTTGTGAAAGAAAAGAGTATAATATGATGCTGGTACGGGTTACTGTTTATTCAATGAGGACCATTTCCCGACATTAGGGGGAGATTACAAGTACCAAAACGAATGCCAGGAAATCAACTAGAATGCCCAAGGCATTTCCTCCTCAGATTCATGTACTCAAGAAACTTGTAATTCATGGGGATAAAACAACTTAGGAATAAAATGCTTAGTGATATTACTCTGTATGTAGCCTGTTTGCATCTGTGTAACACAAGAGGAATTATCTTCATAGATAATTGTAGATGATTCAATTGAACCAATACCACATGACTGTTGTATGTGGTTAATCATTCTGCGAAGCCATACACATTCTCATGATGCCTCATATAGAGCAATAATTTCAGAATGATTAGTAGAGGTAGACGTCGAGTGCGCTTAGAAGACTTCCATGAAAAAGTTGTACCTCCATGTAGGAATACAAATCCTGCTTGAGATTTTTTCATTATGAGGATCAGATAAGTAACCACCATCAGTATAACCAATCATACTGGCCGCATTGCCCTCGCATCATGGCGGGCTGGCACGGACTGCTGCGGTTGGGAGGGTATTCGTTGCGGGCATGCGGCCATGATGGCCGCGTGACCACCCTTGACCTGGGTCATTGTGGGTTATACAGTGGCATTCTGCACCCTACACTTTTCCATCTAACCTCCCTCAGGCATTTGGACCTTTCCTGGAACAACTTCAATGGCTCACAACTCCCTGCCGATGGGTTTGAACGACTCACATCCCTTGTTCATCTCAACCTCTCTAACTGTGGATTTGATGGCCAAATACCACATGCAATAGGACAGCTCACCAAATTGGTAACCCTAGACTTCTCTACTAAAGTGTATCTTTGTGATGAGTATGATCATTTTACTTCCTTTGGTACCTGGTCGACTCAGTGGGTGATGGTAGAACCAAATATTGCATCATTAGTTGCCAATCTTAGTAATTTGTTGGAAGAGCTTCATCTTGGCAGAGTCGATTTGTCCGGCAATGGCGCGTTGTGGTGCAGTACTTTTTGCTAATTCTGTCCAACTTGAGATTCTTAGCTTACCAGCATGCAATCTTTATGGTCAATTTGTGAATCACTGTCCAGCATAACCCTGTTGGCATTTCTTCGCGCAATCACTAGAAACAGGTTTAGAACCCAACTCTAATGACGACACCTCGAAATGCGTCATTGATATTCCTGAGTGGAACCACCATGTCGGTGATAGCACTAGGTCTATCAACGGTGATAGATCTTGCCATAGTTGATATTTCATCCGCAAGCGCACGGATCTATCATTGTAGATTTCACCCGGAAGTATTCAGGGTATCGTTATTTATATTTTCCCAAAGGAGGGCATGTATGTGAGAGGCTAGCATGGCATCTGAATATTGAATTATGAATACGCAATGTCCAACTTAATCATAACAGGGGTAAGCAATACGGTTTCATGGATAGTGTGACACACACATAGGAATCCACCTCAGAAGGATAAAGGAAACAGATAAAGAATCAATGAATAATCTAATGGAGTAGTTCTAATGTCTTAGTCATGGTCATACAAATGAATATAGTTAGGATCATATGCAACAATAACATATGAATGGTTAGGTCTAGAATGATAGGGAGACCCACCAGCTAGTCTGCTACCCACCAAGGTATTTACGAACTCCTACACGGCTATGCGAATGGGGGGGGGGGGATTACAAGGGACAGACTAGGCTGTCACGACCCAGCTGCCTACCCCCTCGATTGTGGCATGTTGTCATATTCGCAGGCACCTTAATATTCGGGCACCATGCCGGCATAGAAGACCACTACTCTTGTCTCCCCAGGATCCCCACCCTACGGATGGACGAACTAAGACAAGAGCAATCCCGAAGGAACAACGAACTGTCATCCCACCTCTAATCATGTTAGTCATATGATGATTGATGAAGAACAAGTATGAACATGTCAAGGCTATGATATAAGGACTATATGCTAGTTCATATATCAAGACTATAACATGAACAAGACTATACTCTAATTCATAAGTTAGACCATGAACTAAATAAGACTTGCAAATAGAAGAATGCTCCATAAGAGATATATTACCAAGTAACACTTTCTTCTAGGAGACAAGCCCTCCTTGTAGCTCTTCTCTCTACTCCAAACTCTAGCGAAAGGAGGAGGAGGAAGAAGAAGAAGAAGAAGAAGAAGAAGAAGAAGAAGAAGAGAGGTGGTAATGGTGGAAGAGTGAGGTGTGTGCTGAAGTGTGGACTCCTTGTGGTGTCTATTGAGAGAGGGAGAGAGAGGGGGTACTTATACATGGAGTAGCGGGGCCTAAGTGCTAATTAAATTACAAGCAAACTGACCATGTACAGGCGTCTAGGTACGGTGAAACGAGCCACGCACCCCCGCACCGCCCTCCAGGTGAGTTAATGTACTACCACGCCGAGGTTGGGCTCGAACCGCCTTGGCTAGGGTGCGGGCGCACCTGGTGGTGCGCGCGCACCTACCCGGCCTCGGCTCGGGCCGGGCCTTGGCGGGGTGGCGTGTCCCGTCGTGAAAAGTCGTGGTGTAGGGTGTCTCGGCCCAATTCGACATGAAGGTCCAGTTCTCCCTTTAGGCTTGATGTCTTCGGGAATACGCTTTCCACAGAGGCACCTTTTGGTCGGATTTTGCACCCGTATTTATATGTTTTCTACAAAATAACATTTAGAACACTACAAGTGGAAATATATTAGTAATAAATGTATGAGTATGAAAATGTATAGTGTCACCCTTTTATGGTAGAATGTTGACGGTAAAATTATGTCATTCGTGACCGTCAACAAACCCCGCTCACCGAGATTCTCTACCCCTAAAACATTACAAAAGTAATCGTCTCCCGGTCACTCCTTAGCTTCACCCCGACAAATGCACCCCGGCTCCCGCATCTAGAATTCGAAACATCTCCTTCAAGACGCTCGCTCGCTCGCTCGTGGCCCATCCCAAAAAGCTTCGCGTCTACAGTGAAGTGAAACTATCCCCGCTCCTTGCCTCCGCCGCCCGCCGCCGCTCCACCTACGGACGAGCGCCTCGCGCCCAGCTAGCCGCTGGTCCCGGCGCGAGCACCTGCATCCAAGACGTCGATCCGGACGGCACAACCTCAACGCTAGCGCTGGAGGCGGCATTCCCGGCGCAGAGGCCTCCCGCAGCTCCGGCGACTCCATTGTTGGCGCCGCGGCCCCGCCGCCGCCGGTCCCGGCCATATCCCGGTGTTGGTGGAGGCTCCAGTGGCCTGCGACACGGGCGGGCGTGGCGGCTCCGGCGACCCGAGTCCCGGCAACCGCAGTACCGATCGTCGCGTGTGGCCCAACGTCCAGGGGGCCATCGCAGCGTGGTGGCCGCAGCCATTCGTGGGCGTGCCTCGTCTCCCGCTGCCGCCATCGACTATGTTAGCCGGAAACGAGGGATTTGTCCGGTCGCCCCCGCTTTGCTGCGTTGAGGACGAAGAACGATGGCCTCTGCGGCTCTCGCATCGGCCCGATTCGCTGCTCCTCCCATCGCCAAGCGATCCGCCGTGCGTCACCGGACACTAGATCCGATCCGCGGTTTCTTCACGGACTGCCAACTCGGATGGTCTGGCCGGATATGCGGCCTCTTCGCCGTCTCTGACCCAAGGGCTGCGCATGAGATGAAGACTCAACCGCCGAGCCAAAGCAGCTTTGTTGTCGGCTGCCCTGCTCTCCTTTAGTCACGTACTCCCTCCGTCCCTAAATACAAGTCGTTAGACTATCCGCACTCGTGGTACTTCAGTTTCATCCTTTAAAAGGAATATTCTATCCTAGTCATCGATATTCTCTCTTTTATATACAGTTTCTCCGCACTCATCCATACTTTATATCTTCCTCTATCCCAACAACCATTAGTGGGGCCTACTTGTAATCTTATCTAAACATATCCATGTGACATCTTGATTTGAAGGATTTATTGAAATGAATCTAATGGTGTAATCAAAATTTAATTTGGTTTTTTAGTTTCTAAGTTATAACATTTTTTTGGTAGCTCATATAGTAGGACCCACCGCTGGCACATCTATCCATGCATACACAAATGCTATCCTCGTCTCCACTCTCTCCCTCCCCCACGTGATGGGCCCCATGCATGCTATAGCGTTTCGGTCGTACAAGCGCCGAACTTCCGGGTCCGCGGCGTTCAAACGCGCTCCCGTCCAGTGCGGTTTCGCACCCGGTGCAGATAATTTTACGTTAAATTGCTACTGAGTACGGGCGTGGCGTGCCGGTGCAGACAGCCTTATAGGACCGGACGCCACTACCAAGAACGAAGGCAATTGACCTGCATGCCCCTACTCCACTACTCCGATTCCCAAAGCGTCATTCTCTCTCCTCTCGCTCCATCGCCCGTGCCCAGGGCAATGCAGGCGACCTCGCCCCATCGCGCGCCGCCCAAGACCTTTCGCCGTGCGCCTGGCCTCCGCAGCTCGCCGCCGTGCCTGTCGTCGGTCGTCGAGGAGATGGGCCCCGCCTCCTCCCAATCCCATCCCTATCCGCATCGAGAAGCTCGGGGAGACCAGCACCCCACCGTGTCGTATGCCCGCCGGGCGAGCTCGCCGGCATGAAGACCCGCAGCACTCCGACGCCGAGGCCGCCAAGACAACGACACAATGCTTGTTGCCTGTAGCGGTGGAGGAGAGAAGAAGAGGCGGCGGATCTCGCGACGGCGGGGGCGGATCGGAAGGGCAACGATGGATCCGACGATGGCAGCCGTCATAGGGCACCGCGGGACGCCGCCTCGCTCCGGTGGGCCTTCTCTCCGCCTTCGCGTCGCAGCCCGGGACACCGGCGGTGGCGGGCAAGTCCACGGCCGCCACCGCCGAGCGACCTCGGCGAGCGAGACCACGGCGGCGGCGCAGTGGGAGAAGACCGGAGGAAGGCAGGGGCAGGGAGCGGTGGCCGAATCGCCTCTCGCGCATGCGGGAGCTCCTCCTCACGGAGCTCACCCTCCACCGTGGTGGATGGATAAGGCTGCCTTCCCACCATTCATTTTTTTTTTGTTTATTTTTTCACGTAGTGGAAGACAACGAGTAGATGGATGGACAGGTGCTAGCGTGTGTGACAGCCTCGCGCAGGCTAAAACGACTTCCTTTCGGGGACAATCGACGAAGCCTAAAACGACTTGTATAAAGGGACAGAGGGAGTATTAACGTTTCTCCTTTATTTTCCTTTCAGATTCTCCAATTCCTTCCGTGATCGGTGATACACAGTGGGCACTGGCAGCAAAAAGTGCATGACAGCAGGGTATGTAAAAACTGATTTAGATTGTAGACCTCTATGACTTTAGATTATTGAGGATTTTTATGCAGCACTAAATTATTTTATTTCAGTTATGATTTCTTGGTACCGTTGGACTATTGGTTTGGTAAACTGAAACACTGTATTTTACTCTAAAATAACTCAATAAGAACATTTTAATATTTCACTGACGCTTCTGTAGTGTTTCCTGCACTGTAATATACGTGAAATAATGCCTACATTCTCTTTGATTCAGAAAGATATTAACTGCTCCTTGGGAATATTGGTTATCTGCCAAAGTTATTGGCATTTTTGGATCTCGAAATATATAGATATGTTGATAAGGCACTGATGGGCTGAGTCCGTAGCTGTTTACATAATTTTATGGATTGGTGGTGTTAATTAGAGACAACAGATTGTTTCTTGAATCCTTGGGAATATTGGTTAGCTGCCAAAATTATTGGCATTTTTGGATTTCGAAATATGTTTACATAATTTTATGGATTGGTGGGTGTTAATTAGGCGACAACAGATTGCTTCTTGAAAAATCGAGTGCAAATACTATATCTGTTCGCAGATGGTTCTGTCACAGGGCATATATAGGAGCAAATCTGAAACTTACAGACAGGGAGAGGAGAGAATAGGCAGGGGCTGCAAGGTGTCATTGCTACTCATATTATTTTTCTAAACAAACAAATTGAGGTTGAGGCGGTGTTTCATAGCAGCGCCTCAATGGGAAGGGCATGTTTGAAGGGACACGTACCATTGAGGGCATCGCTTAATACCTGACATCAGAGGCCAGAATCACAATGTTGAGACCATCAATGGACCACGATGGTTGTAGATAGTGTCCACAATAACAAAACACAACAAACCAGACATTATTCGTAGGTCCAAAGGAACTCAGCTGGCATAACTGTTCCTGAGGATGGTGTTCAAATTGCTCTTCCTACTTTACTTACTCCTAATCCTTCTGAACACTCTCTTTGCACCACGCTATTCTTTATGTGGTATATTTGGAAAACACAGAATGATTTCAGGTTCAAAGGAAGAAGATGGAGCCCGGCTCAGATACAAGCGGCGGCGCAAGCACACATGCAAAGCCATCTCCAGGCAATTCAAGAAGACACAAATGCAAGTACCTCTGCTGATGCACCACCAAGCAACCACCCGCCTCTGCAGCAGTCTCCCCTCCAAGGTATAATTTCTCCTGATGCAGGTCAAGGTGAACCAAACGAGTCTCCACATGTAGGACACGATGAACCAACCAGGCAGGTGGACTCGGCAACCTTTTTGTGGGTCCAGAATCCCTCTCAGGATGGAGCCATGCAATAAGTCCCCGACATCCCATCTTCTAATGACAGGTACCTCCTTCAAACTCCTACTTCGTTGGATGGTTTCAGGTGCTATACAGATGCCTCCATCCCACCGGATGTACCTGGATGACCGCCAAGACGAGCAGGACTTGGCGTTTTTTATTGTCAACTCCTCAACCTCACCTCCGACTAGTGTTTTTCATCAAGGCGTGCATGAAAGATGCCATGTCTGTTCTAATGGTAGAATCCGCGAGGTTTAGCCCTAGCGGCTTCTAATCTTTTGCAGGATGAATGTTAGGGACGAGGCAACACTTTTAGCGGACAATCTACAGCTCATAAACTACATCAATGGTGCCGACAGAACAAACCCGTCGGACTGGAGAATAAAGACCTACACAGAGCTTGTCTTCTCCGCCCTTGCAGAAAGTTCAATCAAGGTGCACAGTATTCGCAGGGAAAGCAATCAGATGGCAGATTCTCTTGCTAGTCGAGTTTGAGTTCTATCCACTCTCAAAACCATGATTTCGAGGGACTTTGTTGTAACCCGAGTCACGATCATGAGTGCCCTTTTTTTGTTGTGGCGCTCAACATGTAACCATTAACAATGTAATGGTTCTAACAAAGATCGTCTGTTAAGTAATGAAAACGCCTGTTTATTGGTAAAAAAACTTATTTCTCTTTTTTTTTTTCACTTTAGTAAGGTCCCAAGTAGGCAGCCGGGAAATATGGTCATAAGAGCAAAATCAAAGTTTATACATTACTGCTATTATGTCACCAAAGCATGCATGAAACAGCAAAAAGAAATAAGTGCCCAGCAAGTTCTGCTTTTATTTTTTTTTTTCCCGGGAGATATCTATCGTTTATTTGTAACTTTGTTTTTTTTTTATTCTGAAGGATTAAGAACGAGGCTTGAGTCTCCAGATTTGTACGAAGTCCAGATTTGTAGGAAGTCCAGTACAAATCTGATCGGGGGATGGATATGTGCCTAACAGGCACTACTACAGAATTATACATTATTGTCGGGCTCAAACCCCCTTTCACTTTGCCGAAAAACGACGAACGTAATCAAAACAAAAGCGGCGTGAAGTGGATTTCGAAACACTACCGGGTCAAAACACCGGCGGTGATTTGCGGAGAGACTGCCGGTTGGATATCAAACCGGCGGCGACTGTCACCGAACACTTGTCGGGTGATCCATCGACCGGCGGCATTTTTATCCAAGCAATGCCGGAGGAGACATGCCAAGCAAATTTTCTTTGCTTAGCCAAACTGTGGTTTAGTCCAAAAGACAGCCTGCATAGGCATCCTCAGGAGAAGATCGTATCAATCTATGAAAATCTCTTTTTGATCAGCAAAGGAGATTTTTATAGATTGAAGGAGATTTTCATCGATGGCTATGATCTTCTCCCGAGGATGCCATGCCTCTCATGGACATGTAAATCCAGAGTCCACTCTCTCGAGCACACAAAACCGGATGGCTTCGTGAACCTCACAGCGGTTCTAACCTTCAGCGCTGCTCAATCTTCAGTAAGACTCTTCTAGCACCTCTTGTGTGAACCATTTTGGTGGACTAAGATGCATAAGAATGATATCTGTACGTGGAGGGCTTTCTACCATAGAGAGGCCATACATATGTATGTGGAGAGTGTAGCAAAGAAGATCGAGGAAGAACAGACAACTAAATCAAGAGTATCGAGAAAGAGGACCAAGAGAACTAAATCGCAAAACTTAGGGCCGCACTAGACATTTTTATAGGCTAGATGCCGTGGTAGTTCGTGGCCATGGTAATGACTGATCATTGCCGGTTTCCATGCACCCCGGCAATGATATGAACGATCACTACCGGAAAATTGGCACCGACATAAACCAAACATTGTGGCCGTGGTACGGAGAACGTGGTAGCAGTGCTCCCGATTGCAATGGCGCAGTTTCAGGCCGTCATGGCGTCTTGTTCGCCGTTGACAATGCAAAACACTGCCAGTTCTCAGTTTTAACCCGACAGTGATACTCCATACCACTGCCGCATAGTTACCACCGGTAGTGATATACGTAATCACTACGGGTCTCAAAGTGCACCCGACAGTGTTATTATTGACATTGATATAACCCGTCGACGCAGCAGCAGGGTGTGGAACCGGTAGTAAATACTAGAGCAACACGATTCTCCAAGGCTGCTGAAGCCGTGACGTGTCACAGACCATGACTTATGACTGAAACACACAACAGCCTACGGTGCAATTTATATGCTAAAATGAAAATTTATAATACGAGTACGTGGCAAGCGAACGGGTTGGTTGAACTCTAATGCTTAACGCAAATATAAAATTAATGATTTCAATAAATCGATTTTTACAATATTTGTTTCGCCATTTTGTTAATCATTGTCGGTTTATGTGTGGTCTAACAGTGATCAATGAAGGTGGAGACACTGTTGGTCGCCCGCCATGGAAACGCAGCTCTAGAATTCAAAGCGCCGTTACCTGGGGAAACACATCGTCCTCGGCATCCTCTACTCCAGTTCATGCTCTGGCTCCCAGCTCCCAGGTTCAGCCACCGCCAGAATTACGTTTATGCATAACACGAACCATTTCTCAAGATATATAATCAACTCACAAATTCCACGGCAAGAGCAGCAGAGCATATGCACCAAGCAAAGGTTCATACATCACTCGTCACAGTTTGTCCAACAACGATGGGTTTATACAACACATATATATCTACCAACGCTGACACTTAGTGTAGTGTCGCGCATTACATCAATGCGTTATATATATTATCGTGGAAACGGAACACAATACTCACACAGGCATCTCAGAAGCGCCTCTTATTTCCAGAAAAAAACTTCAGTACCAATCACTTCCCTTATTACGACAGGAGCTCCTTGGTGCGGCTCAGCCACACATTTTCTTTCTCCTGCCAACAGAAGGAACCATGGTTAGTTGGCAGACCCATCTTACAAACCAGATTATGATGCTATTATTGAATTTCAAAAAGTCAGATTAGTCCACACATCAATGATGAGATTTTGCAACATCTCAGATCTTGTACAGCTTATTTGATTTTCTTTTATAAGAAGCTTATTCATTTTTATTGTGTGAAAAATAGAAATAATATCAACACAATTGTTTAAGAGCTTTTCAAGAACAAATCAAACTACTCAACCATTAATGATGGTTGCTTATTTGCAATAAATCAAACTGATGAATAGTTTAAAAATCAACTATTACTGATAGTGATTTTAACTTTTGGAACTTCAATAAGGCGGTTGGTGAATAAAAAATCGATGAAGTAATGTTGCAGTAGGAAATTATATATATATATGGGCAGCCCATTCTAAAGAACTTACACCAGGGAACAATCTTCCAGCGCTGGTTGTCTCCCTCACACCACTCCCACAGCACAAGTGTTGTTCCATCGCGCACACCACCATGATCCTTGTCTCCATGTAAAGCATCAAAGTTCAGGTAGATGTTGTTGACCATCCTAATGCAGCGGAATCCATCCCCAACGTCCCTGCTCTCTGTCCACAGGACGGACTCATCCAGTTTGTCTGGATCATAGCGGGTCAGAGGAACCTACAAATAGTCCATTGAAGATAACATGGAGGATCAAGCAAATCTCATAAACATTTCATTGTGCAATCGGGAATGTGTGACACAACCATACTACCATGACTAATACCAAATTAATTTAGGACAAATGACACAGTATGCAGCTGGATATGCACATGGAACCAATAGGAGCAGCGTGATATGCACATGGATACGGATGTCAAACACAACACCAAGTACAGATGCAGATCTAAACCATTATTTTGACGTTGATGCAGATCTAAACCATTGACAAGGTAAGCCACTAGCCCACTAAGGCACACTGATGTAATTGTACAATTTGCTGAAGTAAATGACAATGGTTAATCAAACATTACTTGAATTTAGGAGGAAAAACCAATCATATGTGCCCTGCATATTTATACTACTTCGGACAATAATAACCGAGATACAGAATGAGTATTGAACGCTTCGGGATAGTTCACCGCCTGGAATATTACCAAAGCAGGCGTGGGCTAATTCTGCCACTAAAGTTCAGCTGCGTACTAATTCAACCTTTATAGTTCATTTCTGATACTATTTGGGTATTGAAGGAAATCAAGTACAATGTTAGGGAGGAGCAGCATAAGGAATGCTGCAAGCGCAAGTTTGGATGTGCCATTACTAAATTAGCATGAGTCTCAAATTTGTACATATATAAGATTGATGGCCGCAGAGTTCATTTGCACAATCATTTGTAATTATATGATAGGTTGTTAAACGTAGACCAATGGAGAAGCATAGATGGTGGCATGGAGCAGAGAGACTTACAGGGTGCGACTTGCCAAGGGAATGCTTAAGAGCCTCTCCGGTGGCCTTGTTGACGAGGACGATGGCAGGGTAGCCTTCCTCATCCTTCACCCTGGTGCTGTACTTCATGTCCTTGATCCAGTGCTGCATCGTAAGCAAAGTTGAGGTATTCCTTTTTTTTTTTTTTTTTCTTGTGTGTTCCCTATTCCCCAAAAAAATAAAGGACAAGGCAGGATCGCATCAACGAAGACGCCAAATTTCCGAGAAAACCCGAGAAGGCCACGATCCCAACTCAGATTTGGGTCAGTACAAACTCAACATGATCAGGAGGGTCAGACCACGTCTACATCAACACCCAACAGCAAGAGCAGAGTATACAGTAAAATGGAACAAATATCTTGGTCTAGGCAGGGGTGCAGCGCAGGGCGCCACCGCCCGCAATCGTTACCTGCGCGTCGTCATCACGGTCAGTGCGCACGAGGCAGACCTTGCCGTCGCGAGCAGCGAGGCTGTAGTTGTCCTCCCCAGCCTTGCAGTAGATCCTGTACGTCTGCTGCCTAACCGGCGGGGCAGCGCCCCCGCCCCCACCCCCATGGTGCGGGCGTGTCTCGTGGCCGAACTCGGATCCGCCGTGGTGGTGCGGGCGGCCCCTCGTGGCCGTACTCGGATCCACCGCCCCCGTAGCCGCCACCAAGGCCGGGACCACCGCCACCGCCGTAGTGCGGCCTCTCGTCGCCGCCCTCGTGCGCGACGTGGACGACGTTGCCGTACCCGTACCCGGGCTCCTGCGGCGGAGGCCGGCCGTACGGGTCGGGTGGCGGCGGCTGGCCGTAGCCGCCACCGTAGGCAGGTGGAGGCGGCTGGCCGTAGCCGCCGCCGTAGGCAGGTGGAGGCGGCTGGCCGTACCCGGCGCCGTAGGCGGGAGGTGGCGGGCCCCGGCGGTCGTCCTCGTCGTCGTCGTCGCGGCGGTGGCCGTGGTGGTGGTGGTGCGGGAACTCCATGATTGGCGATCGATCGGGTGGGAAATGGATCGGTCGGGCCGGACGGAGAAGGGGTCGCTTATATGGGGTGGGCCGGTCTGGTCTGGTCGGTCCGGTCCGGTCGAGCCCGGTCGTTTCTGGGAGAGGCTGACGCGGGGTGGGGTGGGGTGGGCCAGGCCGGGTGGAGCCGTGCGTGGCCCGTGGCGCGTGGAACACGGGGCATTCGATTCGAAGCAAGTCATGATCGACAGGGCCGGCGGGCTGGTTCCGGGGACGTACGACGAGCGCGACGTGGCAGCGACGACGACGCCCGGGGTGTCGATCGGACGACGGGAGGCTTCTGTAGCTGCCGTGTACAGTGTCGCGTGGTACGTGGTGTATACGATACGAGTATGTATGTGTAACGTGTTCCGTCGGTGACGTGCACATCGTGCCAGGTGGACTTCATGTAGTATTTGTCAAGCAGCCAGTTTTACCTGCCACGTTGACGTGGGTACAATAATGTGCGGGTCGCCGGGTGCTATGTGTACTGCTCACGTGTTGTGCTCACACAAAAAAAAAAAATTGCAGAGAAAATGACCTGTAAAGTGTGTCCACTCGTCGCACTCTTTGTCCTTGAATTTTCGCATCTTCCCAAACCTAAAATCACGGTACGTAGGTAGTGACATGGTTTCTTCTCATTGCACCGACCATGTCGGATGCGACCCCACATCACGGCTCATCTCAATCCCCTCATTATTAAGGACAATTCAGCGTGGTCATGGTGTAGGTAGTATCTCTTTTTTTTAATTATTTTTTGCACAATCATGTTCCTTTGATCCGATCTGAGTCCGCCTATATATCTGTGCATGGCTGTACTCTGATCCGATCAGAGAGCTCGAGCTATTTTTAAAATGGGACAATTCGGCGTGGCCTGGTGATCGATAAACCTGTGCAGAAAGCACGAGGCACGGTGACCTGGCACGAGGCAAGTTTTTTAGCCCGGCACGGCACGGCCCGGCACGAAAAAACGGGCTCGGGCGGCCCGGTGCGATGTGGGCCGCGTGCACGGGCGACCCCAAGGCACACGGCCCCCGGCCACGGCCCGGTTTCCGGGGAAGGCCCGTTAGCAGCCCGCGAAGTCTAACAGCCTGCTAAGTCTTTTTTTAGCATCAACAGCCTGCTAAGTCTAACAGCCCACAAGGCCAATTCTCAAAGAAAAAAAAAAAAACAGCCCACGAGGCCTATCTAACCCTATCTCTATTTTCCCCACAATGAGCAGCCAACATCCCGTGAGGCCGTGACTCTCGTCCTCATCGCGGCCCGCGACCTCGCTGTCCGCATGTGTCGGCCTCGGCATGGCGGCCTCAAATGGCAGGTGATGGTCGCGCGTCCTGTTTTCGCCTTCACGCTACGGGCCGACCACCGCGGGATCTTTGCCGCGTCCAGCCGCAGCGGCGGCGGCGGCGGGCCTCAAGCACCGGCGGCGGCGGCGCATCGAGCACCAGCGGCGGCGGCGGCCACCTTCACCCCCGGGCGGGCGTCCGAAAGCACGGCTGCAAGCTCCAGGCCTCTTCCCCCATCGACGGCGTCGAGCACGGCTTCCAGCGGCGGCGGCGGCATCGAGCACGGCGTACACCAAGTCCCGGCCGGCCTCTCCTTTCCACTCTCTCCGCCTCGGGCGGCATGGTAACATTGGGCCTCGTGCTATTTGGGCCGGCCCGCACGAAAAGTAGGCCCGTGGCCGTGCCTGGGCCGACCCTGTGGGCACGGTACACGGCTTTGGCACGGCCCGGTGGCCCGTGGGCTGACAGCCCGTGCCTCACCGGCCGCGTGCTCGATCGGGCCCGGCGGGGGGCCGGCCCGATGCACATCTTTAGTGATCGATCGATCTGCTCTATTCCCTTAATCTTTCCATCGAGCATTTTTTTTTCCATAATTTTTAGTTTTATTATTAGTAAAACATTATATGTCATCTGAGGGCGGCGAGGGTGGCCGACCCACATTAGGCGGTGCACTACGGCGTGGAAGTGGAGGCGCGGGGTGCGAGGGCGGTGGCGTCTTGGGCGGGGGTAGGGAGGCGGCGGCTAGGGCTAGAAAGCGGGGAATATTTTCTTTATTTCCTTGTCCCTAAAAAATTACATCCTACTTGTTTATATAGCCCTCCTATAAGACTTGTATTTCAAGCAATCTCTAAAGTTTTTCTTATATTTTCAAATATCTTTTACAAGCAAACTCTTATTTTTTTTTCCTAATAGGAGATTTCCTTATGTATTAGAATATCTCCTTCGTACCAAAAGTCATAATCCGAAGGCGATGATGATGTGGACGAGGGAGGCGGTGGGCCCGTTGGAGGTGCGCGCGCCTCCCCTTGGGCCGGCACGGCGGGCTGCGCTGCCCTAGCCCCCTCCAGGTCGGGCCGGTCCGAGTAGTGACATTATATAACTTAGATATTTTTTTTTTCTTTCGTGATACTTTTCTTCAAACCAACGAGAACATTGCCATATGTTTTTTTTTGACCTGTTGCGATATGTTTTTTTATAAAGTTTATCTTTTTCTATTTTTCTCAACTTGCCCATATAAGTTTTTACGCAATTCAAATTCTTCAAATGACTCCTCGAGAAAAATTTCACATATTTATTTGTATTTCTTCTATTTTTGTGATCTTTATATAAGATGAGTCTCACGGTGACTTTGTCCTCACTTGTGCGCACCGGAAAGAAGTCGATCACCCATCTCTAAATTGCTCCAAGCCGGGCACCCTTAACTTTGGAGTTTCTTTGAGATGGACTCCCGAAAAAGAAGTTGCAACTTGATATGAGTATTCTATCAACCTTATTAAGTCTTGGTTCAGGGGCGTTGTCACCGCTTTGTTGTTCGATGCTCTCTTATAGAACTAAGACTGCCACGAAAGAAGACAATAGAAGCACTTAGATAGAATATTATTATTTTTATTTCAAGTTGTTTCATATAAAATTTGCAACTATACTATGCTTATCTATCTACTACTATTATAAGAATAAACCCAACCAGCTAATTCTCTACGATCTCATGAAGCCACATCATCAACGGGTCCCACAGCTCACTAACCTTGATCTCACGCCGGCCGATTTTTGTACATCCACGTCATCATCAGATGACCCCACAACCATAACTTAGTGTTCATTAATCTTATGCCGTCTAAATCTTTTGCCTTCCAGCACAGCTGTTCCTTCAAGTAAATGCCCCACATGTGAAACTCTCCTGGGTGCGGCACGGCTTGAATCTCCACTTTACAGTTCCATTGTCTTCCACTGTATATGTATGCTCGTCTCCGCAATAGACCTACGCACAGCGCACATGAATCATCCGTGCCGTTTCCTCTTCATCTCCCACCAGTTGCAAAAACCTCCCCTATATATGTGTGTGTTTACCTACTTCCTTCCGCATTATAGCTTGCATCCTCCAAATCATGCATGTAGCTGTACGTTCTTTGAGGCAATAAGCAGGTTCATGGATTTAATCTCAGTTGCATGTATAAGCAGGCTCATCATCAGTTCTTACCTAGATAGTTGAGATTCATTCATTTATATATCTAGTTGCTTATACCTTCAGCAAATGCAAGCCGTTGCACCAAGCCGCTGTTGCATGCATATGAGAGGGGCCTGGACGATGCGCCAAAAATGCACGGCTTAATGGTACTAACATGTTAAGCAGCCGATTCTTTCACTTTTGTCTGTCTAAATCATTCTTAAATTAACGTAGTATGGTTATTATATCCAAACTATGATTTACACAATTAAGCAATGGTCTTCCTAATTCTTAATGATTAACATCCGAACACATTTATATTATATTCTTCATACACCTGCAAAGAATGCGCGGGATCCCCACAAAAAACATTACACACATAGTTTTTCTTTTTCCTGGTATAAATTAAATAGCGTCCATATGAAGATGAATAGTCAATTGTCTTATTTTCCTCCCTGAACTATAAACTGCATTTTTTTATATCCCTGAACTTTTTAAAATTATTTGTTTATGCACCTTGGATGGTTTTGATGCTGATTTGCTCACGTGACATCACATTAGAAGGGGTAAATTGGCTAAGCTCAAAGTTGGGACGTAAATAAAACTAGAAATATTCTTTAAAAATATCCAAAAAATCATTGAAAAATATCCAAAATATACATGGAAAAATAATACAATTAAAAATCCCAAAATATGGTGTAATCTTAGAAGATTTGGTTTACCTCAAAAAATTATGAATTTAGTTTTAGAATTTTTGTAAGAACACAGTCTATCTTATTGTGCCTAACTTGAAATTGTGTGAATCTCTATGGTTCATTTTGGTGCTGATTTGCTACTAAAGCCACTATACCACAACCTATCTATAGCGAGCTACGGATGGTCGCTATAAGTCGATATATAGCGACATCTGGGGCGGTCGCTATAAACATATAGCGACCAATGTAGTCGGTCGAAATAAGCTGGCGTCGCTATAAGTTTATAGCGACCAACTTACTTATAGCGACCGACCGCTCAACGATGCGTCTAACATAAAGCGACCGACCGTCCAACGCCAATTATAAACTTATAGCGACCAATGGTTTGGCGCTATATATTATATAGCGACCAACCATCAGACATTCTACATAAAAGGAAATTACAACATAATATTATATGTTTATACATTAATCTCATGATCAATACTAATCATACGATCTATGAAACATTCAATTGACAATTCCATTTTGAAACAATATAGTCACAACACAAAAAGCTCATCATAGCAAACACTTATATTATATCCATAAGCATTTGTCTTACATCTCAACAGTTTGGTGGTACTCTCTACAAATGATTCATCACTAGGAAGTGCTTACAAGAGTTTTTATCTCTAGTTAGCTAATCAATGCAGTCGCCATTAGCACTTCAGTCCATCCACTTGTTGCATGCATCAGGCTATCTCTATCTATTACCTCTCACCTGAAACATAAAAGTTTACAGCCATCATGAATACAACAACTGATGTGAGAGTTAAACAGGAAGCACTTCTGAGAAGCAATTACTAAAGCACTTATGTCTCTCTATCTTAGCTGAGAGTTAAACAGGCAGCACAAGAGATAACTTCATCCACTTCATACAGTCTTTAAGAACACAATTGATGTGAGCAGGCATTGACATAAGCAAGTTAAACAAAGCACTAACTAACACAACAAACTAAACTAGGATGAGGGCATGCGCTGGGCAGAATTGATGGTGAGGCTAAGAAATTGTTCACTCCTTGCAAAAAGTAATATTAGCAGACTAAACATACACAGGAGGAAAGCTAACACAGGATTCCCTTATATACATACTAATTGATGAATATTTTTTTACTTAATCTATCTGCAAAGTGTCTTTCCCATGAAAAAATTCTATTGAATTGGTGGTTCAGAGAACTTTAAAACTACTTGGAACTACTATTTAAAATTACCTCATAGTAGTTGTCTTCTAAGATCTGTGGCAACAACAAACTTTGAGTTGCAACAATCCAAGTTTCTATAAGCTGCAGATACAACACATATATTATTCACTTAGAATACTACAAAAGCAGTCATTAGAATATATGTTGAGATGGCAGGGGTACCTAGCAGTCATTAGAATATATGTTGAGATGGCAAGGGTACCTAGCGCCACAGCAAACTACAGCAGTTTCAATAATAGATTAGTATGTGTATCATGCTTTGGATTAAGATGCATAGTTTCACAAATGGAAAGTTCATTCATTAAGCTTCACCTGAACTGACTGCCAATAAGCTTGTGCTGCCTACCTCATGCATGTAAGCTTCCCCTGTCAATAAGAGGAAAGGTGCCATGTTCATCATGAATCATTTGACAGGGGAAATGGAATTGAAAACAGAACTAAGAACTGATTACACTTTTATTAATCCTACTGTCCTGTACAATATAGCTACAGAACCAATTTATGCAGGATGTAGCATATTAGCTTCTGAGTATTGAAGAATCAGTTGCCAATGAAGATAGTAAGCAAGTTTGGACTAACAGGACATAGCACGTGTGGGGGTGAAGCAATGTAGTAAATTTTTGTGTAATTATTAGCACAATCAGAACAAAAAAGTGCTGCTGTTACCAGCCTCTCAATTCATCCTATGATACATGACTGTCTGCATTGATTAAAAAAACGTACACTGCAAAAGAGATTGTGTAGCACAAAAAAAAAAAAAATATCAAGGTAAGAAAAATATCAATTCATCACTAAGTGTTGAGGTACCCCAAACTATCAGCTATCAGTTCAGCACAAATAGGCATAGGCATATATCTACCGGCTTATGTCCACCACAGGCTTTCTAAAACACGGTTGATCTATAAAAGTATTAATAGAGCAAACTGAAAATCACCATTCGAAAGACCCTCTACTTGCACGCCATTTGCTGCAGCATTATCTTCATCTCCATCTGCTCCTAGGTGTTCGATACGAACAACACAACAAAAGAAGATTCAGATCAGCTAAGATAATATTGGTATTGTTCAGATTGGAAGATTACTAAAACAGTACACAACCTTGAACCAGTTGAATCCGAGCCAGTCAGCCCGGTGCGGGAGGTGGGGCTGCCACTGGAGACGCTCCGCCACTAGAGGGGGCCACCGCCGGAGGGGGGAGCCGCCCGAGGGCACTGCCACAGGAGGTGCTGTCATCGGAGGCACACATGAACCAGAAGAGACCGCCACCAGAGGGGCCACTGCTAGAGGGGCCCGACGCCGGAGGAGGCCGCCACCAGAGGAGCTGCATCACCGGAGGAGGCCGCCACCGTAGGACCTCCGTCGCGGAAGGGGGCGCTTCCACCAGAGCCGCTGCGGCGCAGGAGGACGAAGGGAGCCCGATCTACTTTAGAGAGAGATGAGAGAAAGACGGCTGCGCTGGGGGCATGCTCCATCGAGAAAACCTAAAGTCTGTTGTATACTTGGTGCTCCTAAATGGGCCGGCTGTTGGAGCCAAAAAAAAAAAAAAAAAAATTCCACATTCCCCCCAACAATCACGTGTTCACTTTTCCTCCCTCAACTCCAAAACCGACAAATCGCCTCCCTCAACTTTTCAAACCATGCATTTTTTCCTCCCTCGAGCGGTTTTTGACGGCGGTTTTTTCTACAAGAACCGCGGGTTTGGTACAATAACTAAGGTTTGCTACAAGTACTATCACCTTTGCCTTTTCCTTTTTTTAAAAAAATCCGATCAATCTTTAAAAATCATAGTAAATCACGTAAAAATTAAAAAATAGAAAATCTAATTTTGTTAGACTCCACATGAGTAGATCTACACACAAGGAACATATAATATGGTATCACGAAACCATGGTTTCTTGTAGCAAACCATGGTTACTTGTATGAAACCCACGATTCTTGTAGCAAAACCGCCCTCAAAACCGCTCGAGGGAGGAAAAATGCATGGTTTGAAAAGTTGAGGGAGGCGGTTTGTCCGGTTTTGGAGTTGAGGGAGGAAAAGTGAACTTCGTGATAGTTGGGGAGGGAATATGGACTTTTTCCCAAAAAACCATGTTAAATTGTAGGCGCGAATTGGGCTAGTTGTAGCTTTCTCGCGCAGGCCCAATTCGATATACCGACCGACCGTCGACCACCGCTAACATGCTTTTTACCGACCGACCGTCCAACGCCAAAGCCAAATAAAAATAGCGATCGACCGTCGGCGAAATAATAAGATGTAGCGACCGACCATATCATTTACTATGATATACCCGACCGAATCGAATCGACGCGATTGTGATATCTATACCGACCATTGGTCAGTCGTCCAATTGGGCTGTGGTGTAGTGAGCACTCATTGTCTATTATAATTATTTACTGTTGATCGTCTGACTACGTAGAAACATCATTGGAATGCCGCTAGGATTACGTATGTGTGGCAAGGTGCTTGCAACCATGAAGATTAACAATTGCTTTGAAAGGCACTCCAACGGCACTGGCACTTCAATGTAACAGCACAATCAATATTAATTAATTTTAATAGGTAAGGAGAGTTTTTACTACCAAGTAAGCACCAAATAAAGCCCATAAAAAAAAAAATTAATCTAGGCATCCTAAGATAGAGCATGATTTTTGAAAAAACCTTAAACAAATTTCATAAAAGATAAAAACAAGTTCTTTATAATTTTAAAAGCTACATTAGATTTTAGGTTTTTTTTATTGAAGTACTTTTTTCATGTAAAAATTTTAGACAAAACTTTCTAAAATTTTAGTTTAGTCTGACCTCATATGTCACATTAGAAAGATCATTATCAAAACTATTAAGTTACAAAACAACTGGTTTTTGGAGTCGAGGTTAAAGCCTTCTAGCTTTTTGTACTTCAAAGAGAAAAATCGGATGAGCACGAAGTCAGACTTGTTAAAAATAGAGGCGACTACAGTACGTTATGGCACCGCAAGATTCCCTGGCGCTTCTGGTTTTGGCGCAAAATCTGCTCAACACGGGGGCCCATATGCGGCAAAATGCTGAGCCCAGGAAACAAGTAGTACGTCCACTTATATTAATCATTATTACGTGGGCTCAAAAGGTAGCAGATAAAAGGAGCAACAGAACTCAACTCGAAATTCCATTTCCAAACAGCCAAGGAAAAGTTATTCCCAACGAAATATATGTTCAATTTTACTTGCCATACTTCTATCAAAAACAATTACTTGCCAATTTGCATACTTTCTATAATAGTTTACAAATTATTTAAAGTTAGCACTGATAAACAATAATACCAACAAAAAAGGCACGAAGAAAAAGAAACAAAGATACATAGGAATAGTCGAGGATACAAGGCGTATATATAATAATAATAATAATAATAATAATAATAATAATAATAATAATAATAATAATAATAATAATAATAATAATAATAATAATAATAATCTATCTATGTATATCTAATATTAAAGAGAGAAAATATCTTTTAAAAAACTTCATCCTCCAGTGTTCTCCATTGCACCTCGCTCTTCCCTTTGTGCATCTCACTATTGTCTTCTAGATGTTTGGAATCCAATTCCAATTAATATGAGACCTTGTTTGCAATCTAAAGCCATCACTACAATCCAAATCTAACACATGATCATGTTTGAACAACACACACCTAGAAATGATACGGTGTCTAATTTGAAAATGTATTAAAACATATAACATGATAATTTCATAGCAATCTATACCTTACTAAAAAAGAGAGAAAAATTTCTTGTCCGCCTCCTTTTTTTCCGTTTGTCTGCCCTGTCTCTGTCCACTGCTTATCCATATACTACAGGGTTCCTTATTCATATACTATAGTACTCGGTTTACTGCACGTACTCGGTTTCTTATGAAGCTCGGTTACTTCAATATTTTTGTCCGGTTACATATATATTTTTGCTAAGTCTATAATTACAGGTCCTGTTAGAGAGCAAAAACAAGAGATCTACAAATAGCTTCTCCAACATCATGGATGCCGGCCGGCGAGCATGCCCCGCCACGTCCCCTGTTGCATCTGCCACTACCATCACAGGATAGCTAACGCAACGCAGGATTGATGCTTGTCAACATGTACACGCTGGAGATGACATAGAAGCAACTCGAAACATTAAAAGGGTTGCTTCCCGAAATACGAGTCCGATTCGTGACCCGTGGCGGCGCAAGACGGCACTTTTACTAGTTACTAATAAAGAGTGACATTTTTCTCCCCTTCAAATTTTCATCATTCATTCTCTATCTCGGTTCACCTGGTGCTCCACTCCCACAAACTAAAACTTTTGGCTGATTTTACTAAGAATTGAATAGTATAGTGAGTGGTGAATTATAGAGAATATAGTCCTAATTGATTTTATTGGTCATGTACACGATTTTAGACGATGATTCGTGCTCCATACGAAGTGGCATATTCTTCGTTTATTCATCATATATAATATGATTCCTAGGCATATTAGAATAGATGATGCAAATTGTATATTCTAAGACGTATTGAAGCAAATGACGTACGCAAGTTGTTACTATCCCTCCATCTTGGTTATATGTCACATTAGCTTTGTCCTAAATCAAACACTACAAACTTTGACCAATTTTTTTTTAAAAAATTATAGTTTCATAACATGTGGCTTATATTTTACAAAAGTATTTTTTAATAGTGAATCTGAAAACATAAATCTTATGTTATAAATTTATGTATTTCTTAAAAATCAATGGCTAGAAAATATAAATATTTAATTTAGGACAAAACTAACAAGACATTGTAATACAAATATGTGGGAGTATATGGAAGCTCTTTCTCTAAGGTCAAAACGGATGGATCAAATAAGCATTTACGCGTGCCATGTCACCATGGATTACGTGATTTGATTACACACGAGCGTAAACCCCATTTATAAATATGTGTTACCATTCCAAATATAATAATGTGTGCGCCCTTTGCTGCAGCAAGCATACAACTTGTCGATCATTTGTCAACTCTGTGCCGTACTTATTGAATACTTGAATAGTCAAATTAGGTGATGACCAAAGATCAATAATACTTTATAAAGTTTTAAATTTACGAAACAGACACCGCCAATATATAATCGTTGATCCCTGCTGCTTTGACGTCATTCGTATAACTTGTGGGACAATGGCCTAGAGCCCCAGACCTATGTATGGACTCCAACCAATCCAATAGTAGTATGCCCGATATTTATAAATATATATCTCCATGGGCTTTGCTTCGTGTACAAGGTAGGCCCCAATTCAACTTCATAAATTACTGGTTGATTACCAGGACCCGTGCATGTTTAGCAGCAACATCTATACATAATAATCCACACACACGTACGTTCGCCTTTTGTTTCATCTAATGAAGCAACAACTTGCCTAGCTATACTTGCCAGATGGACAGCAAGCTGACGAAGATAGACGACATTCTTTAGTTTTGTGGCTCAATCTACACATATTATGCCGAGGATAACAAAGTTGATGCTTTCACAAGTACGTAACGCATGTTCCACAAGCAAAGGGAAAGTACGTATTAGGTGTGTGCTAGATTATTCGCATTACGTTGCAGAATCATTGATGGTGCGCAAAAGGGGAAAGATTTTGTGTACTATACGGCGGTCAAAATTTTTTAAAAAAGGGGCAAGTAGGTGGGTCGAACCTACATTTTTCGTTATTTCTTTCATACAAAACAGCAGGGTCAGGGCCGTTTAGCATGCATTGTTGCTTCACATCATTTCAAATAGTTAGGCCATTTTCACGTGGCTCATCAACTCTCCTCAATCTAACTAATGTATTATGCTTATTGAAAAGTATACACTAGTATTGGTTGGGAAATGTTGGTTGGAGATTTTAGGTTCGCTAATCTATTTCCTCCATCAAGGAGGATACGATACGTATCAATACGCGGATACACTAGTCTCAAAAAACAGTGACACGGGGATACATCCAGAATATTTTTGCTCTTTCATTTTCTATGTACCAGTAAAGAAAGCTCTGACTAACTTTTTAATTTGAACAAATGTGGAAGAATGCATATGATCCAGTTGAACTACTCAGCTGCCATCGATTCTCACCAACAAAAGTCAAGGGTTTACGATCCATCGCCATTTATGGATAAGGCCGGGTTTCTTCTTCCAACTTGCAATTGCTGCGATAGCTATGTCTCTCTCCGGCCGTGCATCTATCTATTTTTCCCTTGTTTGGTGCAATGAACTGAGGAGTTAACCCATGCTTTCAGGCAACAAAACAAATCCAGCTGTTGTTCTCCACTAGTGAAATGACAAGACAAATTGCTCTCTCCAATTCAGATGGGTTGACACTCAAATTCTGTCACTTTATCTATGCATGAGATCATCTCGTGATCAATAGTACAACTCATGCATGCATGACGAATTAAGCACCGTACCTGGTCACTCATTCATTTGAGTAGTCGAGATTTCATCAGTGATTTAAATAAAGCATAAAAAAGAAATTATCAATCTATCATTACAAGATCTTCGAGAGGATAAACGCGAGCTAATGGTTTTGTCCTTTTAGATTTTTCACAAGCAGCCAAGTGTTCCTTAATAATATATATATAATCTAGACATTTCTATGCATGTGCAATCTGCTACTAAGTAGCCAATGGTTTCATAAAAAAAAAAACTAAGTGCCAATGGTATTTTTGTTTACATGTTGGTAGGTGATTCTTTGTTGCTAATTTATTTGTTTTACTTTTAGAAGACCTCGAAACTAAATTGTAAAGCCCTCTCGCCCCTTTGAGAAAATTATTGAAGGACAGTAAATTTTATCATTCCAAGGAAAAAGAGACTCAAGGAATCCGGAACATATGTTGTTGTGTGCATTAAACATTATCACTGTATTGGAAATGCTACTTATATATCCTCAGTGAAAATATCCATCCCAAATTTCAGTGTGCACATAGTACTTTGTTCACATATGTAAATGAAAGAAGACTTTTATATATATCATGGGATTTTATTAAACAAATCTGTCCTATCTTACATGTTACAATCTATACGACCTATACTATCTAGTTGCACGCATTAGCAGTAATCTAAAATCAGATCTAGCCAGTGAAATCATCACTTTTCCTTTTCCCTAATCAATCTATTTTTTTACACAATACAATATATACTTTTTTAGTGTGTAGTGTACACTACATATATGTAATCCATGAATGTTGAATTCCTAGCCCTAATTAATTAGCAGCGAGTGCTGCGCGCTGCGTCGTCATATTCTGTCCTGCAGAGAAGTCTGTCCGGGCTCGAACACGGAGGAGAAGCCATTGTTGGCAGCCATGGATGGTGCATGATGATCACTCATCATCACCCTCTTATTGCTGGACGACGACGCGTGTAGCATGTTGATGCCACTGTTTGAGTAATCCTCGTCCGTCGATCGCCTCTTGAGCGGGCTCTGCTGCTGCGTCTGCGCTACGACGGAGGTGCTAGCAGTAGGCCCGCCGCCGGTACCGAAGTCGTAGAACCTGCCAGCGTTGTCGTCGTCTCCGGCGGCGGAGGTAGGGTCTCGAACAGCTCGGACACGGCCGGGTAGTCTACGAGGTAGTCCGAGATGGACGCCGGGCGCGGCAACCGGCTTTGCATATGACGACGACGTGGCCGCCGCCGCCATGATATCGTCGGCGGAGATGGAGTCGTCCGGCTGCATCATCACGCCGAAGTCGAAGCCGCCGCCGTCCATCGACGACGTCGCCTCGTCGTGCGGCGGCGACGACATGTACGCCAGCTGCGGGGTTGTCTTCTTGTAGATCCTGCACAGCACCCAGTCGTCCAGCTGCAGCATATATGCATCCACCAAGGAATCATCATGTCAGTGATCAGCTAATCGCTCCCTCGATCGATCCATGAACACGTGTCCATGATTGAAGCTCGGAATAAAAGTGACAAGAGCCGGCCAGCTTCAGTGTGCGCGATGAACACGCCAATAATTGGCACGCAGTGGAGGAAATCCACACGGATGGGTTTGGGTTCTCTGATGGATCATTTAATTTGGTCTCTATCTCGCTCGAACGAATTGACGTCTCTCTCTATCAAGAGAGAGGGAGCATATGAGTGGTTAAAGAAGTGCAGTGGTTGATTGACCACGGGAACTACTTGCTTAAACTGGCATCCACACACAAGCAACACAGCAAGAAAAACTTTCAAAAGTAACAAGGATAAAAAAGATTCCTTCCTTCTAGCTCCACTACTGCAGCAGAGCAGGCTCCTATCATCAACGACCGTATAAAAACAGAATCAAATATTGCACGGCTTGTCCCTCCTCTCAAAACTCAAAATTATCATGCCAGAAAATTAAATCAACAGAGAGATTTTTTTTATGTTCTTCATTTTTCACGATTTCTAGCTAGTTAATTTTGCATAATAAACTGGTTGGCCGGTGCAGCAAGACAGTGATTGTGGAGATAGATAGATATGCAAGGTGTGTGTACGGTACGTACCCTCATGGAGGCGTTCTTGAACCTCATGGGCCTATAGGTGTTGGGGGCATTGAGCGCCTCGGCGAGGCGGTACTCGTGCATGATCCAGCTTGTCTTCATGCCCTTGGGCGGGCGACCCTTGTAGAAGACGAGGGCCTTCTTCACGCCGATCATGGCGCGGCTGCTGCTGCTGCTCTCGGAAGACGAGCCGCCGCCGCCGCCGGCGGAGAGCGTGATGGGCTTGTCGGTGCCGGTGGCCTTCCAGTATCCTGACCCGGCGGCGCGGTTGGGACGGACGCCGTTGGGGTACTTGCGGTCTCGTGGGCTGAAGAAGTACCACTCGGCCTCCCCGAAAACCGCCTTGGCTGCAAAATATATGTAACGAATGAGCATGCATGATGCTGCAGAAATGGCATGCAAGTCGATCTCCATGGACGGCATGTACATGATCGAAGATAGATCCATCATCGATGGATGCCTAGCTCCTACATACTAACCTGGCAGGTCCCATGGGTCGAACTTGTAGATGTCGACCTCGGCGATGACGGGGGCCGGGCACGGCGCCGCGGCTGCGCGCTTGCGGAGGTAATGGAGGATCAGCTCCTCATCCGTGGGGTGGAACCGGAACCCCGGCGGCAGCGCCGTGCACGGGCTCGCCACGCCGCCGGCGCCACCGCGTCGTCCCACGGACGACGATGACGCCGCCGCAGACAGCCCAAGCTCAATTGTCATCGCGATCTATCCTTCTAGCTAGCTACTAATATATAGAGCTGTACGGATCGGCAGGGTGAGCGAGCGAGGGAGGAGAATGAGGTGTGGAAATGGCGAGAGGCCTGAAATTTTGAGAGGTGGGGGGTTCGTGGGTTTATATAGACAAGCACGCAGCGTGAGGAGCTATAGGAAGGGCGGTTGATCAAGGAAGACGAAGCTACCTACACAGCTGCCTACCAGTGGCATAATGCCACATCATCAGATGCGTTTTTTTTTTAAAAAACTGCGCGCGCCGGATATTCCTATATCCCGCCGTGGGATACAGCAGGCGACGACGGAAATTATCTGAGGCGGCATATACCGCCGGCGGCCGATGCCGTACGTGCACGTGCGCGTGACGACGGCGATGACCCATGCACGCATAATGAGCATATATGGTCTCGCACGTGTCCAGGGATCCATCGTCCTACGTGTGTGCACTAGTGCTATAGTTTTCCATTTGGCATGATCACTATGGGCCGGCACGGCGGCACTAGACCGACATGGGCACGATACTCATAGTGTCAGTGCTGGCACGGGCACGTTCCCAGACCGTGCTTGGCCTGCAGGTCCAGCCCGCAGTGCTGACACGTGCACGACATGGTTAATGGGTTGGCATGATGGTGGCCTGATTATTTTGGATCGTCGAATCAATTTCTGTTGTTTTTGGGCGTTGGATCCACTAGTAGCATACCTAACCAAGATATAAAAGCAAGTCTTTTCCCATTCTCTCTCATTTCCCTTCCAGCCGCCGTATTTTCCACTCCTACCATCCGACGGTCCATCCTCCAAGTACCGCTCCCAACCTCACCGGCTCACACCGCAGCAAGGCCGTCTCCTCCCATTCTTCCGTCTTCAGGAGCACCTCTCCCTCCCCCGGCATCCGCATATATCGACAAAGACTCGGCTGCTCACAACAACGCAGGTGGCTAGGACGCTAGTAGAGAACGCACTTTTGATCCGCAGCTTTAGTCTCTGACATTTTTGAGCCCGTGACTAAAGAATATAGTAGTTCCGATTGGTGGATCTAACTCGACTATTGCCCAACGGCTACACCAACAACTTTTTGCGCTGGGGTGGGGAGGGGGGCTTTAGTCCTAGTTGGTAATACCGAAAGCGGGACTAAAGGGTGGCCTTTAGTCTCGAATGGTGTCATCAACCCGACTAAAGGTCCTCCAACCTTTAGTCCCGGTTGGTAATACCAACTGACTAAAGGGTGGCCTTTTAGTCCCGGTTGGTGTTACCAACCCGACTAAAGGCCTTTCACCCGGATTAAAGGCCCCATATGAGTCCATTCAAATGGATGGCGCCCGTGGCTTTGTCACATGTGGTGTCTACCGGGTTGGTAAGGAATCTACATGATATGCAAAGGATCTTGGGTTTGAATCTCACACACTACAAGAGAGGTCTCCAAGATTTTATTTATTTTTTGTTCTCGAGGATGAGCTCTAGTCCCGGTTGTTTAACCCAGACTAAAGGCTAGGACCATTAGTCCCGAGTGGCAGTCCCGGTTCCCAAACCGGTATTAAATGGGGTTGTTGACCGCATTGTAGCCCTATTAGCTACTAGTGGGAACATCCCGCGATGGTGGCGCGTCCCTGAGCTCCTCGACGACAACAATGGCGCGGCAAGCACCTCCGGCTTCTGGTGCAACAACGCTGCGGCGAGTAGCTTCAACTTGACGACGACACGGGCGTGCGGCTACGAGCTAGCACGGCGGTACGGGCACGACATGACTTACCAGCCACAGGGTCATGCTTGGGCCGAGACATCGGCACAGCGACAGTATCCGGTACGGCACGGCAGCTGCGCCGCGCAGTGTCGTGCCTGGCTGTGCCAGTGCCGGTGCCGGACTAGGTGGCCGGTTTGGACATGTATAATATAACTAGTGCACTACACACATCCCTCGATTGGATTTCTTGGGCTTTGGATGGAAAATCCTTCGTGTATCTATGGACACGGGATAGAATGGGCCTAATTAGTAAAATATAGGTCTTATATATTTGTGATCTATGTCTAAAATTGATTTGAAGATTATGGAAGTTCTATTGGCCACGTAGCGGTAAGAGGCCTCTAGGCGCGCCTTCGTCGTGCCATTGGCTTCGTGCCTACTCATAGCTAAGGGTGTAAAGGGAGTAACCTTTAGGTGCACCTCCAACCTCTTTAGTTTAAATATTTATATTACTTTTTAAAAAATTTGGATAGCTAGTATAAATATCTGAACTAAAGAGGTTTGAAGGTGCACCTAATTGACTTCAATCTGCACCCCTACTCAGAGCTCTCTGTCTTGTATTGTCCTTGTCCTTGATCGACATGCTCTTCTTGCTTGTCTCCTTGTTAGAGCAAGTTTAATAATACAACCTGGATTACTGATAGTAAGGTGTTTTATGGACTCCCTAGCAGCGCTAGCTCTTCATAATTGATATAGGGCTCATTTCTCTCTCACAGAAGTTTTTTTGTTCTTATGCTTAAGTCATTTGTAAGCTTACAAATCATTTTCTCCCCTCTTTTCCTCCTTTCTCTACTCTACATCAGCATTTAGCTAGTTTATAACCTGCTATTATATGTGCTCTTAGTGTGTTGGCTATATAAAAGAAACCAACGTGGTAAGAGTGTGAAATAAAAATCCACACATAATTTTCTTAACGGTTTAAAGTCAGCCGTGAAGAATGGCTCAGTTCTAAGGAAACAGAGTCTGGTTGTCAGCCGACCCTCGCGACGATTATTTCTAAAGGCTAGCCCCCTCATAGGGAAATGTTTCATACGTCAGATTTCGAGTCACGTACTAATCAGTTTGCGTCTTGAATCGCAGAAGACTTGGCACAAAAGGTTTTTTTCTTCCACTCATACTCCACAAGAATTATGCGTGCATGTATACATTACATAGCAAATCCATCGCCCCATCGGTCGAGATATAAATTAATTAATTAAAGCGCTGCGATTCCGTAGACTGGAATGACCGTACTGATCGATCGGTGACGACATCATATATTCAGTGGCCAATAAGATTCTCTAATTTACTTGCATGATGGGCTTTCAAAAAAAAGAAGAAGAAGCAATTGCATCCCCTCATAAAGCAAGCTACTCCCTCCATTTCATCAAATTATAAGTTGTTTGACTTTTTTAATAAGTTTGACCACTGCCTTATTCAAAAAAATTTGTGCAAAATATTAATTTTTTTACCGTGGGCTTTCTTTATTAATAAAAGTTCTTAAAGAATGACATTAATTTGACTATATTTATGCAAATTTTTGAATAAGACAAATGATCAAACTTGAGCTAAAAAAAAGTTAAACGACTTATAATTTGGGATGGAGAGAGAGAGTAAATAACTAATGCAGATGTAGAAACTTCTCTACAATATGAGAAGTAGTTTTTTTTACCCAGAATATGAGAAGTAGTTGTTTGCTATATATTCATCGCTGGTGAAGTTAGAGCAAATTAGAGAGGATGTCTTGCTCTTTATAGATGTAATTTTTGAGGGTTATTGCTCTCCACGCTTGCCACGTGGTATAATGTAAAAATCTAATCTGCAATCATAGAAAAAATCTGTTCCTAATAGTGATTTTTTTCAAAATTATGTGGTACCGAGTATCCACAACCAAGAACCTAGCTTCGCCCCCTGCATATATCTTCACTTCATTCAAGCATGGACAATCTAACGAGTGACTGAAATAATAACCCCAACTGAAGAAGAAAAATGTTTGGCAAGAGCATATATATAGCAACTTCTCTGCAATATGAGGTTACTGCTAGTACGTACACGTTGACTTTAACAGGTTTGACAGGATCAAGAGTCGCAAGAAAAAAAAGATTTCACAGGATCGAATGGCCCACCGGCCCAGTGCAAGCGCATTCTTCAATGATTAACACACGTGCACACATACAACAGAGAGGCCGACGTCTATCCTTGGATGATCTCATTGGTCCTTGCTTTTGCTATAGGTAGGAGCACGTTGCCATCAACTTTGATGCCTTCATGTTTCTTGTCTATTCAGGTACGTGTCCCACAAATTCTCACCGACTATGGCCGCCCCATTTGTCTGTTCGTGCACACACACACCGATGCGTACCTATGTCGTCGAGTCATCGAGCACGCACACGGCACATACACACACATGGTGAGTGTCTTCCTACTCAAGGTATATAGGTTCTCACCAGGTAGACGATATATTTTTAATTATACACTACAGTGTAGACGTTCAACACGCAAGTACATTTACCTCTATGAACACACGCATTTTAAACATTACCCCTATGAGCACCTTTAAAGGACTGAGCCACAAATCTTGAAGTTCACGAAGTCACCACAAAATTCACCGCCGACGGGACGCCGCTACCACTTAATACACAATGCCGGAAAAATCCTAAAATAAATTCAGAATAATGTGTCGCACCCAGGATTTAATTTGAACCCTAAGTGGGAGCCCCCCAACCAATAACCTTTGTCATTGCGCCGTTGATATTTATTAGCACGGCAATTCAAGACATAGTGCACAGTACACACGTGTACATGTGTGCTAAAAGTCAATTGTGTGACCCTATGGACACCGGTGCTGAGAAGATGCCAAAATCGGGTCAATTAAGGTTCTATTTGGCACAGCCCATTTTACCAGTGAAGCTGTTCTTTTAGGTTTTGGCTCCATCAATCCACTCCATCAATGTAGCTCGAGCCGCTTTTGATAAACTGTTTAGCAAAACAACTTCACCCTTAAAATATGCTCTCATAGATTGACACGTAGGATGAGATGGAGCCGGATGAAGCTACTATTTTTACTCCATCGTACCTAAAACCTATGTGAGAGCACGATTTACGGGCTTCATGACGGAGTCATTTTGTTTACCCGCTCGGTAAAAACGGCTCTTGAAGTCTGCCGGAGAAACCGCGGTCAAACGGGCCTAAATAATGTGATAGAATATGCCATAAGTTGAGCATAAAAACCTAGTAGCTAAGTTAATGAGTTTGGTTCCTCGCGATAGAAACCAAGTCCACCCAACCTTTAATCAACATAGATGCTTGTACTTTTTGGATAATTGTGTATATATAAGGTTGAAATGTGCCCATGTTGTAACTGATGAATAATTCTGGGGTAGATAATCGGAGCTTTGGTAAAGATGTGTGGGACTCAACGAGGTGTGAGTTGTATGAGAGCAAGTATAATGAAGTTAAGAAGCCCGCGAAATGGAGGTACACGCCGGGATTAGCGAAAGTCGGCGCTTTGCTCGTCCGCTGCAAGCGGGCGAGATGCACCTTGCCCTCTCTCCCAAGATCCACGTTATCGCTCTCGCCTTTCCCTAACCTCCACGCTGCTAGCTAACTCGAGCATTCATTGATGGGTGGGGTCCGCCACTACCATCCCCGACTATGCATGCATGACATGACGCTTTCGCCAAATGACCAGCGTATCCATTAATCTTCCTCTGAGCAGCATGTCTCTTGGCTTGTGAATGTGCGGTATTAAGTGTAAGATGATCGATGATGGTGGAAAAGGTTAATCAAGGAGTGTGTGCCCAACGTATCGAAAACGGTGAAGGACGGACACGAAACTTGGACCAATCACGGTATGAGCGTAACAATCCAACAAAAAAAAGCAAGAAACAAGTAAGCCAAGATTGAAAAAAAAAACATTTTTACTTAATATTAATTGTTAAGTGTTGAAAAGGAAGGGCTTCATATATAGAGCGGTTTTTTTAGATTACCTAGTACAACACAAACGCTCAACACATACGCACACTCACCCCTATGAATACACGTACACAAACCAACACAAGTACACAAACCAACACAGGTGCCTCACTGTCGACGGGGACGTCACCTACCACTTAATGCATAGCGCCAGGAAATCCTGAAATAAATCCAAGATAATGTGTCGCACCTAGGATTTAAACCCTGGGTGAGAGCCCCCAACTAATGACCTTTGTCATTGCGCCGTGAACCCCTTGACCATATATAGGAGTAGTTGAGAGGCGCCAAAACTTAGTACTCGACAGTAGGCTTCTTCGGTGATCAATGTCATGGAACTATTCTTAGCTAAAATGATTGAGTAATTTGTATAACAATTCATCAGCTGGATTGGTTCCTGTCTCCATTCCTAAATAACCTAATGGCCCCCTTCAAGTCTTTGTGTAGTTTTTCCTTTTATAAGAAAATTAGACTTTGTTTGGTTTAGAAACTTTTTAGTCCTTGGGACTAAAAAAGTCTCTTTTAGTCTCTGAGGAACCAAACAATAGGGACTTTTTGGGAGTTTTTCGTTACGCACTCGTCTCGCCCACACTCAACTCGCCGATAAGCCCGTCCCTCAAGACTGCCTCCGGCCAGGGCTAAGTGAGCCCCACCTGCCGCGCGCTACCAGCCACCGCCCGCCCGCTGTTGCCTCCTCCTCCTGTTGTTGCGCTACAAGGCGGCGAAGCGAGCCCCCACCCTGCCGCGCCACCAGCCAACACCCCGCCGATGGATCATATGGAACAACGTTCTGGAATGTCATCACAAAGTGCAGATCACAAAAATCCAGGGCAGGGGTAGAAACCGCAAAAAAATTGTTTTTAGCATATCTCATTGATGACTTTCCCTACAACCAAAAAAACGGGGACTAAAAAATTTTTTAGTCCCAACTAAAAAAAAAGTCCTAGGACTACAAAACAAAACAGCCTCTTACTTCAATATAAGCAAAGTGACCTCCATAGTACATATGGACGTGGTAGTATGATTCCACCATTTGTGGAATTGGCACGTACGTGGCGGTTGCCATCTGTCACCTGGATACGTGTACGTACGTGCCAAAGCGACTCCGACGGACAGCCGAGATGGCGATGGGACGATGAAGAAGAATCCGGTGGAGCTCGATTTCCATCCACCGCTCGGGCCTATCTGCCACCAGGATGCATGGCCACGTACACGTGTGCAGCTCCATCATCAGAGAGAATCCATCCATCATTGTTAACTGAAAATTAAACATGTCGATCATCCATCATCACTATAGTACGTGATGAGGTCGTGAGTACGTGTGCAATATCTGGCCTCGTAATTACATTAAATCAAATTAAATCGATCAAAGATGATATATATATGAGAGTTTGGACGCAGTGGCAAGCAACACTTGTTGTATGCCAGTCAAAGGGAGCGAGTGTAACGTGCTTGCCTGGTACGGTTTGGCGATACGTGTGACTGGCGGATGAGATGGATGGAGGCTTCTCACCGCCACATCGCATTCAGGATAAAGCTCAGCCAACAACTAGATCGGACGCACGTACGGGTGTCAACACGTGAATAATTTAGAGTTTATCCCCGAGTAGTGCAAGGAACAACACACTCCATCTGTTTTTTCTTAGCCCCTGTTTGGAACGGCGACCGGCCAAGGCATGACCGCCATGAGCTGGTTGTTTGGAATGGCGAGTGGCGACCTTTATCTAGCGTTGCAGGCAACGCTAGATAGTGCAAGGAACAACACGCTCCATCTGTTTTTTTTTTCTTAGGCCCGGTTTGGAACGGCGACCGGCCAAGGCGTGACCGCCATGAGCTGGTTTTTCTTAGACCCTGTTTGGAATGGCGAATGGCCACCGGTCAAGGCCAATGCGTGATTGCGAACACAAAGATCGGCCTGAAGCATGTATGTATGATTAGCTAACCTAATTATTAGTTCAGAAATAAACTAATTAGCTCATCCCAAATTAACATGCATCGTGTATTATCTAATTTAAAACAATAAAAAAAGGGTGGACACTCAACTGGCTGTAGTCCTTGCATATATACATATTTGTTTCTTGGTCCCACCTTTATCTAGCCTTGCCTAGCAACGTTATTAAGTACAATCATCTAGGTCCTCATCTTGTACCCCCGTGCTCCATTCCACATGTATGAGTGATGACCCAGTACGTGAGTGATGATGATTCCATTTCAACAAAGACCACACGTGTGTTGAAAAAGCTTATATAAAAGAAATCTTTGAACAAGTCCCAAAGAAACTTTATTCGATCCAGCTCACTCACGGACGCACGCACGGCACGGCTGGTTAACCTGTTACAGTAAGTATAGTATAGTATATATACTGCAATAATGAGGCGAAAAGTCCGGTCCAAGTCTGCAGCTAGCTGAGCTGCACACATGTTTCCTGCTTGCTTGCGTCTCTGCAGATCTGCACGATGATGTAATAAGGCTTATTAAATTTGATTTGATCCTCCAGTTTTCTTGGAGCATCTGCAAAAAACATTCCACCCTCGCAGAATTGACTCCTACTAAAAAAGCTCGAACGGTCACGGGTCAGTCCTAATTCTGCTGTAGGAAAAATGAAAAAAAAAAAAAAGTAAAACCGACCAAGTGAACAAGACACATGTCTGCATCGCTCATCACGCCAGTGGGGAAAAAAACACCACTGGACTAGAACCAGAAGATGGTGGAACGCGAATTTACCGCGAGTGCATCCTGCAGCTGGCTGGCGCAAGCGTCGACCTCAGAATTATCCAGAGTAGCCGCCACAAGCAGGGAAGCAATGCATCAGGACTGAACTCTGATCGTGCAGTCACCATCCATGCATTGATGCATTAGTGCTTATTATCTCTGGTTACTATCCATTGTAGTCTCAAGTACACTAGTGCCAGCAAGGACCTGCTCGACGTGACCATCAGCAAAGCCACATCAGTATACGGAGTATATGGAGTAAATAAAAGTTCCAAAACATTCAACAAAGCCTGCATAGGGGCACTTGCAGTATACTGTAGGCTGAATCAGTCACGGACTTCTTGCACACAATAGAGAGAGAAAAAAAAACTCGACAAGTAAAAAACGTGCGCAACCGATTCTTGAGAGGTCAAATTTGTGCCAGCGATAGATCTGAGAATCGCCAGAAGGGACCTGGCTTTCCAGTCAAACAACCGTCTCTCACAAGAAATACATGGATGGATCACGACACGAATTCTTTCTGACTTTTGGGATTTCCTGACCCAAATTTACCAGAAACGCACCTAAAATATGCAAGCAGCTTGACCTGGGAATCTCTAAAAGAAGCAAACAGCAGCCATGCTTTTGATTGGCATCTCCCCTGCCTTATTGTCAATATACAACAGGATAAGTGTTCACACATGACACGGTAAAGCGAGATGGAACTTCCCACAAGTTACATCTTACGCGCTGCCCCAGGCTATGACATTGACAAACCAGGGTGCTTAGACTACCCAACCATATCGGCAATCATCAACAGTACTCGATCAGCATATATATATCATACTCGACCAGGGCGCTGCAGTTGTGCATGATGAAGGTTAGTTCAGAAAAACAGATACTGGATGAGGAGGAATAGTGATACCTACCCTCTGTTCAAGGCTAGTTTGTTCAGAATCCAGCTTCAACTTCTCAAGGCATTGAATTGCTTCCTCAAAAAACCCTCGACTGCTGCACTTTCATTCCCAAGATTTCTATCACATCCGCGACTTTGGCAAGAGAAGTTGCTAGATCAATGACCTATATTCAAATATTGCAAGTTAAAATACTATATACCACACTATCTAGAAGCAAACCATTCTCTGAATCATGTGGCCATTCTATGCAACAGCTTAGCTCTAAATAGAAACAGCTAAAATCAAGCTTGCCTGTTAAACAAACAATTCTGAAAAAGATACGTTTCACCTAAAAAATCCAAGCATCCCCCGTTGCAAAACAACACACCCCCCCCCCCAAAAAAAAAAAAAAAAAGCTAAAATTTATGTAGTGCAGGTTGACCCAAAAGAGACATATTTGGATCCTAGCAAGGACAGGATTTGACTAAAACACCTGCAGCGAACCAGTTTTCATATGGTTTGACTGAATATTATTGATTTAGGCCATCGGTTCAAACAGAATAGGTCAGAAAAGTACAAAAAAAATCATTCGCTATTATCCAATTACGACAGACTAACATTTTCTCCAGAAGAACAGTAAAAGTACTATTGTACCAATTTTCCAGATCATTAATTTTGTTGCTCCCCTCTTTCCTATCACATCACTTCCACATAACATTTCACAGATAATCCTCCATTCTAACTAAACGTTCTGTCATGTGCATGTGCTTCCCTCCCATGTATAGTTGCATACTGCTGCCATTGTGTTGCTGCGAATATGTTGTCATGCCTTGCTTAGTGGTGAGTTCTTTTTCTAAATACTTCCCCTTTGGACATCATCTCTGAAATTGTTCTAAGGACAAATGTGGAGGATTCTCAAGTTTGGAAGTTCTCTTGTGATGGGCATTATTCACCAAAATCGGCTTACGAAAAAGCATGTTTCAGGGTACTGTTCTATTTAGTCCACATGAAAGAGTTTGGGAGTCTTGAGCGCCTGGCAAATGTCATTTCTTCATGTGGCTAGTAGTGCGTAATAACAAGTGCTGGACTGCTGATCAGCATGCAAGGAGAGGTCTTCCACATCTGGCCTGCTGCCCCTCTGCGGCCAGGAAGAAGACATAAACCACCTAATGGCGACCTGTGTCTTTGCTTGTGAATTAGGTTGTTTCTCCTGACTCAGGTTGGCTTGCGAAGTCCTATTCCCCAACCTGATGACCGTTCTTTTGATGAATGGTGGGACAAAAGCTCTAGTGTGCTGGCTGACCATTTAAGAAAGGTTCTCAACTATATTATCATCTTAGGGGCCTGGTCCTTGTGGAATCTTCGCAACCGCTGTATTATTTATGGTGATTCTCCTAAATTGGCTAGAGCCCTGTTGCTCGCCAATGAGGAGCTTCATTTCCGGGAGATAGCTGGGGCATGAGGAGTCAACTCCCTCTTAGCCCAAGGGATGAATGTGGACTCATTTCTAGTTGGGGTCGTTTGTTTTCTTTTGTATGTAAAAGGCGTCTTTTTTGTGTTTTATAAATCCTAGTGGTGTATGTTGCTGTTATGGTGTGGCTTTGTATGGACTCTTTTCTCATTTTTTCTTCTTAATATAATGATTAATGATACACAGCTCTTTGTCATTCGAGAAAACAAGACAATTTTTTAAAATGTTCTGTCCTGTCCAAATGCCATCATCAGCCCAAAAATAAGACATCAGTGTTCATGTTAATCCACAAGCAACTGAATCATGTGACCATTCTATGCAACAGCTTAGCTCTAAATAGAAATAGCTAATATCAATCTTGCCTTAAACAAACAATTCTCAAAAAGATAAGTTTCACCAGGGAAAAAAAAATGGAAGCCATCCCCACCCCCCCCCCCCCCAAAAAAAAAAGGAGTAAAATTCAAACTCAAATAGTGCAGGTTGACATATCTGAATCCTTAGCAAGGACAGGATTTGACTAAACACCTGCAGTGAAGCAGTTTTCATATAGTTTGACTGAAAATTATTGATTTAGGCCATCGGTTAAAAAAAAAGAATAGATCAGAAAAGTACAAAAAATTCGCTACTATACAATTACGACAGACTAACATTTTCTCCAGAAGAACAGTAAAAGTACTATTCTACCAAATTTCCAGATCATTAGTTTTGTTGCTCCCCTTTTCCTATCACATCACTTCCATGTAGTATTTCACAGATAATCCTCCACTCTAACTAAACGGTCTGCCATATGTGCATGTGCTTCCCTCCCATGTATACTTGCATACTGCTGCCATTGTGTTGCTGTGAATATGTTGTCTTGCTCCATGCCAGCGAGTTCCTTTGTCCATGTTGCTAGCCAACCAGACTGCATGACATCTAGTGACAATCACCTTACAGCATCTGGTCTTCTCTACATGTTATTATTTATTTAAGAACCCAAACTACAGATAAATGCAGGGCTGTTGAAAATTTTCTGTCAGGAGTGACGAGAAACAAAATTTTGTATCCTTAAGGTAGCTATTTGTATATATAAGTCAAGGGTGATCAGTACTAAGTACACAGATCTCTAGGTCTGTGCCTGTGCGTTGGAACACATCCTAATCGTCCTTGGACTGTCTTCAATATACCAGTTCAAAAATTGAGTCCAAGCCTTCTTCTCTATTGTGGTCATTTGTGTGGCTGGTAATGGTGCTGCCACACTATTTTTGACATTCAGATGGATATTTGGCCAAATCATTGCTGATCTTGCCCCTCAAGTTCTGGCTTTACTTTCCACAGGAGGAAACGGCCTCACTGATCGAGTGGTCATGCCAGGGTGCACTACATTCAGGGTGCCTGAATACTTCCCCTTTGGGACATCATCTCTGAAATTGTTCTACGGCCAGATGTGGAAGACTCTCAAGTTCGGAAGTTCACTTGTGATGGGCACTATTCACCAAAATTGGCTTACAAAAGCATTTTCAGGGTACTGTTCTATTTAGTCCATATCAAAGAATTTGGAAATCTTGGGCACCTAGCAAATGTCATTTTATTCATGTGGCTAGTAGTGCGTGATAGGTGCTGGACTGCTGATCAGCTCGCATGGAGAGGTCTTCCACATCTGGCCTGCTGCTGCTCTGCGACCATGTCATGGACCTTGGATCCATGACGATAGTGTCTTCTCCGGTGAGGTTATACCCCTCTACCGCAGGCTTAGTTCTAGGGTAGCAGCCCTAGGCGCTTTGAGAGACATTTGGGAGAGAGAGGAGATTAGAGATAACTGATTCTTGCTTGATTTCCAAAGTGCCGATTACAGGGAATAGAAATAGCCAAGCCTCACACTAACATGCAGCCTCACACCCTCACACTAACATGCAGCCTCACACTAGCATGATTCTAGGAATTGCTTTATTAGCCACTCAGCCCGGCCCGCCGCCCAGCTCAACCGCTGGCTCGCCATGCGCACATGCAGCCCTTCCTTCGCCATGCGCGCTTGCAGCCCTTCCTTCTAACTTTCCTTCTTAGCCACTCAACGCCCGCCGCCCAGCACGAGTAGCGCACACCACCACCATGCCCATGACAGACCAGGAAGAAGATATAAAGTTATAAACCACCGAATGGCGACCTGCGTCTTTGCTTGTGAATTTTGGTTGTTTCTCCTGACCCAGGTTGGCTTGTGAAGTCCCATTCCCCAACCTGATGACCGTTCTTTTGATGAATGGTGGGACAAAAGCTCTAGTGTGTTTTTTATCAAAAAAAAAAGCTCTAGTGTGTTCGCTGACCATTTAAGAAAGGGTCTCAACTTTATTATCATCTTCTTAGGGGCCTGGTCCTTGTGGAATCTTCGCAATCGCTGTATTATTTATGGTGATTCTCCTAAATTGGCTACAGCCCTGTTGCTCGCCAATGAAGAGCTTCATTTCTGGGAGACAGCTGGGGCATGAGTCAACTCCCTCTTAGCCCAAGGGATGAATGTAGACTCATTTGTAGTTGGGGTCGTTTATTTCTTTTGTATGTAAAAGGCATGTCTTTTGTGTTTTACAAATCCTAGTGGTGTATGTTGGTGTTATGGGGTGGCTTTGTATGGACTCTTTTCTCATTTTTTTCTCGAACACGACTTCACGTGTCATTTTCATTAAGAGAAAAGGCCAAGACTGGCTAAACAACACAAAACAACAACACTACACCACAAGACACAACGGTACCACGGAGAAAGTGGCCACAAAACAAACACAAGAAACAATTGCCGAAAGCAAGAAGGGGGAGGAGCACCCCACGAACCACACAACACAAATCAAGCTAAAGGTGATATGCATCATCGCTAGGCCTAAACTCTTTCTCATTTTTATTCTTAGAGTGAAATACACCGTGGGTCCCCTGAACTTGCCTCAGCGTCTCATCTAGGTCCGTGTATTTAGAAAACCAGGTACCCAGGTCCTTAAACTTGCAAACTGTGTCATATAGGTCCAAAACCAGACATCGGAGGCTGTTTTGTCCACCTGGACTGCCACGGTGGCAACGTTGACTGATCTGACCATGATGGGCCTGCTTCCTTCGCTAGTTCCGAGAGGCCGAATACTATGCAACGTTACTCAAAAAAAAAAAAAAAAGCATTTGGTGGGCCTGCTTCCTTCGGTCCTCTGGAGGCCCTCAAGGGCAAGGCAGGCGGGAGTCGCGCCGAGTCGCGGGCGACGGGCGGCCGGAGTCGCGTGACTTCGCGACCGCGGCGACGGGCGAGGGCGCCACCTGCCGCCGGGGTTGGAGCTGGTGCGGCGTCCCACGGGAGAGGAGCGCTGCACCCACCCCCTCCCCTCCCCCGGCGGGCGACATTGAGGCCGCTCTTCCCAGCTGCGACGGGCGGGTCCAAGCCGACGCCGAAGACCGGTGCGACGACGGTCGCCCTCCACGGTGGTGCTAGGCGGTGCGGCGGCCACGGGGCGGCGGATCGACTTCGCGCTGCGAGCCATGGGCGCCCGATTTCGCCTTCTGGAGAGCCACCACCGGGACTACGGTGATTTCATTGGAACCCTAATCCCCTTGTTTTGTTGCTTCTTTCTCTCACTATTGATTCTTTACTTAAGTTTAGTTAGATTGTGGATTAAATTACTAATTTTTAGTTGGAACCCTAATCATTTGTTGATTCTTTGCCCATAATTGGATTGTGTGCTAAATTACTGATTTTTAGTGTTTTAATGGAGCTGTTGTTTGGTTGGGATTGTCCAGTTCAGTGATGCTTTGTGTATTTTAGGTCCCAATTCAAACAAATTCTCGCTAGAAGTCCATCATGGGGGTTTTTTCTTTGGTCATGGTGAGAACAAATCCTATGTTGATGGTAAAATCACATATGAAGATGACGTGGAAGCAGAATGGTGGTGCTATCTGTGGATAGAAGACCTCCTATTGCAGCTTGATTATGTGATTGGCAAGGCTAAGGTGTATTGGCTTTTGCCCGACAAACGATTGCATGATGGCCTTAGAATCATTGAATCGATGCTGAAAACCTTAGTCATGAAACAAATTGTTGGTAGGGTGAACAATTTAGTGTTGTATATTGACCAAGACAACCAGATAGCGGTGACAACAACATTTGGGATGATGTTGTAATCAACGAAGTTGCTAGTCGATTACAACCGGATAGGTCGAGCCCAAAAGAGAACCTATCGGACTTTGACAACGAAGTTGCCGGGAAGGAAGAAGATGCGGAAGTGGACATAGAAGTGGGCACGAAAGGATCGGATTCTAACAGTGATGATTATGACTTTGAAGATGGTGATGATGACTTATTTGAGGAAAATGTAGATGAAGAGGTGCTAGATGAGGGTCCGGGAAAGGGAAAGAAGGCAAAGATGGGTCGTAGTGACTTGGAAAGGGAAGAAGGCAAAGATGGGTCGATAGTGACTTGATTTGCCTGATGACTCAGATGGAGAAGGCCAAGTGAAGCTGAAGTTCAAATCTTTCAAGCCTCGGGATCTAGTCAATCCAACCTTTAAGGTAGGCATGATATTATCTAGTGTGGAGCTCCTAAGAAAAGCCATCGAGAGAGTACACAGGTCTAAAGCATAGAGTTGAAATGGTGGAGTCAAAGAAGACATGGAAATGGTTCCTTGAAACCCTCAAGCAAGATCTTGGGATTGAAAATAGTTATCCATGGACTATAATGACCGACAAGCAAAAGGTTATATACTTTTTTTTTTTTCATGACTTATCCATTTTGTAAACTTATTCTATGTTGTATACTAATTGTTTCAATGCATCTCTAGGGACTTATACCTGCTGTCCAAGAAGTTTTTCCAGTTCGAACACGTGGTTACGTGTCGGACACTTGTACTCCAACTTTCGGGGTCACTTCAAAGGTGAGAACCTCAAAAACCAGCTTTGGGCTTGTGCTAGGTCCACCACAAAGTGGCAGCCCTGGGAGAGGAACATGGAGAAAATGAAGACATTAGATGCACAAGCACATAGATGGTTAGAGCGGATGCCTCCCAACACTTGGGTTAGAGCATTTTTAGTGAGTTTCCTAAGTGTGATCTTTGCTCAATAATTAGGTGTGAGGTATTCAACAAGTACATACTAGATGCAAGGGAGATGCCCATCCTCGGCATGATTGTTCAGATCAAAGACCAACTAATGAACAGGGGGTGTACAAAGCGAGAATGATGTTCAAAACAAATGGCCAGCCCTATTTGTCCCAAGATTAGGAAAATAATTCTCCAAAACTTCGAGTGGGCCAACACTTGTTATGTTTCTCCCCGGCTGGTAGAGGTATTTTTGAGGTGAAAGATAGAGATTACCAAGACACGCTTAAGATTTATGACAAGCAATCCGGATTGCGGGAGGTGGAGCTTGACCGGCATTCCTTGTAGTCATGCCATCTCTTGCCTAAGGCATGAAAGGACCCCGGCTGAAGATTTTATATCTCAATGCTACACTACTGAAACTTATAGTGCTGTGTATGGATTCAATGTGATGCCATGTGCTGACAAGTCCAACTGGATGAAAATGAATGGTCCAAATATTGAGCCACCAATATATGAGAAGAAGATAGGAAGGCCACCCAAATCTAGGAGGAAGCAACCCCATGAGATCTAGGGAAAAAATGGACCTACAATGTCCAGGCATGGCATCATCATTCACAGTTCTTGGTGCCATGAGCCTAACCACAATTCCAAGGGCTGCCCACTCAAGAAGGCAGGCATCAGGCCGAAACAACAAGTGAGAAGGCAGCCACCACCTTTTGCAGCAACAACAGGAGAGAAGGAAAAAGTTAGTGAACTTAGTACACAGCAGGCTGTAGAGGAAGTGATGACAGAACACCTACAGCCCACAGTGCAACCATTGGTGGTCGAAGCAAGTATGTTGTCCCAGATGTTATCACAGGTGAATAACTTGTAGCTGATCATTGTCTTTTTTAGCTTGCATTGTGAATAATGTGTCCATCCATTATCTTCTTCATTTTGTGACAGGTAACAGATCATGTTAACCTGTCACTTGATCATGGGCCTCTCCCTTCTTCATCTTTCATCGACAACAACCAGCCCACTTCAAGGCCAACCGTCCTCACCACAGCAACAAAACAAGGAAGGTTGAAGTGCAAGAGTCAGTCAGAGAAGAAGAATGACACTTCTGCTGGAGAGAAACATTCAAAGAAGAAGAAAAAACCACCAAACTTGAACTGATGGGCATGGACATCTTTTGGGTATAGCTTTTGGTACACTTGTACATCTTTTGGTAAACCTTTTGGGACTGGTAGATGGCGCACACACACAGTTACAAACCTGTTGTGAGGTCTGTGTGTTGGATGTGTTAGTTTGCTCAGGGTAGTGACATGTCTAAGATGGGGCTAACTGTTTGTAATATATAATGGGTCCATAACTCTTGTTAAGAGTCAAATACTCTATGCTATTATAGCACAAAACCTCTATATGGATGCTAAATATTATATGGAATTATTATTGGTCGTTGCTTCCTGGAGGTTGAGGGTCCCAGGGAAGCCATGCCGTCCCTGTGCTGCCCTCCCTGTGACCTGGATGGTCCTGTGACCTGGATGCCATCGTGGCAGTCAAAACAGCCTCCAATGTATGGTTTTGGACCTATATGACACAGTTTGCAAGTTTAAGGACCTGGGTACCTGGTTTTTTCTAAATACACGGACCTAGATGAGACGCTGAGGCAAGTTTAGGGACCTACAAAGTGTATTTCACTCTTATTCTTAATATAATGAATTAATGATACACAGCTCTCTTTCTCATTCGAGAAAACAAGGCAATTTTTTAAATGTTCTGTCTTGTCCAAATGCCATCATCAGCCCAAAAAATAAGACATCAGTGTTCATGTTAATCAATAGCTAGATGTCTTTTGTACAATGTTTTACCAAAAAAAAAATATTCATATCCTTCTCCTTTTCAGAACTTCTTTGAACTAATCAATTTTATCCTGCAAGCTAGTTACATGTGATTAGGATTTCCACACAAATAGAGATAAGCTACTCCATTTCAAATTATAAGTCATTTTTAGCTTATCTAGACACAGCATATATCTAGATGCCTAGCAAAACCTATGTACTTATAAAAGCCAAAACGATTCATAATTTGGAACTTTTTTGAACTTCATAATTTGGAACTGAGCGGATAGTATGCTTAGTTTGTTACCAAGTAAATCAGCTGGTTGGCTAAGGGCAATGAGGCGCCTAATCTACAAAGAATGACATGGGGTGTAGACTATCACAAAATCAAGCAAAGAATTATGAGGAGAAATCCACCCTCTAACCCCAAACCTTGGGTTTGGGTGTCGCTGTTGCCTTTGCAGCACCCGGTATCCAGTGTACGGTTCTGAATTCCTTCATCCCCGTGCCTCTTGAATATCTGGTTTCTGATACTACATCTCTCAATTCAGCATGCCATGCTTGCCAAACAAATCCTTACTTATCATGTGAAATCTTTAGTGATCCCCCCACACACACACAAACATTATACCTCACATTGTACTATTTCCATGATGTGCATGTCCGTAAGTACAAAAACCTTTGCAGTGCAAGACAATAGCGTTCCTGCCCCACATCACCCAAGAGTTTAAGAATAGTATAGTCCCCACAACGTACCTGAGAAGCCACTGCAGAGTGTTCTTTTACTGCATTTCTTCAAACATCCAATGAACGGGCATAGTAGTTTCTTGCAGATTGAGATCACCATCATAGTAGCGAAGGTCACCAATTTTATTTAGTGAAACAGAGAGCGTATGAACCAGCTGCATTGTGCAAATGAATGTAAAAGAAAAATCAGCATACAGTATTTTCAATGTTATTACAATTACACTAAAATTGAATATAACCTCAAGATCTTTTGCAGGCGGTTTCGAGAGGAACTCAGCACTTTCTTCATAGTAAGTGATTGCTGAAGGAACATCTCCCAAGGTCCGACTAAAAACACAGTACAATGATAATATGCAGTGTGGAATGAGTTACATGATTAAATAAGTAACAAAATAAGCAAAATTATGTTGATCAATACTGATTGAAGTACAAGATAATTATATGAAGAATGACTGAATGAGGCATGATACTATAACAGTGATGGTGTGAACATTCACTAATGATAAGTAGCAAAGTCCCACAGATTAAGAGACATATCAGATACATCAAAGCAATCAGATGCATGATAGCAGGGTGCTTAGACAAACCAGGGTGCTTAGACTACCCAACCATATCACTAAAGATACATATCACATTCACTATGACATTTGACAAACCAGGGTGCTTAGACTACCCAACCATATCGGCAATCATCAAGAGTACTCGATCAGCATATATATCATACATTTACAGTGCAGGAGTACTTATTTTGTGCCGTGACAGAGTATCAAACGGTGGTAAACACACATACTGATCGCTGCTTCTAGGCCAACTCCTTCCAAAGGGAACCACCTTAAGCAGTGTAGTTGAACATTACCATGCAAGGACATCTGTTGTTGGTGCATTCTTAGGAGAAAATCATGTCTTATTTATCTGCCAATTGCTTGTGTAGGAAGTCAAGAACCAAGAGGCGCTGCAGTTGTGCATGATGAAGGTTATTTCAGAAAAACAGATACTGGATGAGGAGGAATAATGTGGTTCAATGATACCTACCCTCTGTTCAAGGCTAGTTTGTTCAGAATCCAGCTTCAACTTCTCAAGGCATTGAATTGCTTCTTCAAAACCCTCGACTGCTGCACTTTCATTCCCAAGATTTCTATCAACATCTGCAACTTTGGCAAGAGAAGTTGCTAGATCAATGACCTATATTCAAATATTGCAAGTTAAAATACTATATACCACACTATCTAGAAGCAAACCATTCTCTGAATCATGTGACCATTCTATGCAATAGCTTAGCTCTAAATAAAAGCAGCTAAAATCAAGCTTGCCTGTTAAACAAACAATTCTGAAAAAAAAGATAAGTTTCACCTAAAAAATCCAAGCATCCCCCGTCGCAACCCCCAAAAAAAAAAAGCTAAAATTCAAATTCATGTAGTGCAAATTGACCCAAAAGAGACATTTGGATCCTAGCAAGGACAGGATTTGACTAAAACACCTGCAGTGATCCAGTTTTCATATGGTTTGACTGAAAATTATTGATTTATAGGCCATCGGTCCAAAAAGAATAGGTCAGAAAAAATCATTCGCTATTATCCAAATCACTATATATATTTTTTTAAAATAAACACAAAGAGACATGAACTCACCTGAAGGTAGTGCTATTTTGTTGGTGACATACACATAAAAAAAAGGAATTCCCACACCAAAATAAAGAATGTGTTCATGACTCATGTGAAAAGGGAAATAAATACTAGACTTGAGGTATAGACATAGTTTCAGGTTATTACTAGTTCGCAGTGCTGTTCTTACCAGATAGTTCAGAATCAAAATAAACAGTGTATGTTCATGACTCATGTCCAAAGGGGGAAGAAAATACCAGACTCAAGGTAAAATATCAGGTTATTACTAATATGCAGTGTTATTGTACTGTTATAACTGCACACAGTTCAGAATCATCAGGAGTGACTCCATCCTGCTGAGATGAAACAACTTGCCATTTAATTAATACCTTTGTTTCTCAATGTCGCTCAGAATGGTTTTTGTTAGCAGATTGGAGGTAGTTGGGGAAAAACAGGGCAGGGGAAGGAAGAACAGACAGCTAAGGGGATAGGAATCTACGATGTATCTTAATAGAATTCAAATGTCTGTTACAAATGGCATAAGCCACTCCTCTCCTCCAACTCTTCCTTAAGTACTCTCAAGGCAACGAAACAAATGAATTACAGGAAAATGCATTTACTGGGCCCAATTCTTCCTGATGACCTTTGGGTTGGGCTTCTTGGCTCGGCTGGGTTCGGCCTCTTTCTCCTGCGACTTCCAGGTCGTGTTCCTGATGGTGCCCAGGTGTAACAGTTTTTCATCACGAACCAACACCACAGATGTCAAGCCATCGAACAATGGTTTTTCATCCACACTACCAGCGTTACCTTCCATTGAGAAGAAGTCATGGTGGACAAGACTTTCTTTGAACGTATGCATGCTAAGCCTCAGATAACCGCCACTCCAATAGCGGGCTAGCAAACTGCCATTAGCCCAAGAAATGAGCTGCAGATATGGCTCTATTACAGAAAGGACTATCAGTATCACATCTCCTTCTAGGTCCAGCACCGGTAGCAGAGAGAAAAACTCCACGTCCGTCAGCAAGTCCAATTGGATCCGGTGGTTCATCGACCAGGATCCATTCGAATGATCCTGTAACACCCAAATATCAACCGTCCTGCCGCAACAGTGGTACAATCCAAGGGCGTCACTGTTCATCTAGAACAGCTCAATGAAGGGGCCCTCGACGGGCGACAACAATTGCTGAAAGGACTCGGCCATGGTGTCGAACGCCAGCATGTTGTTGTACTTGCCTTCTTCTAGCTTTACAGGTTGCCAGTAGATCCTGTCTTGTGCCATGGCGAGCGGGCGGTGGTCCAACATAATCCGCATCAGGAACGCCATATTCCTAGACGCCCACGGCGCGGGAGGCTCTCCGACGCACCTGAGCTCGCCGGACCCGACGGTGTGCACGTGGTACACGGCGTGGCCATCCTCAACTCTGTTGAAGCTGCACAGCACCCGGTACGACCCAGACGGGCGGTGAGCGTATAGCGCGGAGATGCAGGCGGCGCCGTGGAGCAGCGCGAGGGGCGCGCGCTGGCGAGTCGCCGGGTTGCAGATCTGGAGGCAGCCGTTGGCGAGGAGGATAAGGAGGCCGTCGCAGGAAGCGAGCACTTTGAGGTCATCGATGTTGGCGGTAACGTCGACGGTCCGGCCCGCGTCGTCCGAGCGACGGGGCGCCGCTCGCCGGTGCGGTGTGGTCCAGGGCGTCGATCCTCCTTTCCTCGGTTGTCCTATATCCTTCGGTGAGGAGAGCGAGGGAGGGTTGGCGGCGGTGGTGGGCGTGGAGGAATTTTTGGTCGGTGGTGAGGCGGCGGCGCCAGGAGCGGCAGACGGCGCGGCACCGGAGGAGGGTATTCGCCGGCACACGCGTAAGGATCTCCCAGACAACGAGATCCTCGGGGAGCCTGGCGCCGCCGCGGGCCACTTCTGCCATGAGCGGATCCGGTACGGGGAAGTTGAAGGAACGAAGCGTTACATGCAAACTGCCTTTCTCACCTATCAGCGATGAGATAGAAACCGCACCAACTCGTTTCTGTTGAGAAAAATACGGTGACAAGTCAAAATGGCAACGGGTACCCGAAACCCAAAGACCGACGGGTTTTACCCGATAAAGATCTTGGTATGGAATGATTTTTCTACCCGCCCGTACGTTATTGGAAGAAATCTTCTACCCATCGGTCTGCAAGTATGGGTGCGGGTGTATGCTACCCATACCCGCCTACCCGTGGGTAATAAATACCCGCATATATCACTAACAATCATAATAAATTTGGCCCATATAACACTAGAATTTGAACCAATTCAACTAAAGTCTACATATATAACACTAGTATTGTTAAAATTGATGTTAGATTTGCTTTTGTGCACATATATTGACCTAATATTTATTAAATATTTGAATTTATAAAGCATTTCATATGTCATACTTTCGGGTATGTTCGCGGGTACGGGTTACCCGTCGGGTATAATTTACCCGCGCGGTACGGGTATGGAATGACTTTTTCCTACCCGCATGCGGATACGGGTAACCCGACGGGTAAGATCTACTCTTGGCGGGTGCGCGGTGCGGGTGGGCACTACCCGTCGGGTATTTACCCGTTGCCATCTTGAGTGACAAGGCGCCAAGTTGTTTACTCAACATGCGTGCAGTTAATACTACGTTTCTTGGCCTTTTGGGATTAATTAGGCTCGCCGTGAGTACTATATTTTATTTTAGATCTCTATCTATCACAAAAAAAAAAAAGTTAATTAGCTAGGTAGTCCAACGTGTCATTATTTTATTTTATTTTATTTTATTGTCATCCCACGACATGAAAAAAAACTGTTTTTATGAACCACAGTTTGGTTAAAAGAAATAAAAATTATTGTTATGTATTTGAATGACTCGCGAAAACTATATAAATACGGAAACTGTCCTATAATACGGGCGTCTGGACGGCCGGACGCGCATCCAGCGATTAGTGGGCCGGCCCACCGCCCTGCCTGCCTCCCTCGCCCAACCTTATCAGCTCTGCGTCGCTCCATCCCGTTCCCCATCCCCCGCCCTTGCTTTGCTGCTCCCATCCCTCACTGCAGCTGCTCTGCCTCGCGTGTCATGGTTCGAGGACTCGCAAGTGCTGCAGTGCGCGACGACGGGGATGGAGGCAGCATTGCCGTGGACGTTCCGCCCGGTCCGCAGTTCCAGCCCATCCTTGTTTCATCAGTGTTTCATCTACTAGATGGAGACATCCGATTTCTACTGCAGTTCTATGTGCATTTGAGTTTTTTGAATCTTCTAGTTTGTATCCTCTCCTCTGTGTATCGTTTCATATGCTGGCTGTTGCCACCAAACATGGTTTTGTCTGTTGGCGTAACACCTGACACAACAATCCAAGATCCGATCATTCGATAAAGCAGATTGCACCTACGCTGGCTAACCATCTCAATTATCTCACAAATCCAAATCTCATATAACTTCACGACAACATTAGCAAAAGATACCAACTCGGATTTACAGTGATACAGGATAGATTATCACAAGTTACATGCCGACCCTCAGTATTATTTATTAATTAATTATACATAAATACAACCACTACAATAGCCAGAGTTACATACTACTAAGCTTCTGCTTTGCTTACTGGTCACGATAGAGGTGCGGTGCTGCCGCAGTGGCGATAAAAATCGACACCACTGGCAAACAAGACACGTTGGTGTGGCATTTTGTGGTTAGAAACCCAACAACCCCTAAGCCAACAAAGCTAGGGAGGATCAATGACCACATTTCTTGCGTTTAGCAACCAGTTCGGCCAAAACATGGGTTCCAATCAGATTCAGCACGCTCACGGGCAGAAGCACAAGAAGGCAAACCAACAGTGGACCCCACCTCATTGCAGCTAGGAATCATTTTGTAGAACACAAATACATACAAGAATATCTGCAGGACTACATAACGATTCTGCAAAACAAGACATGAACCAAAAATAAATAAATAAAGCAATGAGCTCAGGCAGAAGCAAAGATCAATGTGCTACTATTCTCAAAGGTCAAAACTATTCCAAACACAGCAAGGAAATTAGAATGTGAATGTTTTTTTTTGAGAATTACACACAAGAAACGCAGACGCCACAACACGCACGCACACTCACCCCTATGAACACACGCGACGCGACCCTACCCCTATGAGCACCTCCGGAAGGACTGGGCGGCCGGCAGAGATCTGAGATTCTCGGTCACCATAGGCGCTGCCGCGTCGACGGAACGCCGCTACCACTTAATGCATAACGCCGGTAAATCCTTGGGAAAATCCTGGAAAAGGTCGCGGCACCGGGATTTGAACCCCCTGGGTGGGTAGGCCCCACCTGACCGGCCCTACCATTGACTACAAGCCAATTCATGAGAATGTGAATGTTTGATGAAAGAACAATACACAATCACACATACAGAACATAACACATTAGATTCATACATATTTTGGAGACAAAGGCCTTAGATATGGTGAGAAAGCAAATGGGGCAGTAGGTTTCAGACCGTATATGCAAAAATTGTGTTGCTCTGTCAAGTATCGATAGTGTGTCTGCAAACCAACTAGAATTTTGCTACTGCCATGACTGACCAAACTTGAGCGCTGTTGTGTCAATTTTATAGAAATAGTAAGTTAGGATCGTATAAGACCAGCGAGCTCTATTCTTGTCTCTAGAAACTCACTTGTTACTGCTTGCTCCAAGAACAAAAGATAAATACCACTTATTGTGTAAGTGAGAGGAAAATTATTTAAACTCACCTGGTTATTATCCAGTAGTCTCAAAGTGCACTAGTGCCAGAACCAGTGATCCTACCTGCTCGACGTGACCATCAGCAGAGGCACACTAATAGTAGCACTAATTTGCAAGCTACAGCTTGAAAGAATCACAGGCGAGCCTAATACAAACATGAGAATGGAAGCACGTACCTAAAACGACACGAGCTAAATCAGCCGAGGGAAAGTTATCATCAACGACATCAGTAAACGGAGTATGTCAGTTCCAAAACATTCAACACAGCCTGCATACGGGCACTTGCAATAGTATACTGAAGGCTGAATCAGTCACGGACTGTTTGCACAAAAGAGAGAGAGGGAAAAAAAAAAACTGTACAATTAAAAAACGTGCGCTACCTATTCTTGAGAGCAAATTTGTGCCAGCGATAGATCTGAGATGGCCAAAAGAGACCTGGCTTTGGGATTTCCTGACCCAAATTTACCAGAAACGCACCTAAAATATGCAAACAGCTTGACCTGGGAATCTCTAAACAGCGGCCATGCTTTTGATTGGCATCTCCCTGCCTTATTGTCAATATACAACAGGATAAGTGTTCACAGATGACACGGTAAAGCGAGATGGAACTTCCCACAAGTTACATCTTACGCGCTGCCCCAGGCTTATGACATTGACAAACCAGGGTGCTTAGACTACCCAACCATATCGGCAATCATCAACAGTACTCGATCAGCATATATATCATACATTTACAGTGCACGAGTACTTATTTTGTGCCGTGACAACGGTGTCAAACGGTGGTAAACACACATACTGATCGCTGCTTCTAGGCCAACTCCTTCCAAAGGGAACCACCTTAAGTAGTGTAGTTGAACATTACAGGCAAAGACATCTGTTGTTGGTGCATTCTTAGGAGAAGATCACGTCTTATTTATCTGTCAATTGCTTGTGTAGGAAGTCAAGAACCGAGAGGCGCTGCAGTTGTGCATGATGAAGGTTAGTTCAGAAAAACAGATAATGGATGAGGAGGAATAATGATACCTACCCTCTGTTCAAGGCTAGTTTGTTCAGAATCCAGCTTCAACTTCTCAAGGCATTGAATTGCCTCCTCAAAACCCTCAACTGCTTCACTTTCATTCCCAAGATTTCTATCCACATCCGCGACTTTGGCAAGAGAAGTTGCTAGATCAATGACCTATATTCAATATTGCAAATTAAAAACTATATACCACACTATCTACAAGCAAACCATTCTCTGAATCATGTGACCATTCTATGCAACAGCTTAGCTCTAAATAGAAACAGCTAAAATCAAGCTTGCCTGTTAAACAAACAACTCTGAAAAAGATAAGGGCCTGTTTGGATTAGGTGACTAAAACTTTAGTCACCCCTGTTTTAGTCACTTTTAGTCACTTTGTCTCCAAACAGGGGTGACTAAAATCCAAGAGGTGACTAAAATTGAGAAGTCAGGGTACGCCTAACTAAGAATCCAAACACCCCTAAGTTTCGCATAAAAAATGCAAGCATCCCCCATCGCAACACCCACCCACCCCGCCCAACCAACACACACACACACACACACACACAAAAAGGTAAAATTCAAATTCAAATAGTTCAGGTTGACCCAAAAAAAAGACATATTTGGATCCTAGCAAGGACAGGATTTGACTAAACACCTGCAGTGAAACAGTTTTCATATGGTTTGACTGAAAATTATTGATTTAGGCCATCGGTTCAAAAAAAAAATAGGTCAGAAAAGTATTAAAAAAACGCCATTATCCAATTACGACAGACCAACATTTTCTCCAGAAGAACAGTAAAAGTACTATTGTACCAATTTTCCAGATCATTAGTTTTGTTGCTCACCTCTTTTCCTACCACATCACTTCCACGTAGCATTTCACAGATAATCCTCCATTCTAACTAACGTTGCCATATGTGCTTCCCTCCCATGTATACTTGCATACTGCTGCCATTGTGTTGCTGTGAATATGTTGTCATGCCTTGCTGCATTGCCAGCGTGTTCCTTTGTCCATGTTGCTAGCCAACCAGACTGCATGGCATCTAGTGACAATCACCTTACAGCATCTGATCTTCTCTACATGTTATTTATTTAAAAACCCAAACTACAGATAAATGCAGGGCTGTTGAAAATTTTCCCTGTCAGGAGTGACACGAGAACAAAATTTTGTATCCTTAAGGTAGCTATTTGTATATATAAGTCACGGGTGATCGGCACTAAGCACACATAGATCTCTAGGTCTGTGCCTGTGCATTGGAACACATCCTAATCGCCCTTGGACTGTCTTCAATATACCAGTCCAAAAATAAGTCCAAGCCTTCTTCTCTATTGGGGTCATTTCTGTGGTTGGTAATGGTGGTGCCACACTATTTTTGACAGGCAGATGGATATTTGGCCAAATCACTGCTGATCTTGCCCCTCAAATTCTGGCCTTAGTTTCCATAAGAGGAACAGGTCTCACTGATCGAGTGATCATGCCAGGGTGCACTACATTCAGGGTGCCCTGTCTGCTGAGTGCTGAGTTCTTTTCTAAATACTTCCCCTTTGGGACATCATCTCTGAAATTGTTCTATGGCCAGATGTGGAAGACTCTCAAGTTTGGAAGCTCTCTCATGATGGACATTATTCACCAAAATCGGCTTACAAAAGCATGTTTCATGGTACTGTTCTATTTGGTGCATATAAAAGAATTTGGAAATCTTGGCCGCCTGGCAATTGTCATTTCTTCATGTGGCTAGTAGTGTATGAGAAGTGCTGGACTGCTGATCAGCTTGCAAGGAGAGGCCTTCCACATCTGGCCTGCTGCCCCTCTGATACCAGGAAGAAGATATAAACCACATAATGGTGACCTGCGTCTTTGCTTGTGAATTGTGGTTGTTTCTCCTGACGCAGATTGGCTTGCGAAGTTCCATTCCCCAACCTGATGACCGTTCTTTTGATGATTGGTGGGACAAAAGCTCTAGTGTGCTGGCTGACCATTTAAAAAAGGGTCTCAACTCTATTATCATCTTAGGGGCCTGATCCTTGTGGAATCTTCGCCACCGCTGTATTTTTTATGGTGATTCTCCTAAATTGGCTAGAACCCTGTTGCTCGCCAATAAGGAACTTCATTTCTGGGAGATAGCTGGGGCATGAGGAGTCAACTCCCTCTAGCCCAAGGGATGAATGTGGACTCATTTCTAGTAGGGGTCGTTTGTTTTCTTTTGTATGTATAAAAGGCATGTCTTTTTGTGTTTTATAAATCCTAGTGGTGTATGTTGGTGTTACGGTGTTGGCTTTGTATGGACTCTTTTCTTATTTTTCTTCTTAGTATAATGAATTGATGATACACAGCTCTCTTTCTAGTTCGAGGAAAAAAAAGACAATTTTTTGAATGTTCTGTCTTGTCCAAATGCCATCATCAGGCCAAAAAAAAAGACATCAGTGTTCATGTTAATCTATAGCTAGATGTCTTTTGTACAATGTTTTTTTTAAAAAAAAAAGATTAATAGTGCTGAGTATTAATATTGTTTGGTCTTTTTTGAAATCGACCAAACAAGATTAATAATCATATCCTTCTCCTTTTCAGAACCTCTTTGTCTGAAGTCGACATAACCAATAACTAATCAATTTTATACTGCAAGCTAGTTACATGTGATTAGGATTTCCGTACAAATAGAGATAAGCTACTCCCTCCATTTCAAATTATAAGTCGTTTTTAGCTTATCTAGACATAGCGTATATCTAGAGGCATAGCAAAACCTATGTACTTATAAAAGCCAAAACGATTCATAATTTGGAACTTTTTTTGAACTTCATTATTTGGAACAGAGGGGATAGTATTCTTAGTTTGTTACCAAGTAAGTCAGCTGGTAGCCTAAGGGCAATGAGGCGCCTAATCTACAAAGATTGACATGGAGAGAATATCAGGACAAATCCATCCTCAACCCCCAAACCTTGGGTTTGGATGTCTCTATCACCTTGGCAGCACCCGATATCAAGTCTACGGTTCTGAATTCCTTCATACCCCGTGGATCTTGAAAAAATATCTGGTTTCTGATACTACATATCTCAATTCAGCATGCCATGCTTGTCAGACAAATCCTTATCATGTGAAATCTTTAGTGACCCCCATCCCCCCCTCCCACCCACCCACACACCCACACACACACATTATACTGCACATTATACTATTTCCATGATGTGCATGTCCATAAGTACAAAAAACCTTGCAGTGCAAGACAGCAGCGTTCCTGTCCCACAGCACCCAAGAGTTTAAGAATAGTTGTCCCCCACAACGTACCTGAGAAGCCACTGCTGAGTGTTCTTTTACTGCATTTCTTGAACATCCAATGAACGGGCATAGTAGTTTCTTGCAGATTGGAGATCGCCATCATAGTAGCGAAGGTCACCAATTTTATTTAGTGAAACAGAGAGAGTATGAACCAGCTGCAAATGAATGTAAAAGATAAATCAGCATACAGTATTTTCAACGTTATTACAATTGCACTAAAATTGAATATAACCTCAAGATCTTTTGCAGGCGGTTTTGAGAGGAACTCAGCACTTTCTTCATAGTAAGTGATTGCTGAAGGAACATCTCCCAAGGTCCGACTGAAACACAGTACAATGATAATATGCAGTGTGGAATGAGTTCCATGATTAAATAATTAACAAAACAAGCAAAATCATGTTGATCAATACTGATTGAAGTACAAGATAATTATATGAAGAATGACTGAATGAGGCATGATAATATAACACGGAGTAAATATTCACTAATGATAAGTAGCAAAAAATAAAGCCACCACAGATTCAGAGACATATCAGATACATCAAAGCAATCAGATACATGATAGTCAAAGGAAAAGTAGGAATTAACTTTTCTTAAATGGACAAAATTTCAGGTAGTTAAAACTTAGAACAATCTTATACATGAAAGAACTAACAAGAATTGCTCTTTGAATGAGCACAACCACAGATTCAGATAACAGATATATCAAAGCAATCAGATACCTGAAAACAAAAGGAACAGTAAGACTTTATTTTGCTTCAATGGAAAGATTTCAGACAGTGAAAACTTAGACAATCTGATACATGAGAGAACAAACAAGAATTGCTCTTGGAATGAGCACAAGTACGCAGGAACCTAGCTCAATATACAGTTAAAATATCAATGTAACATCTGCAGAAAATATACATATTTGCCCCTTATACCAGAATGCACTCGTTTAGAGCCTAGACCAACACACTCCTATATACAGAAGGGGCGGCAAAAGAAACTAATTGGTAGAAAGATCTGGTGTGTTAAATTTATAGCACGTGTCTTTTGTTTTTCTAATCCTGTATAACTCACCATAGTATTTTCTTAGTCTGCAGAAGTGTGAACTTAAGGGAAATAGTTAAGGACAAACAGACATACCAGCAGTCTCCAAGCATTCCTAATACAGCTCCAAGCTGTGAACATAGGTCTAGGTTAGCTTCTGAAGATTTCAATTCCTCCCTGATGTCATCCGCACACATAGTAAGCCTTGATTTCGCACTTTCAATGTTCTGGGCGCGAAAAAGCCTAGAGATGCAACAGTTAGGGCATTACTGTAACATCAATATCTTAAAAAGATCTGAATAATAGAGAACAATTAATTGTACAAACTTTGCAGGTTCAAGAATCTAGTGTTCAATATAAAAGGCTAAAGCAGTTGATTTAGTTACTGACCCTCATAGCTTGCTGCACCAGAAAAGCTCCTCTCTCCATGGACACATCCTCATATATGACTTTATTCTTACCACCTGCTGCTTCTACATCCCCTGTAGCATGTGATCGCTTGATTCTGGCATGACCATCAATGAAGCGGTTAACAAGAGCTTGAAGTTCGGCATCAGGCTCAATGCCCTCTATATCAGCTCCACATAGTGGGCAGTCTTTAAAGCGTGATATGCATGCCCTGCAAAATAAATCAGTAAGAACCTATTGAAGCAAGGAATGAAACATCAAGTGCACTTAAGCTGGATGTGAGGCACGAGACACACTTGCAGAATTTATGGGCGCATGGCTTGCATTTGCTGCTTTCATGGAGCAGTGCCTGGCAGACAATGCAGCTGAGCGGGCCCAGCTTGAACGTGTTGGAATCGTAGCCAAATGGGCATTTTGCTGGCACCATACGAGGATCAGTGCCCTTTTCCTCACCATGGTCACTACTTCCCTTGAGCTCGCTACCATGATCCTTTCCAGTGACAGGGCACACACCGCTGATGCTCTTGTCAGATTTCGCAGGGCACACCCCGGCGGTGCTCTTATCAGATTTCACAGGGCATACACCGCCACCAGTGGTGGCTCCCGCGAAAGGGCAAAGCGAGCTCATGATTATTCACTCCTGCTTCGCTGCAGAAAATGGGGAAAGAAACATGAAGTTGTAGATTTGGAGCACCAAATTTGTCATATGATAGTGCAACAGAACCGCTTTATGTATGTGTGCATAAGTAGAGTCCAGGTATTGGTGCAAAAGCAGATTGTTGGAATCAAATCCCTAGGGCTGGTTCCCGAATTAACCACATAGTGAGACTGAAATTAGTCGGCCTGGAAGAGCAAACTACACAAAGTTAATGTTGGGCAAGCGAAGTGCCAGAGATCCAAATGATAACAAGAGCAATTCAATTCAATGGAATAGAGGAATACGAGACGAATAGGCATTGAGGTGTTTGGTTGCAATTGGGTAGGTTAGCAGCACAAAGTGAGGGGGCAGGCCATTACGAGTAATATGGAAGGAAATTGGAAAGGCATGGCATGTGAAACTCAAAGTTCAGTGCATTACAGAGTAGTTTGAGCATTGGAACACCAGTTTCTAAGCTAAGATTTCAAAGTTTGAGTCGTATCGACCAAGTTTCGGATAACTAACTTAAAATTCCAACCAGATAGAAGATGGCGAGAATCACCCACCGCGGCTACTCGCCTTCCCCGCGGGCCTACCCACGCGACGTCCACCTTTGGGCGGGCTCAAGCCCCACCTCCCGTCCTCCCTCCCCTGCCACCGCACTGGCCCGCCGCTGCCTCCGGCGTCCTCTTGCACGGGGAGAGGAGACACCGCGAGGGCTCGGGACGGCGATTCGCGCGGCGGCGGCGTGGATGTAAGCGCTGCGGGCGATTCGGCCTCGGAGAGGTCAGATTCCGCGGCGCGGTGCGGGCGGGGCGGGGAGATCGACGACGACGCGAAGGCTCGTTGTTGTTGGTTTTTCCTTTTCCTTTTTTTTTTTTTTTTGATGTGAATAAGGTTGGAAGGTTGCTAATCGCTATTTTCGGGCAAAGACGAAAGAAGAGAAAGCGGCCACGAGGGCGGCTCGCAGGGTTTTTATACCGGTCGGTTTCCGCGGTAAACCGCGATTACCGGATTTTACCGGTCCGGCCGCAGATCCCACCCGTTAGTATAAAAGATTTGAAATTCAAAATCTAAAAATTGAAAAAAAAATCGTGGAAAAAATACTGTAAAATAGTTTGCGATTTATAGAAGCCAACGGTGCAATACTTTTTCAAATTTGAGTTCGTTTGGTATAAAAAAATTTGAATTGAAGTTTGAAAAAAAGAAAAAGAAAAATACACAAAGCAGGCCCATTAAGGCCCATTAAATCATGAAGGTCGAAAAACATACTAAACACACTCAAATTTAAGTAATTTTGACATCATTGGATTCTACAAATCATGAAGTGTTTTTTAGGAATTTTTTTAGCATTTTATAAAAAAAAAAATTACATTTTGAATTTTGAAAAAACCGCTCAAATCGCTTTCCAAACCGCTTCGATGAAACGCTCAAACCGGGCGGTATAAATTAAATACCGCTTCGAAAACCGGATTTTTACCGATGAACTGGAAAATTTGAATTCATTTGAATTCCAAAACCAAACCGACCGTGCTTAGGCGGTTTCACAGAACCGGTCCCGGAAATCAGCCGGACCCGTGGCGGTTTAGTTCAACCGGTCGGTAAAAAACCACCTCGTCTTCGTGGGGAAGACTGTTTTTTTATTTTTAGGATAGGATCGGGGATCCAACGGTTAGATGTGTGCCACGTGGGATGATCCGACGACCACACTATATAACTACTTCTTGTCTACCGACTCTCTCGTCTTTTTCTCGCAAAAAAAAAAAAGAAAGAAAGGAACATGGGCTGGACTGCCAGGGAAACAAAGGTCGGCCCAGCCCATTTGGAGGGAGTCTGCTCCTCCGGGTTGCCGCTGCTCCCGGGGCCCTCGCGGCAGACAGCGAGGACAGCAGGGTTTAATGCTGCTGCCCGGTGCGAGTGGGGTGGTTTGGTGCAATGGTGCGCCCTCATTTATGACGCGCGCAGTCTTCACACTTCAGTCATCGTCAGAATTTTTTTTCCCCTTCTCCCCTCAGCGTCGTCGTCGGCCTATGCCGCGGCGACTGACCACAGCTTCCTCCCCTCTCCAGTGGAGGCACCGGGGTTAGCGAGGGAGCAGCCTCCTGCAGCGACGGCGTCGGCGTGGGAGGAGGGCCATGGCGGTCCCCGCGCTCGCCTTCCCCATATTCCTTGCTGCCTCCCTGCTCTCCGTCGCCGCTCCTGCGCTGGCTCGGAGCCGTGAGTCGCCCTCTCCTTCCTTTTCGCTCCGCCCCCTCCCTTTCTTCCTTGTCCCTCTGCCTTCGAAGGCAGCTAAGCTAGATCCACCACCGTTTCTTGTTTTAGCTGCCGGTTCCAAAACGAGCCGCGATTGCTGGTTTCTTTCGTTGCTTGTATCATGGGCGCCCGGATGTATCCTATTTTGTTGTTCGACATCATACTGTGACCTGCTAATTCTCGAGAAATTATGGAGATGCAATCTCTGTCTTGTAGTTTCGGATGGGTGATTTTGCCTCGCCACAAAGACTACATACAAGAGGAAAAAAAAAATAGACAACAACCATTTCTTACTTCGCTTTCCTCTTTAGCTCTCTTCTTGACATTTTGGTCTAGCCGTGACTCTGCAATTTCCCGTCCACACCTAAGATATATTGTTTATATGTTTGTTAAAAGAAATATTTCTACTTCACAGTTTGTTATGCGGCTCGTGTGCATCATCATATGGTCGTCTTTAGTTTCTAGTCCACTTGCTAATTTTTTAGCTTTGATTTGACATCAACAACTTCAACTTTGTGCAGCATCATCTTGCCCTGATAGTTGGCAAGTCGGCCCTTCTCAGAACAAATGCTTCATGTACATATCAACATCCCTTTCCTGGGATAGATCCGAGGCTCTCTGCCGTAACTACAGCGCGCATCTGGCTGCACTATCATCAGTCCAGGAGCTAAACTTTGTGAAGTCTCTCTGTGGATCATCGTCCTCGGGATGCTGGGTTGGAGGGCATCACTACAGCAATGGTACTGGTAACGGTTGGAAATGGTCTGATGATTCCTCTGCTTGGAACGAGACTGCCTTTGTTGGTGAGCCATTGGGTGCCAACTGCAGTTATCCTGCATGCAAAGCAGCCACCAGCAATGATTTGTGTACTTTGGTGACCAATGGTCGGGCTTCAGTTAATATTACTGAAAAAAAGGTGCAGTGAGTCCCATGGTCTGATTTGCATGATGAATCACGGTGAGTCTGTAATTTATTAAGGCTTACCCGTTTCACTAAAAATGGTAGTTTCCTTTTCATGGCGTTCAAATATAGTTGCACTGACAGTCTATTTTTTGTCATCAGTGGACAGATGCTTCCATGATCACTGTCACAAGGAGTATTTGATCGCCATTATTGCTGTGAGTGGTTTCATTCTGGCGACCACTCTAGCCGTTAATAGTTTGGCTGCTTGTCTACAGGCGAAGCAAGAAAAGAAGAAGATCGCGAGAAGTGTTGAGTGCTTCAGCTGCCTCATTGGTGGCACCACAATGGAAAGTATTCACTAGTGAAGAACTTAGATCAATCACAAAGAACTTCAGCGAGGGAAACAGGCTTCCTGGTAACGCAAAGACAGGCGGAACCTATAGTGGAATCTTACCAGATGGATCCAAAGTAGCAATCAAGAGGCTTAAGAGATCCAGCCTGCAAAGGAAAAAAAAGGACTTCTACTCTGAGATTCGGAGAGTTGCAAAGCTGTATCATCCTAATTTGGTGGCTGTAAAAGGATGTTGTTATGATCATGGTGATCGGTTTATTGTCTATGAGTTTGTCGCAAAATGGTCCTTTGGATGTGTGGCTGCACCATATCCCCAGAGGAGGGCGGAGCCTTGATTGGGCAATGAGAATGAGAGCTGCCACAACTCTTGCTCAGGGATTGCGTAAGTCATCCTTCCCAGGAAATACTTTGCTCTTACTGTGAATTCTCTTAGGGCCCGTTTGGATCCCTTTGAATTTGGGAATTGGAATCTACTTAATAAATTAAGCTATTTAGTTTGGAATTTGAGATTCCCTAACTTTCCAAAGTTCACAAATAAGCCTATCTCAAATTCATAGGGTGGGAGATAGGAATTGAATTCCATGTTTGTACTTGCACTTTGCATGCACTTTGCACTTGCACTCTGCACTTTGCATGCACTTGCACTTTGCACTATCACCATGTCAAATTAAGCATATATCACAATGAATTAAATTCTAAGGATCCAAACAGGCCCTTAGGTTATTTCCCACAAAGACATTGGAATAGTGGTCTTTGAATGTGTTAGGCTTCTTATGTTCTAGCTGGATTTGTTTTTGTTATCCAATTTGTTTTTTCCACAATCTTTTATAATTTCCACTAACATTTGACCCATGCATAGACTTATGAATATATTTTTCTGTGCACTAGTGTTCATGTAGATTTTACATAACTGCTCGAATAAACAAAAAAGATGTGTTGGTCCACTCTACTTCGTAACCTGGTCTGGTATTATTGGCTGGCTTTTTTTACCCATAGTCACTACTTCACTAGATATTTGTATCAATTGTGTGGAGGAATGAGGTCGCTGGAACATGGGTTGACACTTGATAAAAGTACTATATGAAGGGGATAAACCTCTGTAGGGCAATAGTTTTTACAGACATGGTATGTGACCCTTGGTATTCTGGGCTCCTGACCCCAGTAGGATGCAGGATTGAAATGCAAATATGCATCCTATGAACCCACAGAAAAATGAATCACATGCCTTAATGGAAAACATAAACAAAAGGAAAATGAATAGAAAGGATAGTTGGCCTGACATTTCATGTACCAGTACAGCCCAGTCCATCTCTACGTTATCTAGCCTTGCCTTCCCATCTAATGCTAAACTGAATCTCCCGCGCATGCACAACAACCTCCTGCATTTACTCTCTCCATTACTATTCTCTGTTTCTCCCCTTCGACAGCACAGGGGATTGCCGTGCCTCCTCAATCCTTCACAACGGTACCATCTCCATTGCCTCTGAAGCCAGAAGCACAGGTTACCCCATTAATTCTTAACTGCAGCTCCACCTCAAATTGTCCCCAAGGAAGCAGCGCCATGCTCTCAATCACCTTCATGATTCGCTGTAGCAGTGTAGCCTCTTGTTGTCAGCTTCTCCCAGCATCTCTAGCTGGAGCTGACGACCCCGCGGAAAAACAAAAGTGCAACCAGCATGAAAAGGGACATCGACCCTGTGCAAGCCCAATCTTTGTATTGTTATGATGCCCTGGGGTCGCAGAACATTCCTCTGACTGCACTCCTGTGACTATGATTTTACCATATTACGTGAAACATATAGCAACACCATACTAGGTTAGTAGGTTTTGTTTTTGTCATTTCTGGCTTAAATTTATTATTGTATTTTTTTTTTTGACAAATATTGTATTTATGGTTGATTTTAAACATTTAGAAGCTACCATGCATTGGAAGGCCATTAGGCATACTTGCTTTTAACTTACTATAACCTATATATAATGACTACGGTATAAGACACTGTTCTGTAGAGACGAGTCATACAGAAAATTTGTACAGTCACTAAAAACTTTTGATTCACATATGTTATTATTTACTACTCGCCATTTAATGCAGATTTTTGCACGACAAGGTAAAGCCACAGGTGGTGCACCGTGATATCCGTGCAAGTAATGTCTTACTTGATGAGGAATTTGGTTCACATCTGATGGGGGTCGGCCTTTCAAAGTTTGTGCCATGGGAAGTGATGCATGAGAGAACTGTCAAAGCCGCATCCTATGGCTACCTTGCTCCTGAGTTTATATACAGGAACGAGTTGACGACAAAGAGCGATGTCTACAGCTTTGGTGTGCTTCTCCTAGAAATTATCAGCGGTCGTCGCCCTGCACAGTCAGTTGAGTCTGTTGGGTGGCAGACCATATTTGAATGGGCAACTCCTCTAGTACAGTCCCACCGCTATCTTGATTTGCTAGACCCACACATCCAGGAATTGCCGGATACAGGAGTTATCCAGAAGGTTGTCGATCTTGTCTACTCCTGCACCCAGCATGTTCCTTCGGTGCGCCCAAGGATGTCGCATGTCGTGCATCAACTACAGCAGCTTGAACTTAAGTCTGCAGCGTCTGAGCAGCAGCTAAGGAGCGGGACGAGCACTAGCGCAACATCTCCGATGTTGCCATTGGAGGTCCGCACTCCGCGCTGAAATCCACTGCCAGAAATTGAGAACCTTTTATGTACTCCAGCTTCAGTCAGCACTGTGTAGGTGGTAGCATCCACATTTTTTAAGAGTGTATAATGACCCAGGAGCCACCATTATCTTAATCATTAGTTTAGTCTCCCCAAATGCTGGTGGGGTAAGCTGTAGTAATTTGTACTCAGGTTGACCTCTAATCTGTAATCTGTTACATACTCTGTTTTGAATGTAGTGACGTAAAGAAGCTTTAGGCCTATGCTCTGAAAGTCTGAAGAAGCAATATATCGGTATTTGACAGATTAATACCAGTAGCTTGTAATACTTCCTATCTATACAACTAGCAGTTTGGTTTCTATCAGATTTACATTTGACAGCAAAAATATATCAGTATCGACATTCAGGGACTGCACGTGCATTTAGCATCTCTACGTATTCACGATTCCAGTGTGAAAGTGTGTTCTTGATCTGCACAATTAGCTGTAGGCTTGTAGCTAAGCTTGAGCGCGAGCTGAGGTCAGGCCAGGCCAGGTCAGGCAGGGAGCTTTCTCCTAAGCCTGTTGAAGGAAGGTCGCAGCGGCTGGCTGGCGTTCGGTTCACTTGGCAGCAACGGCTTCTTGTTCTTGATCTGTTTACTGGCAGGTGCCAGTGCCGCGCCTGTGGCCTTGCTGATGTTTGCTCTCTGCTTCTTCGCCCTGGGGGGCTCCAGCCTCTCCAGAATCCTTGAAGTCTTTTCATCCAATAGCTTCACTGGCGACAGTGGCTTGGGGGCGGCAGGTTTGTGAACAGCAGGCCTGGGATGGGCGGGGCTGGCAAAGTCGTCGTCGATGATGATGAGCTTCTCCCACTCCTCACTGAGGCTGGGAGAGACCTTCCCCTTGTTGGACTGGATCGAAAGCTTGTTCTTCCTTGGAGTTATGAATGTTGATGTCTGAGGCTCGCTGAATGAGTGCAGATGGTAGTTGAGACCTCCAGCCGCGTCCTCAGGTTGGTCCAGGAGCATGCTTTCTTCCAGGTCCTGAGATGTTGGTACCTGAGGTTCGCTGAACGAACCAACGTTGTGAGGGTCCTTCGGGGCACAGGATGGAGCAATTGATCTGCAAAATGAAGTCGGGCCAATAATGAACATCTTATTTGGCGATTTTTTCCAGGATCGATCATGAAAGCAAACAACAGTAAACAAGCAAATAACTGAAACCATGTATCTGAAGGAACAAAAAAATGTTGCATAACCAGCAACTGATGGGGAGGTATACCCAAATTGCAGGCTGTCCTTCACCAGGCGATTCAGTTCTGAATGAAAGCCTCTTTCATGATGTAGAGGGTTGTAATCCTTGAGAATAATCTGAAGAAATCAGTTGTCAGGTACTAGTTAAAAAAAGTATGTTGGGGTAAGGAAGCTGCTAATAGTATGCAGAACAAGTTTACAGAGGCGTGAAGCAAGGAAGGTGATATTCATATAGTGGACACAGAATGAAAATTATTCGATGATGGTGAGTCACAGCAACACACAAAGAAAATAGTGATCCAGTGACATACCTTAGACAAAGAGGTTTCGATAGAATTCTTGATTTCCATGGTAATCTTAGAGCTGCAATCTCGAGTCACGTCTGGGAGAGGCAATATCTCTTCAGATCCAGCAAGCCTCTGCATCATGATGTGTTCCAATCATTAGCGCAACCGCAAGCCGATAACAGACCACAAAGTACTTTCTATTCTGACAACTTATAAGCATCTAAAGTAGAAGCTTTATGGCAAAGATAGTTATTCAGCGTTAGGAATCCAATACAGTATGGTTTTAGGCTACTGCAAGCGGTGAAATGCCTTGAACTACATCACATATCAAAATGGGACAGGGGACTGTTGTCTATACCCTCAGAAGCATTGGTCCTTTCTCAGATGGTTGAAGAAGATAGTAACCCTGAAGAGTTCCAATTTTCATCGTTTCAATATTGCATGATGAGGAGCAAACAAGTCCCTGGTCAAGCTTGAAAAGAGTTTCACATAGACCATAGAAAACTGCACAACATAGATAATATTGACATATCAGTATCATTTGAGAAGGTACAGTACATCATACATAAACTTGCATTACTTTGGGTGTTTTGATCTGAGCTCTCATCTTCAACATCATTTGAACTGGGAATCACAACATAAAGAGCCCCCATTAAGAATCCTGTTAACAATGTTGTCAGTTAATTTACCAAATATTTGTATCTGAACAGAAAGCAATCGTGGGTACCTTCATTCATTGAGGCTAATTCAGTGCGCTCAATTACATCAAAAAGAAATGGAAGTAGAGACTCGCCGCAAGTTTGAACGACCTTTTCGAAGTAGGCAGAAACAATACTGTTTGTTCTCCAATCCTCACAGCAGTATCAGTAACATCAGAAGTTGCAAGCTGTCGATTAGTTGTTGGACACGTCCATTTTGCCTTATTTGGGGTGACAATGTGACCATGGCACTTGCATGCCTGTTTAGTCAATGCGGTCTGCATTAGCATAGCTGTTGAAGAGGCTACAGAATTGTGAATAGGAATCATGGATAAAATCACCAAAAATATATCTCGAACACGCAGGAGAGCTGCATGTGATTGAATTAAGGTAGGAGAAATACAAGATACGAAGCCAGTAGTGTGCACGGAAAAAGAAACACCACACAACCAGCACACCAGAAATATATGCAGAACTTCCTTTTATCTGTCATATCCGTCCACTAATAAACAGGTATGTAGAACAAATTCCATGCTTGCAAATCACAAAATAATCATTTCATGGAGCAGTGAAAGGGAAACATCAGAATCTGGTATGTTCTGTCACTGAACCTTTTGAATTAAATTATAACTTATAAAACGACTCATATCACCTGGCAAGTTGGAAAACCATCAGTTATCTGGTTGGCTGATGCATACAGATTGCAATATATGTGTTTAACAGAACCAATAATGGGATCTCTGAACACAAATACAGCTTGCAGTTTATCCTCCTTGTCATCCTTTAGCTCTTCTAACCACCTCTTCACTAGCCCATGCAGAACTTGGGTCTCTGCAGTTCCAAAAATATAGCAAACATATATAGCGTTAGGTTGCCTTACATGTAAGTGTTGAATGTTAACCTGAGTGTAAGGAACTCCTAATATGTCAGTGATAATTGTGTAAGTCATTCACTCATTCATCAAAATGTAACTCCCTGATAGTATGGTCTTAAAATGACATAGAGAACAAACTAAATAGCATGACCATGTTATGATTTGTAGGTTGATCATGAAAGATCATCTTATTATTCTAACATAAACAACAAAAGCAGTAAATGATGACTAATATCATGAGACTTCCTTACCAGGACTGTATCTCCGCACCACACAGTTTTCAAGATCACAAATTCTGTTTACAAAAGAATTGGCATTTTCAAAAGCACCACCATACATGAATGCAGCTTCTGCTTCCAACATTATAAAATCCACTGAAACACACTGTTCTGCTGCGTCCTGATGACAATACAGAACAGTAATCAGAGGATGCTATCACAAAGATGAATAAGTTAATGGGGCAAAGCATCACTCGACCCCTTTCCAAAACATACAAATTACTATGCTAATACCATAAGAGATCTTCGGAGAGCTTCTGTGTTTTGTGCAGACATACATATAGCAATCACTTTCTTGGAGATGTCATCAGTAGCCCAAGAATATATGGCTTTGTTGCTAAAAAGTTTTGTTAGTGACACATCTGTGCAAAAGAAACAGGATCAGGCAAGTTTGCATCTGAAGATCACTATCCTGCTAAAGTACATGCATATTCACAATATTCATGTGATTCTTAGTTTATTTTGATCTTGTACCCATCAAGATGAAACAGGAAGATCATGGGACCAATATAATTGTTATTACCTCCAGTAGGCAGAGATCCACCATGTTGGTGAGCAAGAAAGCCATCTAGAGGTATGTTATTTACTGCATGGTGGAAATCTCGTAGGCTGAATTTTTCTCCAGGCGTATACCCAATCTTCAGCTGAACAAAGTTCAGATGTTAGAAAAATACTAATGTGACTCTCAGAACAATAGGAAAGCATGTATGTATCTGCATTAAAAAAAATTTTTGAAGTAAAATGGCAGGAGCTCTGCCTCTTACTTTAAACAGGATGAGCTGTGTGAACATATCGCTATGTTTGCAAGTAATGCATGTACAATGTGAATTGACATCGGTTAAGTTGTCCACAGAGACAGCAAATGCATATGCATCTTACTTTAAACAGCTGAAAAACATCTGCCTCAGTGGATGCTAAAGGTGACATAGACGTGATTCAAGTAAACCCAAATTGGTAGCACCAACAATTAATCATTTGTATAATAACAGAGATAATTTTTTGAGTGATAAATTGGTCCCCATTTCTAGCAAACAGAAGGTAGTAAACCGGTTCTACCATATGAGCATGAAAGGGCGCACATGCTGTATAGGCAAAAATGCAAACAAAGGGAGCACTGCCTATAGAGCAATCGAGAATCAGTGGTGTGTATCCGTGTCCAATTTGAGCCCAAACAAACAAAGGGAGCACTACACGTCGATCGGCAGTTGGTGATGTAGTCAATTTGGAATGACCAAACAGCTGTGCACGCAACACTAAACAAACAGGATCCGATCGGCAGCAGGGGATGGATGGATGGATACGGACCTCAGGGCAAGAGGAGGAGCACGAGGATGATGGTTTGGATGAAGAAGCGTAGACGTAGCCGAGGGCCAGGCGATCGGGGAGCGCGCCGGCGGCGGCGGAGGATGCGGTCCCTGCGTGTGGCTGTGACGTAGTGGCGGCGTAGAGGTTGGCGAGCTCGAGCAGGCACTGCACGCGAGCGGGGAACCGTACGCGGTTAGTTGGGGCTGGGAGCTCACCTCGAGAGATGAAAATGCGGCGGAGCCGCGGCGGAGAGGAGGGAGCGCGTGAGCGGGCGGGCGAGCGCGGTGGTAGGTCTCGTACCTCCTTGAGGCGGTGGAGCAGGGCAGGGGGGATGTTGCGCAGGTCCAGCAGGAAGCAGAGCAGCGCCATGGCCGCCAGCCCACATGCGTCCACCCGTAGTCGCTCGCTTGGCAGCCTTCTTCTCCAGCGGCGGCGACGGCGACCTGGCGACGCGTGCGAGTGCCTTGCTTCTCACCAGCGCATCGCCCCCGCCTCGCCGCGGAGAGGAAGTTTTGAACGGGTGCCTTGCAGAGCACGCCCGGTGCCCGTACGACGACGCAACGGCATATGTAGACAGCTGGTGGGCTAAACGAAATGATCTTCAAGAGGCCCAGAAACATAATTACGTGATTTGCAAGAGGCCCATAACCATTGCCTTGTACTACTAGTAAGTACTGTCTCATGTTACAGGGGACTGAACCCTGGACTGCTTTTGCACAAGTTCAAAACCTACTGGCCCTGAGAAAGTCGGATTCAGAATAGAAAAGCTGGAGCTACACCTGTCAGTTCATCCAGCAATCTATGCTAACTGCTAGTGCTGATTCTGTTCAGAATAGCAGCAACGTGAACATCAGCAACGAATTTTGCTCATTCATAAGTTCATGCTACCTACAAGCCTCAGCACTAGGCCTCTGTAATTTACTGCCACAACACAAGCAGTAGTTCACATGTCAATCCAGGCCAGATAGGTGGATTACATATTCACAGCCACACAAGCCTCTGTGGGCAAACAAACGAACTAAAGAAATGTTGCATCTTCCTTCCCCATCATTGCAGCGGCCATTCAGTCAGGACTTCTGGACAGAAAACACGGAGCCATCGTTCAGGGGCAGAAGGCTAAAATAGGACCCATTCTCATCAACGCAGCATGCGTGCCACTTTATCTGATATGAGCCTTCAGGGAACGAGGAGACATCCAGCAGGCAGCCTGAGAACCCCTGCCCACTATCGGTTGGTTCAAAGCACGCAAAGGCAGTCACCATGTCCGTGCTACAATGTGAATTCTTCTTCTCGTTCTTGGCCTTCCTCAGATCACTCTTTATGTACTGCAGCAGCTTGGAATTCAGTTCGACCATTTCAGCGGTCCTGTGCGGATCAAACTGCTTGCTTCTTGTTCTTTCTCCATCCAAGCAGGTCTCTAAGCTTGTGGCTAAAATGCAGTACAATTTCACTGCACGAATGGTGCTTCTTTCTAACATGCGCTTCCACTTCATGCAGAGGGTGAGAGATAATAGAAAACCAGGCTCTATTGACATTCCTTTTTCATTCACAGGATTTGAATCAAACATGTAAAGTTCGGCACCAAGGCAAGGCCTGCATACATTCCAGAAAAGAAAAATGGCATATCATGATTGGAAACTCCATTTGCACAAACATTAGTGTGGTGTTTGGAACATTATTATCAAATAAATAGGCAAGATAAAGCATCTCCTCCTGCAAAAGTAACAATTAAATACTAATAGCAGTAACTTTTCTTTCTATTCCTAAACACATGCTAATATAAAAATGACATTCCTATATAATTCATCCAGCATAGTATAAACAACTTATTTACCTCACTTTGAAAAAGTACTTGGGAACCACGAAAGGCAATTCCAAATACTTCTGTAAGATGCTGGACAACACTTGCAACCCTCCCTGCAAAGCAGATACACAGTCCTCTCCATTTTGTATTTCTTCAGCTTCAGCACTACCACATACACCGAGCAAAGATGCCACAGCGAAGTGGCAAAGAGAATACATATCCTTCTTGAGATTAGATGTACAACTGATCCGCGTGCTGGACTGTAAACTGTCAAGTTCATCAAAAGAAGTGGACATGAACTGTCGCAGCTGGGAAACAACCTGCCAGTCAGACCCATCTATTCTTCCATACAGATCTTGTAGGATTGAAGCATAGGAAAACCTCTTTGGCAGTTGGCAGGACTCTACATAGTTACATGCCTTTGAGAAATAAACAGAATATGCGGTACAAAATGCCAAAAGTGAGCACATGAAAGCAAGCCTGGATATACTACTTGAGCTATGTCGATCCAGGTCCATATGAGATGCGGCAAGAAGATCGTAATTCTTTGCCAAGTCACCTAATCTTAGAGAGCAATGATCCAAAGCAAGTATTTGGTCTTTGATAAACTCTCCAGATAAAGTTAAATGGTTTCTTGCTTCATAAGAAGAGTGTGCACTCAGGATATCAAGAACATTTGTTAGGACCTCAAGAAATGATGACCTAAGGCTGATGAACCACCTCTGGAATAAGAAGTCATGATCTGAAGAGGCACTGGATGCAAGAGCATTATTTGCTAATAATGTTCTGCCATAAATATCAGATATCTTTGCTCCCAAACCATGCAACTCTGATGATATGCTGAGGGTGCTATCAGCATCTGTTTCAGTACAGTAAAGATCCTCACTAAAATCCAAATCAGCCTCCATTTTTAGCTCACCAACTAACTTTACAGTTGCTGAGGGAAAAACAATAGTTTCATCTCAATTTCGCCAGCAGAAAGTAGCAACAACGATTTAAGCCAAAAACTGAAAGAACCTGCTTTAAAAGCATCTGCCAGGTTTCTGAAGACAAAAGAAGCTGTGAACCAGAGACCTTTACGACAACAGTACATAGAAGACCTATAAGCTTCCCAGTATTTCTGCTTCTTTATAAGCACCTTGGTCATTCGAAGTGCACATAATTCCTGAGTTATCCAAACAGAAGGAGCAAAAAGTGTATTACGATGCTCTTTTGAATCACCAGATTCTTGATTACCACCACTGATTTTACAAGTATTCCGGGTAATACAAGCACACATTACCAAATGGAATGATTCATATGTGCTCCAGTGCTGAGGGGCATCCTTATGCACATACCTGATTAGACCCTTGATGCTATCATGAGGATTGTATCTAGCATCAGATGTTTCACAGAGCACCTGATGACAAGCATTTGCAAATTTGAGCATGCAAATCGAATTAGGTCATGCATTATGGACTTTCTATTCTTGCAATCAAATTTGATAAAATCCAGTTTTCCGTTGTCTATATCTGTTTTAGCGCAGGAAGCTTCAATGCTTGTAGCTAACAGTTGAACATTGTCATCTGAAGTGTTTAATTCTTCAAGGGCAACACTTGTCTGGAATGGTTCAACAGAAGTAACAGAAACTTCAGAGCAATCACTTCCATTAATTAGAAACAGTTCTTTTACAAGGCTTTTCAATCCATCAAGAGCCACAGAAGCGGCAGAAGGGTAGCATGAAACAAGCTTCAGCATAAGTCTGAAAGGAGTTTTGCATGCCTTATCCACTTCAGATGATATGCAGGTATTTCTGCTAGCAACTTCATTGACCAGAGATATAATATGATTCACAATCATTGTAGTTATCTTACACAGAGGTCCATTCAGACTATTTTCTTCAGTTGATGGTATATTGTTCATTACTCCTTGCCACTCAGCATATGCAAATGATGAACCCTTAAGAACTGATATGTTATCTGACCTCACTTCCTTGAGAATACAAAATATTTCCACAAGAATTTCCAGAGCGGTACCTTGCATCTCCAAAGAATAATGTAAAGAACTTTCAGCAGCTACAAGAAGCTTAGATAACTCAAAACCATTGGCATGATGATTACTTGATGCTTTACTGCATAACATCTGAAAACGTATTTTTACAATTAGATAAGAGAAAAAGGGAGTATAAATGAAGCACAGAGGCAATTAGTTATCACCTTCTGCAGAATCCTTAATGCATCGCTCTTACAGTCAAGTGGAAAATCCTCATCATCAATTAGTGGCAACAATCTGCTGAAAACAGTCCTGATAACTGGAAAATGGCAGGTATTTCTGCGAAACATAAAACGCATGCATTTTAACGCCATAGACTTCACAGAAGAGGAATCATGATCCATAAACAGTAATAGTAAATCCACCTGCAATAGAAAGTTTATCAAAGAAATAAAATTAGTTCAAAATCAATCAACAATGGAGAATAGCCATATTTGTGGATCACTGCTAGCCCCAGGGTCTCTTATCCGGATAATCAGATAGATAAATAGCTTTTTTAAAATAATATAGATGTTTGCAGGCACATAAAATGGAGGGTGCAATATAAATGCTAGTCCCAAGGAAGGGAAGAAGGTTTTTTTGGATAACCTCCAAGAACTATGGAGCTGTGTATATCATGGACGCAATGTTGCATAATTTAAATCTTATCTAGCAGTGCTTTTACTTTACAGAAAGCACAAAGAAGAAGCTGTATTCCAGTAAACGCCGGGGATCGAACCCGGGTGGCCAGCTTGAGAGCTGAATCAAGGAGCCACTGGGACTCACCAGCCCTACGTATAGGAAAATTAATATTGTTTTGAAAAAGGAAAAAATCAAAAAAATACAATTGCCAATATAAATTTGGGGCCATATGTCACTTAAATTGAATCTTTTCAGTAAATAAACTATATGCTTAACATGGAAACACAATTGCAGGGATGATAGCATTGTGCTACCTACCTGGTCAGAAAACAAAATGATCGACTTGGATGATAATCTTGACAGAGAAAAAGAGCATTTCAGATTTGAAGACATCTTCCAGTGTGCCTCGAACCATCTGTTTTCCAACCTGTGAGGTTGACAATAAAAATATCTTCTTAAAGTTCAGCGAAAACAATGGCACACAAAAATATGAAGAATAACTCCTTTATAGGGATGTGAAAGCAGAATGTAACACCATCCTGTTCTCTCCATTTCAAAAATCCCCTGTATCAGTTATTGGTATTTTTTTATCAATGACATGTATGTTAGTTCGGCCATGAGCGTGACTTTAGTTCAATATGTGTGGGTAAACAATCATGTATATGTAAAGTTTGCACAGGCAGCACAGATGTTGACAAAATTGAAGTAAATGGATAAATTTTTGTGTTTAAGCGACAAATGTATATTCATATAAATAAACACCTTATATGAACTCTATGGATAACAGCCAACGTACAATCAAGCTTCCAGAAAGCCTTAATTGCTGCCATGATAACTTGTGGCTCTGATGTCTGAGAACATATCAATCTTCTGAACACTTCAAGAATGATCCTTGAGAAGTCCTCTGACAGATGACAAATGCAGCCAGCCGCAAAAATTGCTGCCTTGACCTGCCAATCGACAAGCGTGTTCGTTAATCTTCAAAAGTGCTTGCAAACACTTGATAGCAACTAGGAGTACAGTTTATCCAATCAGGTAGGAAGTGTGTCTGGGAGTCTGGGACATCATTTGTTGCGCTATTGATGAGTACTAAAGAAAGGTACTGACCTCCAAAGCACTGGAGGCACCCAAGCTGGAAAGTATGAGAGAGCGAACGTGCACGCTGTCCATGGCCATGTCGGCGAAGCAGCCGAACATGCGCAGTGCGAGCGCTCTGTCCCGCTTGTTCCCTGTGTCGTAGACCACCTTGACCCTCCTGAGCAGTTGTTCGGGCTCCAAGACCCGCGCCCCTGGCCCCATGGCGGTGTTGAGGAGGGTCCTGACGATGTGGCCTCGCATGGCGCCGTCGGCGGTCTTGAATTCGGTGGCGAGGCGGAGCAGCATGGTCTCCGCGAAGACGCGCGCCTCCCTGGCAGGATGCCGTACGCGGAAGCGACGGGAGAGGGTGCGGTGGCGCAAGTGCGGAGCTGGCGGAGGCGTGGGCCGGCGGTGTCGACGGCGCGGACACGCGTTGCTGCGGCCGGACGAGAGCGGAGGTGAGCGAGGGGATAGAGGAAAGAGATTGGGGCGGTCGGGTCTACCTGGTTGGCGGGAGCGGAGGCCCCTGTCGAGGTCGATGCTCCAGTCCATGGCGGACGCCGCTGGAATCCGCTCCAACTCCATCGACGATGCCGCCGCCCGTCCCTGCGGCGCCGAGTCCGTCCCTGCTGCGGTGGAGCGCCGCCCCGTCGAGCCTGCCGTCCGAGCGCTTGCGCCAAGTCCGTCACCCTCAGGAGCGCCGCCCCGTCGAGTTATGCCTGCTAATGGGTGGATACCCACCCCATTTCCAGTCGACCCCAAATAAATTCACCGTCATATTTTACACCAGCCCAACGCACAAAATTTAAAAAAATTACCCAACCCACTCATTATTACCACCCAACCCAACCCGTGTGTTCATGTAAATTAATAATAAGGGTACTGCGCTGAGTGCGTGACATAAATTTTTATTTCAAACGTCTGGTTATTCAGATAGTATACGTAGTAGTATACTGATGCAAACAAGAAAGCATGCGAGCTCCATCAACTAAAAGAAATGGAGTCAAAAGAATTGGCTAGTTTCAGACCAGTCCTGAATGGAGTCAAAAGAAATGTCAGTATTAGCTCATTAATATTAGATGCCAACAGCGAGATTTTGCACCTATTCAGAAAACTCTACTGAAATTAGTATGTATTAAATGTATGTACCATGAACTCTACTAGATCGCTGTAGTAGAAACCTATTCAGAAAACTCTACTGAACTCTACTACCCGTTCAGTCTAGACTAGAAACCTGTGGCCTTGTCAGTCAGAAAACGCCTCCTTCAGTTAACTGTAATTGTATAAGTACATTCAGTTTCAGCCTAACACAGTAGCACTGCTGCTAGTATTACAGTGCTATCTCCGGTGTGGGATAACCAGTTTACATCATTATTAGCAACCAGTTTACATCATTATTAGCAGAACCTATCCTTAGCAAATGCATCCCCAGATTTATGCAAGCATCAGTACAAGCAGAACCAGACGGCAAACCATTCTTAGCAAATGCAACAGACACATGAACTGATTGATTGAATTCAAGAAACAAGAACACAGCCGTGTGAAACCATCCTTAAATACAATTACATTTCATACTTTTATGGGCTCTGAACTAAACAAAATCAGAGGAAAAAAAAGTACCAAGAAAAGGCAGACCTGACTGGGCAATCGCCTCCCGCTGTCAAATGCTGCGTCTGCGTGGGCTGGGACCTATCCTGACCTGACTGCGGGAGGCAGTGTAATCAAGTCTAATCAGCTTCATCCGTGTCACATGACTCAACCAAGCACAACACAGAAGTTACTAGTACAGTGTTTTTCCAAGAACCTGAGCAACACAGCGGCAGCTGCGGGACTGAACTACTAGTAAGCAGTAGAATCAAGTCTAATCCTACTGCAACATTTGCAAACCCCCACGTCGTCTCCCCTGCTCCCTAGTCACATCCGCATCTGGGAAACAAATTAACTCAACCACGAAGAAAGAAACGAGTTGCGATGAGGAAGAGGCGCTCACACCTGGAGTCGGCAAGAAGCGTCGATGCGGCGGCCGGCGGGGAGGATTCAGGGTGCCACGGTGCGGCGGCCGGCGGAGGCGTCCGATGATTCAGCCGACTCGAGCAGCCTGACGGACCCGCCCGCCGCCTGCAGGTCCGCCCGTGCGATTCGACATGCAGTGTTTTAGCTCTAAACCCATTGCAACCGATCTCAACCCAACCCAACCCAACCCAACCCGTTTTGTTAAGAAACCCAACCCAGCCCAACTCATTTAACCTCTAAACCCATTTGCAACCCATCCAAACACTTCCACATCACAGCCCAACCCGAAAAACCCAAAATTACCCAACCCATTAGCAGGGTCGAAGTCGACTCGTTGGAAGTACGGGAGCCCACGCCGGCCGCGTCAAGCAGGCAACACTACCATGTCGCCCCTAAGGTGTATATAGGTCATTTTACCCAAAACAAATAATCTGTCAAAAATAATCGGAATAGCCAACACTCTGCTTATTTAGGACACAAATTCTATGTATCACGGCATATAAGATAAGTCTGCTTTCGAACTTAAGCGAGTTCCAAATACATGGTCCCAAACAGCTATATAGTTTTATCTGCCGCGCCGCTTCACGGAGAGAGTCGAACGACGTTCGATCTTGATCCTACGGTTTTCCATCTCCAATTCTCCATAAACCCACAACCCCACACGGGCTTCGGGTTTTTAGGTGTACAATTCATGCTTCTTAGAATTATATTAAAAAAAAAAAACTGCACTATATCATTATTAGAGACATTTAACACAATCTCTAAAGTACAACTTTGACTTCTCTTTTCTCTATAAAAATATTTATTAGAAAGTAATTTTCAAGATAAATTTATTGATATGATTTTCATATTTCCAAACTTAATGACTTAAAAGTTATCCATGATTTATGTTCCCAATGTTTGACCTAAACTTTTTTCAAAACGTCCTCTAATAGTACATACACTAATATACACATCAAATTAGTTTTACTAAATTCATAATTAAATATGTCTTGGCAATATATTTTAATGTATTTTTAGATACTTATTAGAATTAGAGAGTTTAAAATAGAACGATACTACTAATTTAGAAGGGAGAGAGTAGTCTATAATAAGTTATAAATGGATTGAGTAACACCAATCTTTTGGATGAATAAATCAGTTTCAATTCCACTTAGAATCACCAGGAAACCTATAGTAAACAAACACAAAAAAGAGATTGGTTCCGGCTAGAAACAATAATTAGTTTTTTTTTACCGGGGATTAGAATCGACAGATATGTAGACTTGGTCGTCTTTTGAGTCTAGTGTAGTAATCAGTTAAGTCACACGTAAAAAATCTTTCCACCTACAAAGAGCTTCAATTTTTGAAAATTTCTCTAATTTCTTTCATGTAAAATAATAATTGTGCCTTTCTTTCAAGAAGACAAACAGTTTTAGAAAATGACTATAGTTCACTAAGGAAATGCAGATCCGTATCAAATGCAAATCCAACATTTTTCAATTAAGTTCTTGTCTAGAGGCTCAACCAAAGCTCAAGTAACTCATGGCAAACATTTTTTTTAAAAAAATGAGAGATGGAACCAAAAATGACATGGTTTTTGGTTTGAAATCTACCATGAGGCCATTCTGTGAGTTTTAGTAGAATGGATATTTTTGGCTTGAAGAATGTACCAATCTGGAATGGAATGATGTACCATGGGGTCATTCTATGATTTTAGTGGGATGAAATTTTTTGGAAGGTTGAAGAACTTTTTTTTTGGTTCTTAAGATAATCGTGAGCTTGTGAGATATGATGTGGTACATATCAATCCATTATGCTCACAAACAAAACAAATTGAAGGAGAAAGTGGTGGATCAGTTCATTCCCAAACTTAATGTCCCCCTTAGGCTATCTCGAATCTACAACGGTGAGAATCAGATGTTGGTTCATAGATGACATCTCATGACTCATGTTATATGCTCCACATGAAAATGCATTTTTCTAGAGACACGGAGAGAAGGTATGTAATGAAAGACATCACTCCTTTAGGCCCATAACACTCTTCAAGTTGATATCCAACCGTTAATTACTAGAGTGTGAACATAATAATAATGAAATCTCTAGATAAACTCATCGCAACTAATTATAAAAGGAATACCACCTAATGATAGTCCAGACATTAAATGAAGACATACCCCGTGCTAGGCGGCTCTCACTTGAGTGGGGTTCTAGGGAAGGGTTTAGCCGAGGCACAGTCTTACCGCCGCAAATATGTAGGGATACGTCGTCGAATCCAGAACCTGGTGCTCGGTGGGTGAGCTTCTCACCAACCACGCTAAGCCTGCCCTTCAGATATGAAATGAAGCCAACAAAAAAAGTGAAAAAAAAATGTTTAAAAAAATTTGCACCCAATAGAAACATACACGTCTTATTAAGACCAAATCAAGGGGTATATGTACTAGAGATTAGAGAAGATAAGCTTTGTCTTGCATCTGACGAACCTGCCCTCAAAACTTTGGGCAAAACAAACTATACAATTCATTTTTTTTTCTCGAATACGTAAAAGATTTGTGCAGCTTTGTATTTAAGAAGAAGAGTTTTTACATTGCGCACGAGCACGATTTAGGAGGATAGAATTTTACAATAAGCACTGCTTTCCTGTCAATTTACACATTGCGATTACTCGCACTATGCAATTCATCATCTGAGTAGTTGCATTCTTCTGTGCTCTTTCATAGACTGCAGTTGAAAAGTTCAGCAGTTCCAGTTCAGACCATGCAGTCCCGACTCCCCGGCTTTCAGTATCCGCGGCTTCCTCGCGCCTTGGTCTCCGAGCTCCGCCTCTGCAGTAGAAAAACTCCCAGCAGCTCCAGCTCAAATATCACCACGACGCACGAGGTCATCGGATCCGCCGCAATGTTATGTTATTATAAAGAAGCTCGAAGATGCTGTCATAGTCATAGCAGGGACGGATCGTCATCTTCTTCCCCAACTGCAAAGCACGCGAGGCGGCGGGTGCGTCTGTGCGGCTATGGGCGGACACGGACACGGCCACCCTTACTCGCCGGCGGAGCTGGAGCTGCCAGGGTTCGTGCCGCAGCGGCTGTCGCAGGGCCAGATCCTCGCGCCTTTCGTGGGCACCGCCGTCTTCTCCGTCCTCGGCGCCTGGCTCATCTCCGGTAGGTAACTAAACAATAACTCCTGTCCATCCACTGCTTCTTCCAGATCCCACCCGATCGGTGAGGGAGATTGCACCTGAACGTGCTTCGCAGGAAGATGCTGCGGCGGCGGCGGCGCTAGATTCTCCAAGACCGATCGCTTGCTCATGGGCTGGTGGGTGTTCACCGCGCTGACTCACATCGTCTTCGAGCCGCCATTCCTGTTCACCCCCGATTTCCTCAGCAAGGAACACCCAAATTACTTCGACGAGATGTGTGAGTTCTCCGGCGCCCCTGCAAATTGGCCAGTTGTAGTTTCGAAATCAGCAAATGGGGGTTTATGATTGATTGTTTTGACTGACCACATGTTGTTTCAGTTAAGGAGTACAGCAAAGGTGACTCGAGATACGCCGCTAGGAACACCGCAGTACTCGCGCTTGAAGTGGTGACCATCGGGTTCAAAGGACCTGCATCGCTTCTTGCAGTGTAAGAGCAACAGAGCTGATTGCCATCTCTTTCCAAGCACTCAAAATTGCCATCTCTTTCTTTTAAATTTGATAATTTGTAATTTATTTTGTAATAAAAGGAGTTTATAGTTAGTAATAGCACATTGTGACCACATGCTCTGCTTGCAGCTATGCGATTGCATCCCGGAAGTCGTACAGCCACATCCTCCAGTTCGCCGTTTCTTTGTGCCAGCTATACGGATGCTTGCTTTACTTCATCACCGCATACTTGGATGGCTTCAACTTCTGGATCAGCCCCTTCTACTTCTGGGCATATTTCATCGGTTCCAACAGCTCATGGGTGATCATACCGACGTTCATCGCCACAAGGAGCTGGAAGAAGGTTTCGGCAGCATTTCAAGATGACAAGGTCAAGACTAGCTAGATAATCCTGCGTTCCTGCATCCTTTGTGCGTTTGCCACCGCTTTTGGAAGTTCAGTTGGAAGTACAATACAATGCATGCTGTACAACAGTACTAGAATGGGCAAATCATGACCCTTTGTTAGTGAAACTTGTGTGTTCTTGGCCAAAAGTAAACCTGTACCTTTGTGAAAAATTTACTGTTTTGTCCCTTTTTGTGCAGTCATAGGCAGTGGTATTATTTATTTTTGAGCGAATTAGCAGGTGCTCTGCCGTTTCACAATGGTTTTATTTCAGCCTTGTGTTTGAGGTCAAACAAGTTGGATTGTGACTGTACCAACTCACATTGTGACATTTGATTTGAAGCTCCCCCTTTCCTCTGCCATTATATATTTTCATGTTCACTGCAGGATTTGCGTGCTGCGTGCTGCTACCCAGTTCACTTGTCGTTCAGTTTATTTCCGATTTTTGTGGGTGCTGGGAGGGAGCTGAACAGAACTCCGTCTCTCTTGGGCCATACGGTATTTGGGTCCAAATCAGATTATGGCATAGGTGACAGGTATTGATCTCTTCTTGGGTAAGAATTTTTTCTAGGATTCGTTTGAATTTTACCAGAGCTTGAAGTTGTGGTTATGGCTAATCACTAGGTGAGCAGAGATCCTCCCTTCCGTGCAATGATTCTTTAATTTCTTCCTTTTGTCGTTTCTTGTATTAATAAATTTTACGACATGAAACTCTGACACCAAGATGTGCATTGTTCACAGGCTAAATTATTGTAGTTATTTTTTAAATATGGGCTAAAAAGTAATTTTAGTGACCAAACCCTGATCGCCATATGCTTTAATATTGTCGTATGTGTTATGTTTCAGCTAATCATCGATGACAAGGATGAGAAGCTGGTGGGATTAAAGGAACAACTTGGTGAGGCGAGGTGTGCAAGGCAATGGGTAATTCTTGAGATCAGTGATTACAATTTACAATGCTAGCAGCAGCTACGTGGTTTCTGAACTTTAGAACAATATCGAGAACTGAAAGTCTTTATTTGCATGCATTGTTTATTTCCCTTGACTATGAACACTTGCATCCTGTCTCTGGTGAGGATACTCATGTTTAATCTCCCTTGACTAGGAACAATTGATGTTACAAAAACCTTTATTTGCATGCATTGTTTCGATTTTTGGACAGCTTATGTACATTTAAATTGGACAACATGGTTCAGGCCTTCAGGGAACTTCTGTAAGGAATCCTCGATGACCTCTCCCATGAACAAGTGCTTCAATGCAATTCTGAAGGGGAGTTCCTTGAGCTTGTGACGATGGCCTTGGATTTTAGCCACTGAACTGTTGATACTGAGAACTCATGGCATGTCGCATAGTTGGTACTTTCATGATTGTTTTTCATGCATGGTTCACTAACTAAAAACTCACTGAATATTTTAAACCAAATGTAGCAGAAGAAAGGTCGACACTGGAGCCGGAATAAAAGAGGTTTGTTCTATGTTTGGAGTTCACTATCACTAACTGAATATTTGAAAATCTGCTATTAATTCACAGAGGGAACATCCTGTATCCTGCTACCTTGTGTGGTTATGATGACTTAATGCTTATCTTTTTTTTTTTTGATTGAGTACAAGCTACCGACCATTCCTTTTGGCAGATCTCTTCTACCATATTCCTCTCTGCAGAGATGCAGTGAGACTAGCACAACATTTGGGGCTGCAGTGTGTTGAGTTAGAAACAGACTGTCTCCAGCTTGTTCAGATATGGAAGAAGAAAGAGCTTCAGAGGTCCATTCTCTACCCGGTTTTACCAGAGATTGAAGAATCTAGCTTCAGAGGTTTTGTTTTTTAATTGTTCTTGTAATAAAGTAGCTCTTGTTTTACCGAAACAAGTTACAGACACACACCATCAAACAAACACCGACGTGTGTGCGTGATTTGGGTTTGGATGAGTCTCTCTTCAATATAAATGAAAGGCAAACTTATCGAGAAAAAAAATCTTTCCCTTCTGTGGTTAGATCTTAGATGTGAATTTGTATCTAATTAGTAGTGTCTGCAATACTGAAACGACATGGCTTACACAACTCAATGGGACCAAAGTATGTAATTGCATTTTCTCATATTCCTCTCTGCCAAATAAAATATTTTTTCATTGTAATTGTATTTTAAGTGCATTTCTGAAATAAAACCGTGGCAACGCACGGGGTACTAGTACGTAAAAAAAGACCACTGTTTGCCTTTTTTATCTTTATACATTATTGATATACTAGGTTTTAGCTAACTTAACTGTCGTTTTGGGTTTTGTCTTGAAGTTTGACTCGATTAAGTAGAGAATACATGCACAATTTGTATCTCTAAATAAAATTGTGAGGACGACAGTTATTTTGGGATTGAAGGACTATTAATTATTCTATAGGGTTTTCGAGGTTCCTTTTTCTTTTCATATCACATCACAAAGTGTGAAAATAAGTTCACATCACAAAGTTGAAATCTACTCTCTCTCGGTTTCAAAATAAGTGCATACTAGTATCTCTCACCTATCAACAGATTATCACAAGGCAGGTTGAAAAGCAGTTTGAATGTTTATACAACATACTACATTTTTAATTATGAAAAGACAGGTCGGAAAGCACACTGCCACCACTGCTACAATGTTCTTGGTTATTACACAGACAACACAGCGAAGGCAACATTATTTGAAGTTAATTGTACATAACAGACACACAGCTACACGTTGGCCAGACAAATCAAGAGCGGAACAGTGCGTGGATAGAGCTTTGATCGAGTTCCATTTACTTGAGGAAGCCCTGGGCCATCTTAAACAGCCCACCGGCGGCGCCGCCGGCGCTTTCCTCCCCGCCGCCGCCCTGCTTCCCCACGAGCTGCTCAGCGCTCTTCAGGACGTCGTTGACGCCAAACCCCTCGGACTTGCCGCCTTCCTCCGCGGCCGGCGCAGCCGCAGGCTCCTTGTTGGGCGCCTCCTCCGCCGGCGCCGGCGCCGGCTCCGCTGGCTTCGGCGGCGTCGCCGCGTCTCCTGCAGAAGCAGGCTGGTCGCCACCCGTTCCTCCCGTGCTGAACTCCTTGAGGTACCCCTCGGCCTTCTCGATGTACTGCCCGGCCGGCTTGTCCTCCAACTTACCGTACGTGGACGCCGCGTGCAGGATCTGAGCCCCCGCGCCGCCGGCGACCTTCTTCTTGTCGACGTTTTCGACGCTCTTCTCCTGGAACGCCGACGCGGCGGCCTCCGCCACCAGCTTGCCGCTGGAGAACAGGTTGCCGGAGCTGTTGCCCTCTGCCATTGATGGATAGCTACCTTCTTTTTGCTTCTCTCGCAGACGATCTTGTTCTTCTTCTTCGCTAGCTAGTGTGTGTGAGGACGCCACTAGCTAGCTGCCCTAGCTTTATAGGCGAAAGAAAGATGGAGGAGGAGGATTAGTGGGAGAGCTCTGGGCACCAAAACGAATCAACGATCGAAAGCTACTTTTCTGGTTGGATGATCTGATTATTTTGGTGGTGGAGAGACAAAATATCTGCCGTTAGAAAACAAAAACGCTATGAATGATGAATCAAATGTCGGCACGTACGAGCAATTTGCGTGGTCCTTGTTTAGTGCCAAAATTTATCTTTTCTGGGCAACAAATGTTATCGATTTTTGGAGCAAAATTGAGAGACGCACTACGTGCTCAATAATCTGGATGAGTGGATGTAATGTAATGATAGAATCGGTTCGTTGGAGATTTTTTTTGACGTGATGTGGCCTAGTGCAAATTCAACCAAGTGGCCAAGAGGGCAGACGTACACTTGTCTCTTTCGCTACGCGGAGTAGCGACAGCGCGAGTGGAGAGCTTACTTGGCGAGCAGGGCAACAGAGCATGGGCTGTTGCGTCACGGACTGTCGGCAGAGCCTAAGCCTAACGGCGGATACGTACGGCCATACGGGATGCTTGCTGGTCGGTGCGCTATGGTAACAGTTTTGATAATGTTGTTTGTCCAAAATAATATGACAAGAAGAAAAGTCTATCTTTTGCCATAATTCACTTCTCAAAATCAAAAGTTTATTTAATAAATACAATAAAGGAAAAAAAAGATAAACAAAAACACTTTTGCAAAGTGAATATGCAAATTTACCGAGCCCAGCTCATATATATAATAATCTACTCCATTGGCAAAGAAGTATGTGTATGCCATTTATGCAAAGTGAACCTGTAAAAATGTTTCTGTTTCCTTCCACCTCCTCGATCGACGCACGGATACTCTACTGGGTACAACAAACAAAAACCGTGTCCATGAAGAAAAATTATGTCCTGCGAAACACCAATACTCTCTCATCCCATGGAACTTCGTCGTTTTTGAGCTTTTGAACTTCATCTTTTTGTGATCCGTCTTATTCAAAATATTTATGCAAATCATAAAATAAAATAATCAATATTCAAGTATCTTCATTGATAAAATAAGTCGTAAAAAAATAAATTATATTTGTGCAAAAAAATTTGAATAAAGACGAAGATCGAATAAGATGGCGACGGAAACTGGGTGACAAAGTCGGTGGGGGACGGAGGGAGTAGACAGTACAGATGTGGGTCCATACCCGTGCGTAACGGGTACCCACGAGTTGCTTGTTCCCGACAAACTACGGGCATGTTTACTATCTCTTGGAAGGTTGTCTACTGAAACTTTGATTAAAATCTTACTACTAAAAAGAGTCAAATGTCATCATCTGCTTAGGGCGCAATCGCTTCACCTGGCGCTAATGACCCCGCTTCCCCTCGCGATAACTCTACCCGGCTAATAATAGCCTCGCTCACCTCGCGTGAGTCCACCCGTAACCTCCGCCCACGACGACCGCCCCTGCATGCCCCACCTCTCTCCATCGCTTCACCCGGCGCTAATGACCTCGCTTCCCCTCGCGATAACTCTACCCGACTAATAATAGCCTCGCTCACCTCGCGTGAGTCCACCCGTAAGCTCCGCCCACGACGACCGCCCCTGCATGCCCCACCTCTCTCCTCGCTCGAGGAACCGGCGACTCCGTTTGCCACCGACCCCGCCCCGTGCAGTCTATATGCATGCATGCGTGATGTTTAGAAATTAGAACTATATTGGTTCTTTCACTTCTGTCAGTACCATCTTTAGAGTTAGAGTTCTATATTTGAGGGTTCTTGTATCGTAGAAAAAATGACAGCATGTCTAGGTTTTATTGTTCTTACCATTTATTTAAAGAATGAACATGGCACGTCTGCATTTTCTGTCAGTACCATTTTTCAGTTCATTTTTCCTTTCCTTTTCAGTATTAGTTATTGGTTAGATGCAAACCAAATTGGTTCATTTGGGCTTGCACTCTTTATCTGAATATATAGTACAATTGGTAAGACTTTTACCTTTGATTAGGCCTTGACTGAAGAGCATGTTAACTGCAACCTACTTGCAAAACGCTAGATATATGAATGAGCAGTTTTCCATTAATTCCATGGCAACCTGACGAAGCTCTTTGACTGTTGAGCTTTTTTTTTTTTCTTAGCAAACTTTAGGTACAGATGCACAGTGAGGATGGCATGACTACAATTTGTAACCTTCAACCTTGTCATAGATTTGATTTAGATAGCTTATACAGTTTGTAACCTTCTTCAACATATATTAGTCAAAATATAGTGACCCTTTTGTTTATTTTTAGTAAAAATAGTGTTGTCAGTGTTGTACCATATCTGATAAGCTCTATGTTCTATTCACATTATTGGTTACTGTAAGTCAACTCTTCAAAAATGTTATGAACTATATTCATGTTTCTTACATGAGAGGTTGTGTAACTTGATGATATCCCTATTTCCATAGGTTAGTTGTACACAACATTTATCTACCAGGACTAAAAGGAACTCATGTTCTGGATATAAGATTACTCTTATTCCAATTATAACAGTTTTAGCTAGGTAGAGCCAAAAGTAGCAAAGAAAATTTTCAATCTTTTGAAATGCTTGACAAGATATATTCGTTGAATGTTCAAGTCAAGGAATTGGAGAAAATCTGTGGAGAGTACTCACCCCGTTGCAACGCACGGGCATTTACCTAGTTATATGAAAAAACACTAACACTAGTGAGATCAAATAAATCCAGTTACATTAGTTATGAAATATATTTTCGTAATAATTTATTTCGAGACATTAATGGTAATACCTTTTGCTATAAACTTCGGTCATAGTTAACATACTAGCATTGATCGGCTGCCAAAATCAGTTTGCTCAGTTGCGTTGCTGCAGTAGAATATGAGATGTGTACATGGGCTATATATGCACGCACATGGGCTATAGCCCACTCCTGGTGTGAATGTAATGGTATCGTATTGGCTCAGATGAGAGAACATCTAGGGTGTGTTTAGTTGAAATATTTTGGGTTGGGTTCTTTAAGACTTTTCGTTAGTATTTGGTAAATATTATTTAAACATGGACTAACTAGGTTTAAAAGATTCGTCTCGTGCTTTTCACCAAACCGTATAATCAGTTTTTTTATTTACCCATGTTTAATGATCAAAAATACGTTAAGACTCGCACAGAATCTCATATGGCTGCCTCTCTCAGCTCCCACAGTCTGCGTACGAGTGCCCTGCTATTTTACGGTTTTCAGTTTTTGTTGACTCCGTACTAGAGAAAACCGAAAGAGCATTAAAGTCATCCACAGTGCATATGGAATCCTTTGATCTACTACTTCTACGTAAGAAAGCACCACTACATAGTTCTGACGGGCGTGCCTACGCCACATAGGCAGCCCCCACCCAAATCCCACCCAATCCTACCATCTTAATAGCCAACCGGACCTCCATCTTCGTTGTCCCACGCCCATCCGCCTCCACAAGTCTCCACCGTACCCTGTTTCCTCTTCTCCACTGCCACATTAATGCCTTCGCTGATCCATCAATGGCCACTGCCGCCCAACAGCCGAAGCATCCTCCACTAGCTACCATTAAAAGCTGAAACGCTCCTTGAGGTGCTCATATAAAGCGGAGAGCCAGAAGAAGAACTTGTGATGCAGAGCACCACACGTCCCAGCGCCCGCACCACCGACAAAGCGTCGTACACCGGCAACGCTGCTTCGCTTCCGCCGATGACAGGGGTTCTTCCCTGGCTGCAGACTACCATCGCCTGACCACAGTCCCTCCGCCGCCGGCCTCCATGTTTGGCCCCAACCTCTGCTGCGGCCAGGATCCCTGATGTCGGATGCATCCAAATCGCGAGGGAGAAGTGTTGAGGCGACGCGAGGCCGCGAGGGGACAAACGAATGGGGGAATCGCCTACCTGCCTGCCGGCTGCCGCGGTGGACTGGTGGATTCCGCTTCCGCAGATGCGCCGTCGCCGGCCGCCGCCGCGCCGCCGCCGCTTATGCTTGCTTTGCGAACTACGTAGTGCCGAACTGCCGAAGCCGCGGTCTCGCGGACACCACCGAGTTGCGACCGACGTGAGGTTTGGCTCACTATTGGGCCTAGGCAAATGGGCCTGCTCAGCTGCTTTGTTTGTAGTCCTTTTGCATCTTTGTCTAACCTAAAAATAGAATAGAATATATATACATGTATATTGGTTCATATATTTATTTGTTGTGCTAGAATTTTAGATATTCCAAGGACCAGTCGATGCAGGCTGACTGACGAGGCGTCAGGAGCCCTGATGCATAGTACTACAAGGTCACAGATAAGAAGGCCACGCAAAGAACTCTAGATGTTTTACCAGTTTTTTTCCTGTCCACTAAGGGAAGAGAAGGTCAAGGAAATGCAAGTTCAATCGTTTTTTTTTATTTTCTTTTCCTTTCCTTCAGTTTTTATTCCTCTCGGCACCACTAGAAGCACGCTGATACTGCAGGTGATGATTCTCTGAAAGCAAACATTGTGCCCCTGTATGCACGACAACCATGTGCACATCTATTAGGCAAGTTCTTTGTCACTCTCCCATCACTAACCTAAGTGATGGTACAATGCTATATATATATGCTTTTCTCTAATAATATAACATGAAATTTCTTTGCATTCCCGCAAAGAACGCCACGGAATTCACCTAAGATCAAGATAATCAAGATAAACGTTTTTTTTTTTTTTTTTTTTTGAGAAGAGATAATCAAGATAAACGTTAACCAAACAGAAATTAGTCACCAGTTCCTAGTCCCTCCCAACCAAACAAACCCTAAACACGCCACTCCAATTAACGTTAACCCCGCTCTCGTTTATGAGTGCTCTTGAATCTGGAGTCCGGAGCTGTCCCAAATCCCAATCCCTCCAAACCGCTCCAGTCCCCAGTCACCGCGGTTCCACCGATCACGGGCCCACATGCCAGAGACTCATGTATGGTCTTCCGCTCCACAGCCTGCACTGCAAATCCCCCGCCCCACCCATCCGAATGCGAATTTGGGATCTGATCCGAGCGCCGGCCGCCCCCACGTTCTTTCCCTCCATTAAAAAAGGGAAGACGGCAAGGCGAGCAGGCGACGACTTTCTCTCCCGTGCCATCACTGACCCATATCCGCCGTCTGGACTGGAGGAGCAGCCGGCGATGGGGGAGACGGGCACCCGTACGCGCCGGCGGGCCTGCACCTGCCGGGCTTCGTGCCGCTGCAGTTGTCGCAGGCCCAGATCCTCGCCCCCTACCTCGGCACCTCCGTCTTCGTCGTCCTCGCCGTCTGGCTCGTCTCCGGTAACGCTACGACCACCACCTCTAGTCTTCTACGTACTACGCTTTCTACCGCTAACTGGTAACAAACTACGCCGAATTCCGTCACTGCAACTGCCAATTGCAAGCCCGCCCATCCCCTCGCTCGCTAACGAAATTCCGCTGCACAAGGTTGCCTAGATCCTCGGTGCGGTCAGTGATCGGTTTTTAAATTGGGTACCGAGTCGAAATTTCACGATTCAAAATCACCCTCTCCCTCTGCGCACGCGTAATCCTCAGAGCAACAGCCGGTTTGTTGCTGTAAGGTTCCTTTGTTGCTGTAAAGTTCCTTATAGCCTTCTCTCAGCCCATCTCCCAGCCCACTCATACCATAGTTAACTCCTTCCAATCAATACAGGATCCACTTGTTTTATCTCATATAGTTTTTTTTTTTTGTTTTGCCCAAGTAAGGCTGTAAGCTTAACCAACTTCCCCTCTCTCTCTCCTCCCTTCTCTCCCTCCACGCCAAGATTTAAATTTGAACTACGACTGCTATAATACTTGCTCTCATGCCGCCGGTTGCTGACTGCTGCTGATTTACAGGAAGGTGCCGCGGGTTATCCAAGACCGATCGTCTGCTCATGTGCTGGTGGGCATTCACAGGGTTGACCCACATAATGATCGAGGGGCCCTTCGTCTTCACTCCTCATTTCTTCAAGAAGGAGAACCCCAACTACTTCGATGAAGTCTGTAAGTTCCCCTGCTTGCCGGAACTAACTCCTTCCCGGAACCATCGCTGAGTTTTCATGCTATGTATTACGTGTCGAAAACTCGAAATGGGGCTTCACTGACCAAGTAACTCGCACGCTGTTCAGGGAAGGAGTACAGCAAAGGTGATTCCAGATACGTCGCTAGGGACCCCGCGACCGTCACCGTTGAAGGGATTACAGCTGTGTTAGAAGGACCTGCGTCGCTGCTTGCAGTGTATGACTTGCTTCTCATCTCTTGACACAATGCATTCTACCCTACCTCTTGTTGAATCATTTCTCTGTCATTATCCCTTCTTTGCCAAGTTATTAGTGCAAATATGGTGCTACAATGGATGGGATCTTTGTTGTTTGTCACCCCCATGCTGCTATACAATTGATGCAACAACAGTCAGAGCATCATGCTTTGCATTAACATGCATTTAGTTCATAGATTTCTGCAGCAAGCTAATCCCACATGCACCAATAAAGCAGTTAGTCCTCGTTCGGTTACTGGGGAATCATTCCGAGCCGAATGGTTTCTTTACAAATTTGTATAGTGCCGAACCATTCCAGGCGTATTGAGGAGTGTGGTCCAAGACAAATTTCAAGGCACAAATATCAGTGGAATAATGAAAACATAGAGCATGTTGTAGCATTGCTGGTCATCATTATAGTTCTTAATAGACTGAATAAACATTCATGGTGACGATGCAACTAAATTCAGAGAGAATTGTTATGCTTACTATTCTTCAATCCAAATATTCTTGTTGATTTTACCTAAGCATCTGTTGGTTTAACAGATTGATTTCCAGAGCGTTCGTAACAGATAGTAATGAAAACATAGAGCATGGTGTAGCATTGCTGGTCATCATTACAGTTCTTAATAGACTGAATAAACATTCATGGTGACGAGGCAACTAAATTCAGAGAGAATTGTTATGGTTACTATTCTTCAATCCAAATATTCTTGTTGATTTTACCTAAGCATCTGTTGGTTTAACAGATTGATTTCCAGAGCGTTCGTAACAGATAGTAATGAAAACATAGAGCATGGTGTAGCATTGCTGGTCATCATTGTAGTTCTTAATAGACTGAATAAACATTCATGGTGACGATGCAACTAAATTCAGAGAGAATCGTTATGGTTACTATTCTTCAATCCAAATATTCTTGTCAATTTTTACCTAACATAAGCATCTGTTGGTGTAACAAATTGATTTCCAGAGTGTTCTTAACAGATAGTAAGTAAAATGATTCAATGATTTAGCCAGCATCTTTATGTGCTTGGCAATAGAATGCGTCCCACAAAGTTGAGCTTTTGCTTCCATGGTTATCTAGTTGAATGTTGTCATATTTCTTCTGGTGAATTTGTTCCAGAGGCGAAAGTTCTGAATCTGATGAAGTGTGTTGCCTCATTTTTTATGTTCTTGCTCATGTTTATGTGGAGGTGTCATTTGCCTTCTATCTGGCAAATACTGTACCAAATCCAAGATACAGTGTGATTTAGAATCATAATGCTGCATTTCTTCAATCTGACGAGAAATTTGCTGGTTACAGGTATGCCATTGCATCCCGCAAGTCCTATAGCCATATTCTCCAGTTCAGCGTCTGTCTGGGTCAACTCTACGGCTGCCTGGTTTACTTCATCACCGCATACTTGGATGGCTTCAACTTCTGGGTCAGTCCATTCTACTTCTGGGCATATTTCATTGGTGCAAACAGTTTCTGGGTTTGGATACCAACGCTCATCGCCATGAGAAGCTGGAAGATGATTTGCGCAGCATTTCGAGCTGAAAAGGCAAAGAAGACAAGATAAGGCTGCGTTAGCCACAGTTTGGTTCTAGTTTGGTTTTAGCAAATTAAATACTCATTGTACCATGGGCAAATGAATTCCTGGTTATGAAGTGTGTTTTGCTGACAACACCACCCAATGTGGTAACCTCTTTGGAAAACAGCTTTTCTTTGTGATCACTTTGTGTAGACGTGATGCGATGTGAAAGTGAAAAACTTCAAGCTTTTGATTTCCCCCCTTTTCCTCAATTATTAGAAGTAGGGTTGCTGCTCATTTCTCAGTTACGCCTGGGCCCGTGTTGATTGTATGACTACAATCAACTACCAGTAGCCTCTTGAGCTGCATTTCATTGCGCAAACAGTTTATTGATCTTTAATATAATCACCATCGCCGTAAGGAATTAGAAGATTTTGCACAGCGTTTCAAGCTAAAATGGTGAAAAAAAATCATATGACCACAGTTTGGCAGTGTTCGTGTTGGAAACCCCCTTATAAACATCGTTGTTATGTAATCACCTCACCCTATCAAGTGTCAACAATTGGCTTCTACACAAAGCAGCTTGGGCTTTATCTTCCAATGGTTACACAGAGCAAGAAGGAGCCTGTATGGTTTCGGTATAACATAAATGTTTGTCAGAACTGATTTCCCAGCTCGCACGCCCAGAAATTGACAGGCAGCTGGCAACAAATAAGCATGTGTAACACCAAAACAAATTTCAAGGAAATTTGGTAATTCATTGGCAAACCAAAAAAAAAAAAAAAAAAACCTCCCACAGGTGACAAACCAAAGATGCATTCATGATAACTGAAAAGTCCATGTTGCACCTTACTTCCGAAAAAAAAAACACTCTATTTACAGGCGCATTATCCATGAAACACCAGAACTCCAGCTACACTTACTAGACACATACATCAGATGTTTACATATGCGGGGACCTCACTTATATACATCTTACTGCTCGCTGCAATTGTGCAGTTTCAAACGCCAGTCAGAAGGGCAAAAGGCGACTCTAATCAGGCTAGCTTATAAATAAAGGTACTAATTATATCCTGCACGCTGCCACGGTGATTCACAAGGAGCGGACGATCCGAGGGCAAAATCAGGAACGAACCAAATGCTCAGACAAAGGTAACTGCATAGTGGGTCTCGGAGTTGCCACAGGCGAAACCTTCGATTCTTACTTTTGGGCTGCTGCTAACACCGCAAGATGGCGAGCCTACTTCAACTCTTACTGTTGCCGTTTTGCCATAGGAGCTCCCTAAAGGAGAAAAGGATGGCACTCTTTTACCAAACTGTGGATCATGGATAACAGGGTTGTTAGTGCGTACTGGAGGCGAGCCACATAAAAAGCCCACCTGGCTGGAATCTCCCTCTGATTCATTCTGAAAAACAGAAAGTCGGTTATCAAAATTTAATCATGCACGGGAGTTTACGTTACCTCATTCAATCAATGAGCAACTTTCCAATAATTACCTTACTGAGGATAAGATCGAGTATATCAGAAGTGGAGTCTGATCTGTACAGCGGAAATGCACTGCAGTTGTGGAGAGTAAAGGTTAAGCAAAGAAAATCATGATTGGTACGAGACTAATCATTATCATTGAACACATCCATCAGGATAAATAGATACAGTTATACATGCAGTTACCCTTATAACTTATTTTGCTTTCAAAGTCATGATTAGTACCAGACTAATCATTGAGATACATCCATCAGGATAAACAAATACAGTTAGGCATGCAGTTAGGCTTGTAACGTATTGTGTAACGTTATAACGTATTTTGTCTCAATAAATTAGGCAAAGGAAACCATCTCGTCTGGGAGTCCTACCAGTGCCCCTTATTTGTGTGACATGCTATGTGCATTGTAGTGAATGATTTTCTGTTTCTATTTGATTAGATTGAGCTTTCTATCATGCCTCAAATAAAGAAAAAGACTGCCTCTGTATATTAATTGTCTAATTCAATAAACACTATGTGAATTGCACAATAAAAAACCCAATAACCCATACAACAATCAGATCCATATACTTCTGTCATGGTGTCACCACAAATTGCTGGTATAATCTACTGCCCAAATGAAAACTAAACAGATCCGCATACACCAGTACATTGCAGCAAGTATTTGCATGCAGTGAACAAAGGAAAATGTAATCAGATAATCGAAGAACTAACCTGTTCGTCTTGGGGCTGGCTTTGTTCACAGTTTCCATGGCGAAGGGAGTCCGCGTGGCGCGGCGAGGCTGGGGGCAGATGACCTCCGCCCGGGGAGGTGGCGGTGAATCCATCTGCCAGAACCTGGACCTCCTCTCGGGCATTGCCTCAGCCCTCGAGATCGGCTGCCTCAAATAGCAGTGCTCCATGCCTCCTGAAACCCAGATCAGGAGGAATTGAGTCCGCCCGCTAAATTGGAAGGAAGAAAGTGATTGCAATTGATGAGCGAGCCAGCGAGGAGGAACCAATCAATGCTGCGCGTACACAAAATCAAATCCACATAAGGAAATCCAAACAGGGCTGGTACGGATACAGCGAGTCATGGAGCTATCTATCGCCTTTTCTTATCAACACCGCAATGGCCCCCAAAAAAGGGATGGAAAAAAGAGCCTTCCTTCCTTGTTTCGTTACGGCATTGTATTCCTCCAATTGGAAAACAAGCTAAGGAAATGCTGGGTACTACCCAAAAAAAAGGTGTCGCCTTTCTACACGGAAACGAAACGCATTCTCTCTCGTGTTTCTTAAGAATTTCCGCCCTTTTTTTCGTGATGAGGCGTTGTACTTCTTCTTAAACTGTATATACGATAACCTAATCCAAACAGATCTTGAGAGGTGTTGAAATTTTTTTTTAGCGACGAGAAAGAATGGAGTTTTAGGGCTGAAATGTAGGTATAAAAACTAGGACGAATTCGCAAAATCTCGACATCTAAGAAAGTGATTCTCTGAGAAATCTATCTGGAATAGGATCTCTGGATGGAAGAAATAATTCATGAATCAATCAAAGAGACAAGTAGGTCTCTGATGAAATCGAATCAAAACTAGCAGACCATCTTTATTAGAGAAGGGCAGAGAATGACAAGAACAGAGCTACCTGCGGTGGTCCAGATTTCCCAAGAACTGACCCAGATCAAATGCAAGCGAATCGCAGATCGATCAATTCAATAATAGAATCCCAAGGGGAAGAAACCGGATAACAAACTGCGAAACGAGCAAGAAGTCGGCGCACGGGAAAGAAACCCTCTCCTCACCTTGGACGGACGGACGGACGGGTGGGAGAGCCGAGCCGGGCCGGAACGAGAGGAGCAGCCACGCGGACGGAACCCTTGGATCCCTAGCCTAAGGCTGAGGCGAGCGTGGCGTCCACGCGCCCCCTCTCCGCGCCGCTCGCTCTGGTGTGGCTGGCGCCGTTGGTTCGCCGGAAGAATCGCCGACGCGAGGCGAGGCTGCGAAGCCACACGCCCCGGCCCAGCCCGGCCCGAACCGATCCCCGCTCCGCTTCGAGTCGGAGTACTAGGAGGACGACCACGGTTGCCTTTACCCTCCTAGGCTACCCACCTGCGCACCGCCCTGGCGGGCAGCCCTAACAAACAGCCGGGCCCACAAATAGGACCAGTGCGGGTGCGACGCTGACGCAAGAAGGGCCCCATGGCGCGTGGGGCGCAGCCCACACGTCAGTGGAATCCAAGGACAGACAGGTGGGACATTGACGACGTTTTTTTTTTGGTTGAGCAAGAGGGCCATTCCTCTCGGCTCTAGGGGCGCGTGCGTTTGGTTGCCTTTTCAACCTGGCTTGGCCGACTCGGACGAACCAGGCTGCCGCTAGTCAGGTTTTGCTTGCTGGCAGCTTGTTGGTTAATGCACGCGTGCAGTAAGCTACTCCCTCTATCCATAGAGTTTGACGTTTTTAACTTTTTGAACTTCATCTTTGTGTCCGGTCTTATTCAAAATATTTATACAAATTATAAAATAAAATAATCAATATTCAAGTATCTTTATTGATAAAATAAGTTGTAAAAAATAAATTATATTTGTGTAAAAAAAAATGAAAAAGGCGAAGATCGAATAAGATGGCGCGGAAACTGGGGTGACAAACTCAATTGGGACGGAGGGAGTAGGAACTAAAGGTGTTTGCACCCCACATCTCAGCATACCTACACAAAGCCAGCCTGGCCAGAAAGAAACACCAGATTTGGCCGTTGGATAGAGCCTGGGTCAGAGGGGTAAATTTGCATGTGCACAACCAAGCCAAGGAAGCGAATGAGGCAACCAAACAGTGATACCTTGCATCTAGCGAGTTTGGTTCTAGCTGATGAACCCAACCAAACATGCCTTCCCTGTATAGGTGGAAGTTGGTTGTCTACTGGATCCAAATGAATTCCTACAGTTAAAAAAAACTAGAAATTCATTTTTTCCCCACCAAAATTTGAATTTCTAGTTCATTTCTTAAAATTCATTGATGTCCAACTTCGCTCTACATTCCACTTCTACTTCCCAAACACTCGAGGGAGACTGCATTGCACCGGTGCGCCAGACCCTCCTTCCTTGGCCAGGCTGCTGCCATGCAAATGCTTGTGTGGTCGAACAAAGAAGTTGATTAGTTGGCTAGGCGCACGAGCTGGTCTTGCACAACTACTCTTTTGCTCTCATGCAGCTTGTGCGCTCATGTTGGTTTTGACCAGGTGGTAATGCTCAATTCATGTGTTTCCAACTGAGAAGAAACCACATCTTGCATCATGGTGGTCTGGCTCGGCCGCTGGCATAGGCAACCAAACTCACATAAGTCGCATGCCGAGAGTCTGGTCGGGCTAGAATCGGGCAACCAAACGACGCTTTGCCTTGGCGCATTCTTTCTACATTGAAAAGAGGAAAAGTTTATTAACACGTGGCCAGTTGTGGAATTCAACAGAGTTGATGGTCGAGTTTTTAGAACATTAGGATCTTATCAGTTATTTGCAATTGACTGATCATGATGATAAAGCTCACTCGAAGGGAACACATTACGAGGTATATCGGGGTGTTTGGTTCCCCGTGGGCACAATATAACTAAAACACAAAGGTTGATGTTGGGTTCAGCCAATATAAAATTTCGGCAAATACCGCCATAGTCTAAATTCGGTATACTTAAAACAATATATCTAGAAAATTACAATGTCCTACAGTTAGAACAGAGCGAGTAAATGATATAGCATTGCTTCTAATCTCTATTTTATAATGTTATATCACAAATCATAGGGTATTTGATAATTTATATACAGTTAGTTTTTCAAAATCATGATAATGCTAGGTAGATTTATCTGTTTAGCAGAGTCAAATGGTAAATAGTAAAGGAAATGAAATAAAAAATAGATAGAAACAATAATAAATAAAGAAAATTAATAAAACAAACGCGTGGTCGGCAGGATTCGAACCTGCGCGGGCAAAGCCCACATGATTTCTAGTCATGCCCGATAACCACTCCGGCACGACCACTGTTTGTAGTTTTGTGCATGCTAACGTAATTAGTACTAATATTTCAGATGGTGTTACTTTGTATATTAACGTTATCTCTAAATCTAAGGCACTAGAAGCTTGGTCTCCAGATCTAAGAAAAGGCCTGCTCTGCATGTTGCTGCCAGACATTTTTTTAAAAAAAAAATGTAAAAATGAGTTACATCTACATGGCAATGAAAAAAGAATTCAATAAAAAACTACTTATTTAGAACAAATTATAAGATGGTACAATATAAAAATAAATATGAATATATGAATGGCTAGTATATTTCTTATACGTTGAAAATAGCAGTTGCACTTAGTGGAGGTGATGTGGATGGCTTGTTTTAGAAGGTTGAAATTTTTTGGACCGACGTGACATTAGTGGAAAACGATGAAGATAGTTATATTAGTGAGAAATTATGTGGATATATAGGGAAGGTGAGGTGCATGGCTTGCATTAGTAGGTTAAAATTTAATGGACTGACGTGGCACCAGTGCGAGATGATATAGATAGTAAAAATTGACGACGTAGGCAGTTTATATGATAAAACTTATAGTCGGGTTTAAATATAGATATGCTTTGAGTGACCACTATTTCATGTTTCGAATGGTGTGTTACTTTGTACAAAAAAAAAATGGGTTGTTAGAAAAGGGAAAAAATGTGTGTTTTCTTTTTATAACTAGCAAGCTTTATTAGCAGCAAGAGGCTGTGGAAAGGGTCAGGAGATGCCATCCCAAGATACAATGTTCAGAGCGTCCCGGATGGGGCAAGTGTCTTTCGTGATCTTGCCGAGAGCAACTGAGCGCTTTCTAGCAAATTTTGAATACCCTGAAGTTATGGCAGCAAGGTAGCTTGATAAAGTTCTGAGTGATGTAAACAAGGACTCGATTGCTGGATGTTGAGAGTGAGATTTGCATAAAAATATTTTTCAACACAAAACCCCCCAAAAAAATTATACTTGTTGAGAGTGGGATTTGAACCCACGCCCTTTCGGACCAGAACCTTAATCTGGCGCCTTAGACCAACTCGGCCATCTCAACTTTGATGTTTTTGTGCTGTCAAAAAAGACTTTGATGTTTTTATATTTTCTTATATATAACTAAATGCAACATCAACACTTTGATGATGTATCGTTGGCTCCCTAGATGACTGACATCTCAAGTCTCATGCACCGTGCACGTCCTGAGTTCCTGACACCCACGTACACAAAAAGACGCGGGACGGGAGGGGCACGTGAGTCCACGTCGATGGCTTCATATCTATTCGAGTATTCGTCCGTGTGTGGGTTTGCTAATTGCTACTCCAGTGACTGCTAGTATAGGTCGTTTGGTGAGGCGCGGTGTCAGCTGTTTTGTTTCTCCTGCCGACCATTCGCAAAACCCGGCCGGCCGGCGAGTACGTCCAGACGCCAAACTCCAAAATAAAGCTAAGCTCCTTTCTACTGCTAATGCACGTGTACCATTGCTGCCTGCAGATTGTGCTGTTGTGCGCATGGTGTCAAACACCAACAGTGCGTGTGCGTCCCGTCAGTCAGTTCGATCGGCCGGCCTAGCTAGGGCAAACAATGCCCGGTTTCCTTGTCATTTGTCACGCACGCAACGCAACCGACGCGTTGCAGCAGTGGATGGATGAAAATCGTGCCGCCTGGGAACCGCATGCCTTGCCTGTGTCTGTATGTATAGCAAGTTGCAACTTGCTAGTAGTCACGGGCTCGAATCGAATGAAACTCTGCATTTTCATTTGCGGAGTGTGCCCTGCAATGTAGAATTCTGGAGTCTGGAGATGGGAATGATGAGATAGTCGTTCAACTTGGCTTGGATCGATCGATCTAGGGACGAAAAGCAAGCAAAAGTGACACTACTACGCATGCTACTGCACGTATGTATGGTTGAATGATTAAAGATTTTGCCTAGGCCTTTATATGGCCTTTCTGCTTCCACTCCCAGCAGCCATGGTTTAAGTACTTTTACACATGGCAGAGCCAGATTTTTTATTTTTTTTGAATGTCAGACAGGCAATAGTGTTTTAAAATTTTATTTTTTTATTAGAAACTTCACATTCATAGGGGGCTTGGGCCCCTATCCACCCCCTTTATCTCCGCCCCTGTTTTTACACCAAAAGTTTACTAGATCTATCAAGATGAATTACCACTTACGTGTACTATTTATTGGATGTTTAATTTACCATCCCTTAGTAACATGTGATTAGTTGGTGCCTTGGTGGGACGATGAGAATTTAACTTCTACATGGATTGAGGGTCAGGTGGGAGAACGCGACTCCGAATGAAAACGTACAACAACAATCTGAAACCTCACAAACACTACGCGCTAATCTGTTGTTGTCCTCCGATCGATCCTGCTACCACATAGCCGCCCATCTGATCAGCCACGTCTGAGAGAAGATCTCGGGCTTGCCGCCGCCTTGTGGATATATCCGACATACGACATGGGTGCGTTAGACAAGCAATTAAATAATCAACGAGAGCTGAACAAGGAAAAGATGGATCGATCGAGTGCGTGCGTACCACGCAGCTCTCCTACGCGAGACGACTCGGTGTGCTCCTATTTTACTGAGGATGCTTAACTAGACTGAGAGCGATGAACAAGGGGATCACAATTGCATCACTTCGGCTCCCATCAGCCATGGTCCAAAATTTTTATTTTTTGAATGTTAGACGGGCAATAGTGTTGATTTTAAAAATTTTATTTTTTATTAGAAACTTTACATTCATAGGGGGCCTGTGCCCCTATCCACCCCCTTATCTCCGCCCCTGCTTTTACACCAAAAGCGACTAGATCTATCAAGATGAATTACCACTTACGGGTACTATTTATTGGATGTTTACCATCCCTTAGTAACATGTGATTAGTTGGTTGGACGATGAGAACCTAACTTGGAGACGGTTTGATCCCGACGGCGACAGTGCTACATGGATCGAGGGCCAAGTGCGGTGACCCAGGGCCCTTGCTCCGGGCTCCTGCTCAAGCTCCTCTCCAATCTTTGAGGGCCTAGTAACACCGCCTATTTTTTTTGAGGATTGCTTAACTAGGCGGGAGGGATGAACAAGGGGATCACCGGTTGCATCACTTTGGCTCCTTCGTTTTCCTATGTTTGCTCTTTGGATCTCGGCATGAAGGGGGGTGAAAGCATCCTCATATCATAAAAAGAAATATTCGGTTGAAATGTGGATTCCGTCATACATGACATTTATTTGTGACGGCGAGCCGCATTGAGTCATTGATGGTTGCGCAAGGAAAGCATGGGTTGGGGTGTCCATCATCGAGGTGGCGGTAGGTGGGTAGTGTTGGTCGGGGTGGCCGTCATTGAGGCGATAGGTGGAGAGGCAAGACAACTTGTGGTGGCACATAAGGAGGTTCTCCGAGAGCAATGACGTGCAAAGATGGAAGAAAGAATCATGAGAGGGGAGGGGGGGAGAGGTGATGTGAGAATGAAAAATGGGGCCCACGATAATGGTCACCGTAGGTCAACTGAATATAAAATAATGTGTTCCTTCTACTTCGTCTTCTCTATCAACTAATCACATAAAGCAAATGAAGTAGAAGGAACACATCCTCCACGACAAAGGGCTTAGGCTCGGGAAGTGGAGCGATGTGCACAGACACCACAAGGCTTTTTGAAGCCAAACTGCGACGCGTCATTCATACCAGGTGATCGGTGTGGGGGCCGAGGATTTATTATCAAAGATAGTGACGAAGATGTGGTGTTGAATGGATGGGGCGGGTTAATCACCTGTTGAACACCTGTAAAAGCAGAGGTGATAGCCTGCCTCCAAGGTGTGCAAATTGCGAGCAACTTAGGTATTGGCCATCTGATCCTGAAATGGATGCTCTAAAAGTGAAGCAAGCCTGGGAGATGGAGTTGATCATGGAAAAGGATGCTCTAAAAGTAAACAAGCCTAGGAGATGGAGTCGATATATATTTCAGTGAATGGCAACCTGGCTAAGGAGCCCAAATCTTTTATTTTTGCAAATTTTATTCAATTTTGAGTGTGTGCATGTGTCGGAAATTGTTGCTGACGACTTGTCGACCCAAGTGCAATGAAAAGCTATCCAAATTCAAAAAAAAAAAAAATCCACATGACGAGGCAATATATGTATTCCATCCTAAAATCAAGGATGGAGTCGTCCTATTTCAGAACGTCTCTAAACCAAACATTTAACCCGAGTTGTTGACGAGTTTGTGTTGTCTACTTTTCAACTCTTCAACGTCGTTGCTTCGTGACATGGCTCCTGCTTTTGCTATTTTGACGATTCATCCAATCCAGCACCGGAGCAAATAGAGAGAAGGTCCCTCGCGCATGCAGTATCATTTGACCAACAGGATTCCTGCATGTCTAAATAGTTAATTCCTGATGGGATGAGTAGTTTAACAGAGTTGAGCAGAGAATGGGAATAATGAATGGTAGGAGTTGACTGTTGACGCCCTCACTCAAACGGACGGAAGCGACAACGGTCGGGTCAGGTCTCTGGTCTCGTGTCTCGAGAGCCGGCCAGGAGCAGGAGCCTGACCTACTCCGTAATCGTGAGTGAGCTTTTAGTCATCCAAAACACTCGAACGCTCCAAGCCAGGCTAAACCAAGGCCTTGTTTAGATGGTAAATATTTGGAACCGAATGTCACATCGTATATTGTTGAGAGCGTTTCGTTTGTTAGTGGTAAATATCATCCTATCGTAGATAACTGGAACTCAAAAGAATCGATCCGTAATGTACATCTAAACTGTGTAATTAGTTATTTTTTTACCTACATTTAATCTCTCCAAACATACGCTTTTGGTGTATTTAATGTGATGTGATGGAGAAAGTGGAAAAAAGATTAAAAACTTTAGCCATCTAAACAAGGCCCAAAATTAGGTCATCAGTCCTGACTTATATGTCAAAATTATGCTAGTTGAGCGCTGCATCAATAATTTTTGCGTCATTGATTGAAAATTCAACCGATGCATAATTTCAATTTGAATGTACATTTTCTCTTCTAAATTTTACAGTATTTCTATAAAATCTATGCTGGTATATCTGAAGTACTCACACTCCAGTATATCTTAACCAATTACTCGAAAAAAACGCTGTTCCACGGTAAAAAAAAAAAAAAGACGAATTGAACACACATAGAAAGGGGAAAAATAATAAAGGGAGAAATTTTAAAATCCACAGCACGGCACGGCAAGCTTGCCTTCCTCGTCTTCTCTCCATCCACCTCCACTCCCACTCCTACTCCCTCCGCCGCCGCCGCCAACCGCCCAGCCGCCGCCATGACGGCCCCACGCCCCTCGCCCTCGCCCACCCCTCATCCTGATCCTCCTCCTCCTCCTCCTACCAATCCCGCTCGCCACCTCTTCATCCGCGGACCTCGCCGCCCTCCTCGCGCTCAAGGCCGCGGTCGCCCACGACCCCGGCGGCGTCCTCTCCGCCTGGTCCGCCGCCTCCGCCACCAGCTACTGCCACTGGCGAGGCGTCAACTGCTTCCCTTCCTCCTCGTTCGTCGCTGCCGTCGACCTCTCCGCTTCCTCCCTCTCGGGCACGCTCCCGGCTTCCCTTCCCCTTCCCCGCGCCTCCGCCGCCTCGACCTCGCCGGCAACAACTTCTCAGGGCCCATTCCGGACGCCTTCCTCGCGTCCACCACCCTCGTCTACCTCGACCTCAGCTTCAATAGCCTGTCGGGGCCCCTCAGGATCCCGCCTCCTCTCGCCAACTCCTCGTCCTCGACTCCCTGCGCCGCGCTCACCCACCTCCGCCTCGCCGGCAACCTCCTCGTCAACAGTATTCCTCCGGGGTTAGCGCAATGCCGATCCCTCCGTGTTCTCGACCTCTCACGCAACGTTCTGGAGGGAGCCATCCCGCGGAGGCTCGGCCGCCTCGCCGCGCTCCGCGTCCTTGACGTCTCACGCAACAGCCTCACCGACAGCATCCCGGTGGAGCTTGCCAGCTGCAGGAAGCTCGCCGTACTCGTGCTCACAAATATCACAGCGTCGCCTGGGGAGCAGCCGGAGTTCAATGCCTTCGTTGGGGACTGCCGACAGAAGTGCTGGCCATCCCGGAATTGGCGATTCTCTGGGCGCCTAGGGCCAACCTTGATGGCCGGTTGCCACTGTCCAGGAATGGTACCTGCGGCCTTCTTGCTTTGAACCTGGGGCAGAACGACATTAGTGGTGCTGTGCCCAGGTGGTTTGGGGACTGTGAGGACTTGACATTTCTTGATCTGAGCTCCAACAGCTTCCAGGGCTCAATGCCGATAGAATTGTCAATTGGATGTCTTAGTTACCTCAATGTCAGTGGAAACCATCTGTCAGGACAGCTTCTTTCATCTGAGGACAGCAAATGCTCAAACCGTTTGACCACTGACGATATTGTAATGCAGTACTATGATGAATTGGTTGGTAATACCCTGATTGGAAATCCTTTTGGTTCTGAGTTTGGGGGCATTTCTAATGTCACTCTCCATGACTTCAGCAACAATGGCTTTGGTGGGACGTTGCCATTTCTTACCTTGAGTCGACATGGAAACTACTCTTATGGCTTGTGGCTTAATGGTAATATGTTCAACACCACGCTTTCTGATGGATTTTTCGGATTCTGCAAAGATGGAACTGGCATTGCAGTCAATTTGAGTAGCAATCAATTGTCAGGAAGTATTGACATGCTTTCAAGCTGTATCACTATTCACAATTTTGATGCTGGTTATAACAAGTTTAGTGGGTCCATACCTGCTGGAATCGGTGCTCTGCATTTGCTGAAGAACTTGGTCCTGAAGGGTAATAATTTGACAGGTCAGGTTCCAGTGCAATTTGGTGATTTGGCTGCTCTGGAGGTACTGGATTTGTCAAATAATTATCTGTCAGGCAGCATACCATTACATTTAGCTGACGCTTCACACCTTGAAGTATTGAGGCTTGACCATAATAGGCTATCAGGAACCATCCCTTCCAGTTTCAGTGAACTAGCTCAGCTGACAGTTCTTGATGTCTCATTTAACAATCTATCAGGTGTCATTCCTAATCTTAGGCACCCTGCTGATTGTGGTTTCTTCATTAGGAATTCCCTAATGTACCAATGTTTCGGTACACATGCATCTCTACCACCAACTGAAGCAATCAATTCCTCGAAAGGGGGTAGCCAAGTGGCTAGATTTAAGTCTCTAATCGTGATTTTAGTTGCAGCTGTGGCTGCTGTAATATCTTTCCTTCTTGTGATCCTTATCTTCTTTGTGTGTGAAAGAAGGAAACGGGCAAAGATTTCAAATTTGAGGACAAAAGTGGTTGTTACTTTCACTGATGCACCTCCTGAGCTTACTTACGAAAGCCTCATTCGAGCAACAAGCAACTTTAGCATCCAGAACTTGATTGGAACAGGTGGTTTTGGTGCCACCTACAAGGCTGAATTGGCTCCAGGTTTTCTTGTAGCAGTGAAGAGGCTAGCCATGGGGCGTTTCAAGGTCTTCAGCAGTTTGATGCAGAAATCAGAACTCTTGGGAGAATCCGACATAGGAATCTTGTTACACTTATCGGGTATCATCTCGGAGAATCAGACACTTTCCTCATCTACAACTACCTCTCTGGTGGGAACCTTGAGAAGTTCATACATGAAATGGGTGACAGGAAGGTGACCTGGACTGAGGTCCACAAAATAGCTGTGGATGTTGCACAGGCACTGGCTTTCCTTCACGGCTCCTGTACACCCAGGATAATTCATAGAGACATCAAACCGAGCAACATCCTCCTTGATGAGCATCTTAATGCGTGCTTGTCAGATTTTGGTTTTGGCGAGACTGATAGAAGTTACACAAACACATGCCACGACCGATGTTGCTGGTACATTCGGTATGTTGCACCAGAGTATGCAACGACCTGCAGAGTCTCTGACAAGGCTGATGTTTACAGTTTTGGAGTTGTTCTCCTGGAGCTGATGTCAGGCAAGAGGTCTTTGGATCCCTCATTCTCACAGTTTGGCAATGGTTTTACAATTGTATCATGGGGCCGGATGCTGATGCAGGAGGACAATACCAGTGAATTTTTCTCTCAAGGACTACTAGATACAGCACGAAAGGATAGGTTAACTGAAATGCTAAATACTGCTTTATCATGTACCTCAGAGTCTGTAGCAGTTCGGCCATCAATGAGGCAGGTTGCAGCAAAGCTGAAGCAATTGGGAAACGACCGCTAAACAGTAACCTGAAGCAATTGGGGAATGACTGATGAACAGTCAGCAGTACGGTAGTGGTTCATCAGCATCTCCGTGTCACCAAATTTTTGCACCATTGATGTGGTGAGATTATGAACTCTTCCATACACATTATTTTGTGTTGAAGTGTTATTATGCTTATCCCAAATATATATTTCTCGAAAGGTATTTAAGGAAGATCAAATGAGTACAAAATACAAATTGATATTACTCACCTGCATATTGTGTACTTGAGGGTGAATATTCTGTTGAAGTATATTATTGTTGGCTATGAACTGATAACATTACAGTTAGCGTTGCTGAGTGACTGAAATGCTGAATTGTGTCCAAAGTGTCAGAATATATGGTGCTGTTTGAATGAGATACAGATAGCTAATTGTCAAGGACTTGGGGTGTATGTATTTTTTTTACTAGACTGACCTACCATTTACAAGCTGATCCTTCTGTATTATTATGCATTCATACTTTTTTGTTTGCTATGACTGTATTATTATGCATTCAAACTGAACTGCTGGCTGCTATGAGCAAACTGATCAATAACAGCTCCAAAAGTTGATACCATTTTTTCTGCCCTCACACTGTGCTGTGAATCAGAAGGTATTTGAATTATCGAATCCTGTTGTTCTTGTCTCTGTTACCCCCAAAACCTGCAGATCCTATCAAGATGGTGTGCTAATATCAGTATGAAGACAACTCGTCCCTGATCTTAGAGTCACCTGATACTTGATCTCAAGAATGCGATGCCTGCTTGATTGCATCTCAGAACAAGGCCCAAGCTCTCAGTTCCAGCTGGTCTGTTTCTGTTGCCGTGGTGGTGGCATCACATTGGAGTTGCGGTTGCTTCAGGACTTTAACAGGAAGGCGAACGCAAAAGTATCACCATGGACTTTGGAGTCCTTGTTGAGCACATGGACCTATTCAATTTTCACTCTTGTTTCTCAACAGCGAGTTGTGATGAAAATGGACCTACAAATGCAGGTAATTATTATTTTTGGATGCAGATAACATGGGATGCATCTTATTGATAACCATTCATATTCATATACATACGTATCATATATCTAACTATGAACATCTGGATTCATACGGATCGTGCGGATATTGAATGTCTAGATTCAAATATGGATTATCTAAGTTTTGAACCCCTTTCAGATAGACCGATATCTAAAAATATATGGACTACAGCAAGTTGTGGGGCACTTCATCACATTATATACAGTGGAAACATTTTCCAGTGAATCTGAGATTAGCATGTACTCCTATTATGTTTTTGTTAAGTAGAGTGTATTTGCAAAAATGATCGATGTTATGGTATTCCCGGTAATCCCTTGTTACAGCACATCCATGGTCGAACCAAGCTCATCAAATCCTTGTAATTGCGCTAATGGCTAGCTACTGCTTATTAACAACGACTTTGGTCTGCTGCGCCTGCGCGTCGAGCCTGACCCTGTACTTGTAGCGCTTGGCGAAGTAGACGAAGACGAGCAGGTTGATGGTGCTGAGCACGGCGAGCAGCCAGTACAGGTAGTCGAACCTGCCGACGTTGATGTTCTGCGCCAGCCACGACGGCCGCCCCTCTGCGTCGTTCCGCGTCGCGGCATCCACGGCGGTGTTGATGGCCGACGCCAGGAAGCATCCGAGCCCGCCGGCGACGGCGGCGTACGCGGAGCCGACGCTGCGCATGGCGTCGGGCGCCTCCTGGTACAGGAACTCGAGGAGCGCGACGAGGCAGAACACCTCGGCGACGCCGATGAGGCAGTACTGGATGAGCAGCCAGTATGCGCTGAGGTCCGGCATGGGCGTGAGGGAAAAGGGCGAGGTAGCCGTGGCGGACGGCGTACCCGCGGCGGTAGCGCTCGAAGAGCCCGCCCAGGCGACGGAGAGGATGGAGAAGAAGAGGCCCAGCCCGACGCGCTGCAGCTGCGGAGGCGCCGTGCGGGTGGCCCGTGAGGGCGGCGCGCCAGCGGGGCGAAGGTCTGGTAGTAGAGCGCCAGGATGAGGAAGATGGCGAGGCAGGGGAACACCGGCATGCACGTCACCGGCAGGTGCAGCGCCGCCACCCGGGTGTTGAGCGTGTACGCCTGCTGCACCGACAGGGTGAGGAACTCGGTGAGGACCACGCTCAGCATCACCGTGCACGCCGGCACCGGCAGCAGCCGCAGCAGGATCTTCACCTCCTCCACCTGCGTCACCGTGCACAGACGCCACGGGTCCACGGCGTCCTCGCCGCCGGCGAGCTGGTCGCCTTCCAGCTGCAGCGCCGCCTTGTCCAGCCATCTGGAATAGATGCATGGGCATGGAGAACATAAATCCACATCCGCATGCTCACTGATTTGGATGGACGATGTGGCTGAATCCTGAGCGTTCGTTTCCGTGCGCCGTGCATCCAACGAACGAAATCACTCAATTACTTGCGTACCTGAAGTCGTCAGTGTGGTCGATCTTGGCGCTGCCACGGATGGCGGACTTGGCGCCGGCGACCTCGTAAAGGCCGACGAAGTCGCCGCTGTCGAAGGCGGCGTTCCGCTTCCTGAAGGCGGCGACGAGCACCTGCGCCACCCTCGTGAGCGGGCTTCCCCGGGCAGGCGGTGTCGGTAGAGCGGCGTGCCGACGAAGAAGAGCGCGTTGGAGGCGCCCATGGCGAGCGCGAGCGTGCCGAAGGCAGCGGCCCATCCATGGTGCATCTGGATGTACACGACGGCCGTGAATGCTGCGATGGCGCCGAGCGTGACGGCGAGGTAGAAGAGGTTGAAGAAGCGGTCGAGGCGGCGCTTATACCCAGCACTGCGCTCGTCGAACTGGTCGGCGCCAAAGGGAGGAGACGCATGGCCGGATCCCCGCGGCTCCGAACGCCGTGACGTAGAGCGCGCCGTCTGAAGGTACGCCATCTGCCACGGCTTGGCGCGCACAGGCGCCCAGCAGCATGGCGAGCTTGTCGCAGCCCTCCTGGTTTGGCACAAGCGCCGGCACGCTGGCGCTGACGGTGAGCGCGATGAGGCCCAGCAGGTACATGGTGGTGAAGACGGCGATGGTCCAGTACCTCCCGAGGTAAGCGTCGGCGAGGAAGCCACCCAGCACGGAGGAGGCCTGGGAGATGCCGAGGAAGTTGTTGACGGCGTTGGCGGAGCTGGTGAAGGGGCGGTGCATGACCTTGAACATGAAGACGACCATGTTGACGGAGAGGCCGAAGTAGGCCATCCGCTCCGCCATCTCGTTGCCGAAGATGAAGAAAGCCGCCACCCAGCCTCCCGTCCTCGACAGGTCCCGGATCGGCTCCCCACGGATGTCCACCGGCGTGGTCCCGCCCGCGGTGGAGGATGGCAGCGGCGGCGGCGGCTCGTCGTACCCGCCGGCTAGGGGCGTCCTGCAGCCCCGGGAGAAGCGGCGCTCGTCGCTCTCCATGAAGTGCGCACCCAGCTTCTTCCGATGCAGAGCCGACAGCGAGCTTGGCTCCGGCACCACCTCCGGCGACTTGATCTCCTTGGAAGATGCCGATACCGCCGCCGCCGGTGGTGGTGGTGGTGCTTCCGTCTCCATCGCGGACGCCGGAGCCATAGGTGCTTTTGCAAGAACAGAAGGGGAGGTGAAGCCTGGCCTCCCTGATCGGCGGCAGCAGCCGACGCCGCCCGCCTTGCAGGAACAAGTGGGCGTCGGTCGTCCGTCAGTCAGTCGTGAAGCGCAGCAGTCCTGCCTGTAGCGATGCGCACAGATACGCTGGCATTTATTAGCGTAGCTCTCGCTCGCCTCGCCAGCACGGATGAGCAGCGAGCAGTGAGTTTAATGGCAGCATTAAGCGCGACAAGGACGACGACGGTCGACGGGGACGGGGACCCCCAACCCTCGTCAAGTCCTCTTCCGTTCCCGCGCTGCACACTGCAGTAAACTAAAAATATCTCAGCGCTCACTCACTCACCCTGGCTGGCAGGCACCCTGCTGCTATATGCTGCTGCTGCTGGCTGGATCCATGGACATCGGACGTACACCGCAACGACGAGATGAACGAATTTTCCAGAGCAGGGTAGGACTGGTGGCAGATCTGGGCCTGGCTTTTCCCACTTCCAGACCGGGGAAGAAGACAAGGTGGCAGCACACCTGAACGCTGATGAACGGGCGGGTGTGGTGCTGGACTGGTGGTTGAACGCGCGGGATGGGCAGCAACAACAAAAGCAAGGCGCAACACCGGGCGGGGCCGTCCACATCGAGGTCCAGTCAAGGACGGACGCCAGGAGCAGTGTGCGTGCACCAACCACCGAAAATGCAGCCAGGCCAGGCCACCCCACCGTCGCCACCCGCCAGAAACAGGGGGGCGGCTGGCCTCGAGTGGACAGAGTGGGTGATCGATCAAGAGCCGTCGAGTGGACAGCACGCGGCCAGCCCGGTCGCCACCCGCAAGTAGTTGCCCTGCTAGGTACGGCGAGATTGTTATGATCGGAGGAGGCACAACACAACGATCGCATGAACAACCAATGGCTGACAACCATGATGATCGATCGCAAGTCCGGCATTGCCAACACCACGCCCGCGCGGGAACGACCAAAAAGAACTCACTCTAGAAGAAAGGAGCCGCCACTCGCGTCCGCTTTGGCAACACCTGTCTGTAACAACTACCACGGCTAGGTAGCTAGTGCGAACCAAGTGTTGCGTTCGTGTGGAGTGTTAAGGCTCCACCACTAGCTAGTGTCGTGGTGGGAGCTAGCGAGCTTTGGAACCGAGTCAAGGGATAATGGTCAGTTGAGTTTTATTAATCAGCAATCACACACCTCAGATCAATGGAAAAACTGCATTGTTCATACATCACCCCTTTATTCACGGCGCGACGGATATTCGACCCAAGCTGGACGATGCTAGCCAAGTACAAGCCCATTTGAAGCGATTAAGCATATCACCCCCCTTGTCTCCCCCGTTTCGGTCTTTCGAACTTCAGAAATTTGCCTGTCAAATTACCCATGTCACCGGAAAAAGAAGCGGTTTTAAAAAATCATAGTAAATCACGTAAAAATCAATAAAATGAAAAATCAAATTTTGTTAGACTCGAATGAGTAGATCTACACAATGAACATATAATATGATATGCTTTAGTTTATTTTTTTTTGCTGATTCATTGCAGTTTTAAATTTCTGTTTTTTTCCTCATAGCTAAAAATGTACTAAAGCATACCATATTATATGTTCATTGTGTAGATCTACTCATTCATTGTTGAAAGTCCAGAGTCTAACACAATTTGATTTTTCATTTTACTGATTCATTTTTTCTAGATGTGGCGTGATTTACTATGATTTTTAAAACATGCCCATGTACTTTAGAATTATTTTGTTTTTTCTTTCTCTTCTTTTCAAAGGCAGAACCACTGAAGCATTTTCATTAGGCCTTTGAGGTGGATTTATATGTATAATAGACCATTGGGGGGTTCTATGTAAATATACCTCACCCATAGTTGAGGGGTGACTGATCCTTTTTTTCAGACTTTTTTACATTCGGATCAATCTCAGTCAGTTGTGTTGTAGCGGTACTGTTCTGGGGAGCAACAGTGATGCTGCTCGATCACTGGTACTCGTGCTAGGAAGCATAGCACTGAACACTGGTACCAGTCTACCAGCAACCAAGCCTGCAAGCAAGGTGATCGGATCGGATCGGCCGTGGGATCGGGTGGTCTCTCCGATCACGGCGGAGGGAGTTAATGAACAGGACCGGTGACAGCACAGTGGCCGCCCGGCCTGCTGGTAGCCTGGTACTACTGGTGGTAGCCTCATCGTCGGACCGGACCATGCATCCCCCGGATGTCCCATCCCATCCCATCGAGCTGTGTGTGTGCTGCGTTCGTGCTGGCTGCAGAGCTAGCTACCTCGGGCCACTGAACTAAGCAACGCATGTGGCGGTTGGCTTGAAGAGGAGGAGGAGATCATGTCATGTGGTGATGGACACAGGTTCACGAGGACGAGAGTGGTGGGCGCGCAGCTTATCCACGGAGGACATGCATGATGGAAACGCCCGCCAGCCGCCGGGGCACAGCACAATACATGCCGGCTAGAGAAGACGATCGGGACCAGAGGAGGCGGACCTTTTTTTTTCTTCCCCCGCGGCCGCCATCGCCATTACTGGTGTGGTGTGGTGTGGTGCGACGGCGACAGCTGAGTCGCCCACCTACCAACGGCCCCGACCCCAATCGATATGACCCCTGCTCAGTTAATTTTCGGGGCCAGCGGAGGAGAATTCACCTCATAGCGCGCGACCGAGGCGACCGGTTGCCTTTCCCGGCTTCCATTTGGTCACGGAATGGCGTTGGCTCCGAGTGTGTGTCGATCGATCCCTTTCTGATTTCCCTCCACCTCAAGGCGTCCCTGCCCGGCTGACATTGGCGAAAGCCACGCACTGAGGACGAGTGCCGACGCGCGGGGTCTTTTGCAGGCTGCAGCGGCCAGCGGGCAATGCAATGGGCGCGTGCCGCGTGCGTGCGTCACAGACTGAAGTGACTGGGAATGTCCGGCCGGGTCATCGCGAGACGTCCACGTCCCGTCCATTTGCATGCGCGCGGCGTCCTTGTCAACAGGGTCCCCGGCCGCTTCCCGACGTGTAAACGCCTTCCTGTTTCCGAGCAAGCGAAGCGCACCTCATCATATCGTTCCAGGAACGCACCATGATCAGCATTATCAGCTCAGTATCATTACATTCTTCATTAATTATATTTTCATAATATAACTATTCAATGTCACAAATATTTCTAGTTTTCTATACAATTTTGTGTCAAAACTTAAAAATATTTTGACACTCCAAAAACTTTTGAAATAACTTACAATTTAAAACCGAGAAAAACGTACGCACGCAAAGGCAACACACTCGGCCGCCTTTTTTGTACGCATGCTGAGGGCCAGCCAGCGCCGCCGACTCGACCGTTTCAAGGAAATGAGACGTTTATCCATATGGGGCCCCGAAGATGAGAAGATGAACGAAATGCATGCCCTTGCCATGATCACGGTGCTGATGCGTAGAGCAATAAGCGAGTTGTTCTTGGGACATTATGCATGTCGAGGGACCATGGGTACGGGATCAATGCTTCATTGTAATTGAACTTTTGCTCGGTTGTGTTGTCATTTTAGATGTGTGTGTTATCATGCACGCCGCATGTGGCATACCAAACAGTGAGCTTGTACTATACTTCATTCCATGCTGCCATATTTGTGGGGCCATGGGCCTATTTGGATGACGCGGTTTTAGAAAACTGTGTGAGCATCAAGCTGTAGTTTTATAAATCAAATCGTGGTTTAGAAAAAAATTTATAAGTGAAGTTTCTAAAATTTAGAAAGACTATGTTTTGATAACATCATAGTAGCGTTTGAATACCAAAGTAGTATATACATACTGCTGTCTTTTTCAGACGAAATATAAATACGATGTGAAGTATTATGGAACTGAGAGAGAGAAAGAGAGAAAGTACTTTTACCCATTTCTTATGAAGATACATACTATCCACATTAAAAATCAAATCATATTTTTTTTTTTTGAAAGAACACTAGGGGCAAGGGCCCCTACTCAAAATATATATATTAGAAATGAGAAAAATAAAACATAGTATGGAAAAAAAACCATATTATTTACTAACACATATTTAGTTGTCTACGCTTGAGAATGGTAAAATCATCCACTAACATGTATTGCATTACAAACACCATAGATTTACATCTTCTAATTCTTATTAGTTAACATTCTAAATCATTTATATTTCTCCTCCATACCCTTTGGGAATCCCCCCAGTTATATATATAGAGGCTGCTATTAAAATTATAGATATATAAAATCCTAGAAAAAGGATCTGTGCGGGTTCTACGCTATGAAATACTATTATGCTACATAAGATTAAGCAAATCTAACTTAGATGCAGCCACCAAAGTATTAAATTTCAATTGACAGTAAACTTTGCAAGTTTCCAAACTGGCTGTAATTTCCCCCTACTTCTAATTGAACTGTGTGAGTTTGATAAATTTAATTTAAGGTTTTTGCAATATATAATGTATATGATGTACTGGCTTCTGGAACCATCAGAGTTCAGATCGAATCACTCGAGTTTGGAATGAATTAGAGCAACCTGAAACAAACAGGCCCTATTTTATCGGTTCTCAGAATGCATTCATGTGAAAGGAACTCTGCATTAGCGCGAAGTATAGCACATTTCTACCATGATTCCATGAAGATAAATAGATAGATATTATCATGTTACCATAAGAAGATAAGTCACATTTGATGCACACCGATAATGTGCTAATTGAAGAAAAACATTAGACACCTGTGACTTGAATCAACCATTTAAAAGTAGTAATATAATCCATATCTTATATTTTTCAAAAGAACAAATAAGAATGCAATAATAATATACAGACTGAAATGAGAATATTTATCAATTGCTAAATGAGGTGATAATTTCCATCGAATCACATGCTAATGTTGCTAAACAATTAGGAGACCATGATTTTCATGATCCGTGGAGTTAGCAATAAAGCCTATAGCAAATTTCAAACCTCCACAATATAATTGTAAAACATAATTAAACTAATCAATAGTATTTTGCTTAAATTATCCATCTCTATCATTATGAAAGATAATGTTTTAATGCCTAAATTTGCATGCGCATAATGTCATTATGACAGATAATGCAAAATATTTCCCCTTAATGCAATAAATGCAATGTACGCTTTTTTGAAAAAAAGATAATGTAAAAATAATATATACCTATATAATTTGTCCCTGAATTATCCACCTCTCAACCATTATAAAAATTAACAAAAGTCCCTCGAATCTACGTGTAAATGCTAATATAAGCAATTACGAACAATAATTAAACATCCATAAGTTAAAACTTACATTAGTATAAATAATTATTTTAAATATATCCGCATTTCCGGTCAATTGACTGTTCCACTTCGATAGACCACAGCCAAACCAGACGTCGCACGGGCCAGGCAGCTAGCATTGGACTGGGAGCGCAAGCTAGCCGTAGGCCCGTAGTGTAACAGGCCAGCGGTAGCAGCAGGCGCACAGCACTTCCCGACGCAGGCGCAGCATTCATTCCGACGCAGCCTGCCCCCCAACGAGCTCAACCGGCCAGTGGCCATGGCGCCGGCCGGCGAGCCCAGTCCCGACGCAGCCTTGACGACCGTGTCCAGGAAGAAGAAAGGGCGCAAGTTATTAATTGTACACAGGTGAGCGGTGGCCCGGCGACGGATGGCATTCCTTTGTGCTGCATTGACACCTTGATTCGGCCATTCATTTCATAGTTCCAAGGTCGAACTCTTCACCCGAGCAGTCGCCAGTTTTAAGTGCAGCGCCGTATATAAATAGTCGAAAGGGGAGAAGCGCTTCACCTTCACCTACAGGCATTGATCTAGTGTTTCACTTCCTTGACCCATTCCCAAACCTAGCCACCCTCCTTCAGTCCTCCGCCATGGAACATGGCCGCACTACCATCATGGAGGCCGTACGCTCGGTGCAGCTGCTCAAGATCGACGGCTTCTGCGCCACCTCTGGCATGGCTGACAGTGAGTACATCAAATCCAAATGGATCGTCGATGGCCACGAGTGGGAGGTCTGTTTCTATCCAGCCTGGTACAAGTATGTTGGAGACCAATGGGTAACTTTAAGTCTCCGTCTTCTTAGTCAGCTCCAGAGGGGCAAGTTGAAGGCGAATCTAAGATGCCGATTTGTACATCCGACCGGCCTTCTTGATCCTTCCGCTGAGGGGACTGTGTCCCAAGTATTTGGCATATCCGGTCAATGCTCAAATAGTATTATCCTCATGAGTAGAAAGGATGTAGAATCATCAGGTTACGTTGTGAATGATTCATTAACCGTGCAATGCACTGTTACCGTGCTCAAGGAGCCGCAAGACGTAGTGATCCCAGCTACTACGGAGGTGCCACTTCCTCCCTCTGATCTGCACCGTCACCTCGGTGAGCTCTGGCAGGGCCGCCGGGGAGCAGACGTCTCGTTTGTGCTCGAGTCTGGCGAGCGTTTTCTCGCGCACAGAGCCATTCTTGCCGCAAGGTCGCCTGTGTTCATGGCCGAGTTCTTCGGTGGCATGAGCCAGCAGAGGAGCTCCCAGAGTGTCAGGATCCAGGGCATCGACCCTGCTGTCTTCAAAGCCATGCTTCACTTCATCTACACCGACACAGCTCCGCAGCTTGAAGAGGAGCCTGAGGTGGCGATGGCCATGGCTCAGCACTTGCTTGCAGCTGCAGACAGGTATATTTATGTCTATTTTTGCTGAATGAATCATCCCAAATTTCGTTATTATTGATTGATGCAGCTAATCAGTATTTTCAATTACAGTCTATAACCACTACAAATTTGTGTCGCAGGTACGGGCTTGACAGGCTGAAGCTGATCTGTGAAGGCAAGCTCTCTGGTGGCATCAGCATTGACACAGTTGCGACGACTCTGGCTCTAGCTGAGCAGCACAACTGCTCGCTGCTCAAGGCCAAGTGCATCGATTTCATTGCCAGATCGCCTGAAACTCTTGATGCGGTCGTGGCGACAGAGGGCTACAATCATCTGTTTGCGAGCTGCCCCTTGGTGGTAACTCAACTTCTCAGGGCTGCGCGTGGAAGGAGGTTCTGAAGAGGATCGATTTCTGAGGCTGCCCATGGAAGGAGGATCTGAGGATGATCGACGATTCTAGCTTTGGCATGAAGTCCTAGCGTCCTATCTCTATCTTAGTAGTGTTGATTTGGCATTCAGTCCTAGCGTCCTTTGTCTTAGTAGTGTTCATTTGGCATGTATTCCTACTGTCCTATCCTTATCATAGTAGCGTTAATCAGTTGCTTTATGTTATGATTTTCCTGAGATGTATGCTTGATATTCTGATGAACTAGCTTGCATTTGATTCCTCTTTTAGTTTGAGCTGCGTTGTGCTGTGATTATTTTCGTCAGAGATGTATACCCTTATTCTCCTTTTGTGTTTTATTATGCCAAGAGCAGATTCCCACTTCAATTGCCATTTTCTATTGTTGATTACCGTTTATTCTCTCATGTTTTCATTTGGTTTCTAACGCTCATGCACCTCGCATGCGTGCCAAAACGCTTGTAACACTTGAAAACTGAACAGTCGTTGGTGATTGGTGCATTAAGAAAAGGCGGCGATTAAATGGAAATCAAGGATCGCTCTTCCATGGTCAATGCGCATGAGGGGCTTAGAGCGTATGGCTAATAGTAGGCCAAATGTTTGGCTTAGCCCCCCCCCAACAACAAAAAGTGCTTGGCTTAGCCAAGTAATAAGAAACAAGTATACTCATAGGTTTGGTATTAGAAGTCGTTTGAATGAGGTTTGAGTAAAACATTAAAAATATAAATCATCAATAACTTTTAAGTTGTTGAGTTTGTAAATATTGAAAATTATATGAATAGATTTGTCTTAAAAATACTTTGATAAAAATACAACAATTAGTCCGTTAGTTGTCTACAAAATTTTTTGTTATTAATTATTTCTCTTTCCTATTCCTGCTCACATCTATATCTGATAGGACCCACTAATGGTATGCATCTCGTGTCGTCTTGGTGCTAGAAAGAGCCAAACTCTCTTCTCTCTTCCCTTATCTCCTCCACGTCATAAAAATTGCTAGCTGGCTTAGCCTATAGTCCATTATTGTCTCAGCTCTTATGGCATTGGCATACAATCTTCACTATTGGATGAAGGTAGTATGTGTGGTGTACACATGGCATTGAGCAGCTTGCGTGTTGCTGTAATTGTGTTTTGAAGACTATTTTTTTATATATAATTACTTTTTTTAGAATTAAGAGATCAAAACCTTTCATCCTATAATTAGTTTTTCCTTCACAATAAGATGCCAATAACTAATTAGGCCCTGGATCTGGATTTCAACAAGTCTAATACATAGCAAATATACCAGTTTCTGCTAAACAAGCACAATATTTCAGATGGAAACAATTAATTGCCAACTAATCAAGAGGTAAGAAGCTGTTGAAAAACTTCAGCACCAGGCTAACTTTTTGTGGCCTGTAAAAATCTACTAGCCTTTCTCCAAGACTTTAAAGACATGAAGAAAGTGCACATCATGTTGGGATTCCTAAAACTCCTATTGTATTCACAGTCCTTCCTTTCAAAAAGAATCAGTCAGTAAGCCACCAAAAAAAAGATCTCTATCCATTTTTTTTTAAAAAGCTATCCAAAATGTAGACCAAAATTTTGTTCCTGTGAACTAGAGCTAAAATCACGTGTAATCAGGTTTCAGCACCCACATAGAACCGTCCCGCTTTTGCAAAGTTGCTATCTCCTTCAGCAGGTTCTTGAAGAGAAGCATATCCTTGGACTGAATCTCGACTCTTGAAGTGTTCCGTTATGCTCGTGGAGCTGGCGAACCCGCCATTATGCTGTATGAAGGTGCACAACTGGCGGATCAAGACTTCTGGTTGCACGCGATCATGCTTCTGTTAGAAGAGTTAGATGCTGCGGCTGCCATTCCCAGATGGACTTGATATATGGTTGGAAGCTGATCCTACGTTGAGTTGATGCTCCAATGCATCTGAAGCAGCTCCCTCCCTGGTTCCACGAATCTTAGCCAGAAGTTCAGCAGATGACAGTGCCTTGCCATTCAGAGCACCCACTGGAAGACTTTGACTCCTGCTGCTGGAACTTTCTGATGGCCGTGAGGAACGAGTCAACTGGCTGTTAACTGTGGACCCAAACTTCCTGCGAACAGAGGAGGGTGCCCCAGCAGCACCAGATCTTCCGGTCCATGTGGGAACAGCAAAACTGTCACGGCTTCTGAGCATCCGTGATTGGCGTAAAGCTTCAGCTGCCCTTTGTGCCACCTGTGAAGCTTCTGCTTCTAAAAGCGCACTGTCTGGTCATCATTAGCGTTCATTATGGCATCATGATTGATGGCGCTCTGACAGAGTTCAGAAAACAGGATGTTAACTCAGAAAATTGAAGCATTGCACAAAAGAAGTTTTGTTAGGGGTGAGAAAATACTGCTTACATGAATGCCTTGAGCATCAAAAAGACTCTTCAAAATGTTTGATTCTTCATCTGCTTGGTCAGAGTTAACATCCACTCTCCTTCCCCTCCATTAGATTGTTCAGCTTCACTGGTGCTTGACAAAGCCAAAGCAATATGTGCGTGATCTTGTTGACCATCATTTGGAACCCCAATATTCACATCTTCAGACAACTGGCTGAAAATATTTGATGTTTCAGTTGAGCCATTCCTTAAATCGTCTTGTAGTGTGAATAAATCCTTCATGTCTCTGGCTTTAAAGAATCTCCTCTGCTGAGGGTTTTTCAGTACTTTGTTAGTAAGGAAATGCTTGTATATCTGTCGATGATAGACTTTCTCCTCTATTGTCCCACGTGTGATCAGTCTGTAAACCGTTACATCTCTAGTTTGCCCAATTCGCCATGCACGTTCTCTTGCCTACATCACAAAAAGTTTAATCAGATATGTGTTGATCAGATTTTTCTTTTAATGTAATGGCAGGAGCTCCGCCTTTCAATTAAGAAGAATAGAACTGGCCTAGTTTATAACTTTATATAGGTACAGATTAAAAACACAGAAAATACCCACAATACCAGATCATCATAGCCCTGATGACTAACACACAGAGGTAACACACAAAGTGTTGATCAGATATTGATCCAAGCTTGCAGAGCACTTTATGAAAGAATAGTGAAAGTGTGCAGTGTGCACAAAGCTTAGGAGTTAGGACATAATAAACAGAAGATTATGCATTTATGCTTGTAAGTTTATAAGCAGACAATGATTCAAAATTATTCATCTCTCAAGACATCACTCAACTGGCATCCAGTTTTTCATGTCAGCCTTTTTTAAGGTCCGGTACAACAACTGTATTGATAGTCACACTAATGCATGCACACACAAAAAAGGTTAAAGACTAATAGGTACATATTCATAAAAATACAAAACAGACACAAAATACTCATAATAAACTGCACCTGCATGTCTGTTGAAGGGTTCCAGTCGGGATCATAAATAATAATCCTGTTTGCACCAGTCAAGTTTGTACCCAATCCACCAACTTTTGTGGTCAGAATGAAAACAAATATTTCATCTGTGTTATTGAACTCATCAATTAATGCCATCCTTTGTTTTGCAGGTGTTAGTCCATCCATTCTTCGGTATTGGTAGTCACAAGCCGTCAAAAGAAGTTCTCTAAAATGTCAAGCATTTGTTGAGTTTGAGTGAACAGAAGTACTGGTGGCCTTGGTCCTTCCAGACTTTGAGAACTTGCTCTACTACTTTCATCTTTCCACTTCTTTCAGGATTCCCATAGTCAGGATTCTGAGCAGCATGTTCTCTCTCAAGTAGATCAGGATGATTGCATATCTTCCTTAGGACATCTATACCATACAGTGAATTTCTATTGCCATCAAATATTTGTTCCACCTCTGAACTAGCAAGAAAAGCACGATAAGTAGATCGCTGCTCTGGAGTTAGACTACAGAAAAGAACATGCTCTGTTTTCTTGGGGAGCTGTGCATTGACATCAGCTTTCATCCGTCTGAGAAGGTATGGCATGATAAGATCACGCAGAACAACAGCGCATCTGTATGCTGTTGACACTTGTAATGGTGTCGCATTAGCATAACCACCAACAGTAATTGGCACAGAAAATTCAGTCTCAAATACAGGCAGCACACCTAGTTTTCCAGGGAACACAAAATCGAAAAGAGACCAGAGCTCAGAAAGTTTATTTTGAATAGGTGCACCTGTCATGATTATCCTGTGCACAGTCTGCAGTTGCTTGCACACCAGCGTTATCTCAGCATTGGGGTTCCTTATCGATGACCCTCATCCAACACAGCATATCCCCATTCTATATCAAGCAACTTCTCCCCTAAGATTCTTAGCTGCTCATATGTGGGTTAAAAGCAAACCTGATCCTGAATTTACAACCCGTGAAATCAAGTCATCCCACTTGTTTGCAGGCTTTGCACGTCTAACCTCTTCCTGATCACTATCCCAAGAACCTTCGCTGTCAGAATCACTATATGCCTTGCTCTTTTTACTTGAACCATTTGCAGAATCATGTAAGATCACCACCTTGAACTTTGGATACCACCTACTGGCCTCCCTTTGCCACTGTTGCAGAAGTGTTACGGACAAATAACGATGCTGGGCTTGTACATGCTGCTGTTATGCAAAGAACCAAGAAATGATAAGACTTGCACAGTTTTTCCCAGGCCCATTTCGTCTCCAATAATTCCACCAGCCCTTTGACAGTGTAACTCCCACAACCACTGCACTCCCACTTTTTTGGTAATCAAATAGCTGTTCATAAATTGTGCCAGGAATTCTCAAACCACCTTCAAGGATAACAGGAGATACCCCATCAAAACCTTCTGCTGCTTGATCATCTTCCTCAGAAACTGATGCCGCGGAGGCTCCAACATCCTCATCTGTGAGTACACATATAATTCATTAGGAGATGTGTTCTATTTTCTTGGGTCATAGGAACAATGAGAATGAGTATGGGGAGATAGTCATTTAGGGTTTAGGGTCAAAGTTTTTTTTTTTTTTCCCTTCCTGGTGGTTATTTTTTTGTGTTTTAGGTTACTAATAGGAAGAGGCCGACAAAAGTGTGGGGCGATGAGTATTGCCCTAGGGATTTATAATAGTAAAAAATGGCAAGAAGGATTAAATCGAATTCGATACATGCATATAGAAATAGAATAATAGCAGAGCCTACGGTCTTAGAAACTGTAAACCAAACTCGACATACCATCTTCCAATAGTGATTCCTTCCTTGAATTGGCTTTCCTCCATTTCTTGTCAGGCAAGGGCCTCTTGGTCTTATTCCTTGGTCTCTCTTCCTTTCCTGTTCTTCTGAACTAGGAGATACAGGGCCCCTTTAGAGGCCTCCCAAGCCTTTGAAATGGAGCAGTAGGTGCGTCGAGCCTAGGTAAAGATTCTGGATCAAAACCAATTTGGTGGTTGGGCGGCTTTTGTGCAATCTGCTGCATTGACTGAGCGACTCTAGCAATCCTAGATGCTTCAATTGTTTCTTCAGCTTGTTCGAATCCGATGGATCATCTTGCCTATGAGAAGGTCAGGTAGCTCAACACGCTTCTCAAATCCCTTCAGCTTGTGAAATGGTGTCGATAAGCCCTTCCTGATTAGCTCTTCCCTTTTCTACACCATATAGAGTATTAACATCAGAAAAGCAGTGAAATATAACAAATGAGACAAAAAATAAGAAGCCCCAAGGAGTATTAGCTCACTGTTTCCATAAATCCTGCTGAAGCCCCATCAAGCACTGCGTCAAAGTCTTCATCGTCATTATAAGTCACGGTTTTCACCCTCGGCGTTGACATCTTCTTAGGGTCTCGAGCGGTAGTAGCGACTTCTTCTTCTTACGCCTCGGCTCGTCTTCAACCAGCAAGGCCAGCATTTTATCTTTCGGTTGTCGAGCTTCGACCCGACTCGCGATATCTCCCTCTGAATCTGAGCTCTACGGCTTTCTTGAGGGCTTTAAAGGCGCTCAGTGGCGGCGCCTGCTGGAAGCGCTCCTCCATGAGGTTCGTCCTGAGCAGCACCGCGATCAGCCTGCTTCTGCTTCCTTTTGTCTTGTCCGTCACACGCCCCCGTCGGAGCTGTCAATCTTCTTACCAGCTGCGTCATCGTGGCTCTTTTAATGGTGGGCCTTCTGGCGTCGATCTCGAGCTACACGGGCGCGCTTCTGGTGCAATAGTAACTTGGCCTGCGCATCAGGCTCGGGCGCGACATCACTCCTGCCGGGGTCATCGACGGCTGCTCCTGGCTCATCGTCGCGCTTGGGTTCGGTTTGGACCTGCACAACACGTACACGACGGCGGTTTGAGATGGCGAGACAGATTGTGGGGGGATTAATTACTCAATGCTGTGGTGGTGAGATGCGAGAGGAATGGGATGAAAAAAAAAAAAAAAAGGCACTGGGGGTTTGCCTGCGAGAGGATTTTCTTCTCGATGTCCTCGATGTTGGCGGACGTGACGCCGAGGCTGTGCAGCAGGCGCTGGTCGTCGTCCTCTTCGTCCATGGCGTCTGTCGGGGGATCTGAATAGGGGGCAGACAACGAATTCAGTCTAATTCGTCACAAGATAACCAAGCGAGCGCCGACGGATGGGATGGGTGATGGATTGATTACTCACCACCAGTAAGGCAATCAATCCGAGTCAGTCGGTCGGCGGATGGGGGAGGGCGGCGGAGGGGACTCCACGGCGGAGCACCAGCAGCGAATCGATCGACAGAGTTACACAGAGGCCGGCGGCCTCGCGTGCTGCTTAGTACGGAGGTGGAGAAGGAAGGCGGCCGCGGCGGCGGGAGACGGGGCTGAGAATTCCAGATGCCTCCGTCCGTCCCTCCCTCCCCGGACCCTCCGAATCCGGTCAGAACCCTCGCCTCGACTCGCCTGATCGCCTCCCTCCCCTCCCCTCACTCTCGCGCTAGGGTACGGACGGGGTTTCGTTTCGTCCCCGTCCCGTCTCAGCCCTCGCCCCTCGTGCCTGCGGCCGCCGCAGCACACGGAGGAGGCGGAGGTCGTTGCTGTACGGTCGTATCGCGTTGGAGCCGACGCGGCGCGGCCACCGCCTTTGGCTTGGGTTTGGGCGGGTCGGTCCTGCGCCGTGCGTGCGCGGATGCTGGTGAACTGGTGCGGTCAAAAGCTCGAGTGCTTCTTGCTCCGTCAAAAAAAAAACATTATAGGATTCGTGCCTGTCGGTATACAATGATTAGTAGTATCAACAATTGTGTCTAAAATAAGATCTATTCTTGGAATATATATTTCATCATTAATCTATTGAGAGCGGCTATATTACGGCTAGCCTTAGGCTATATGTATATTGTGTATTGTAAGTGTTAATACTTAGTTATATAAATTTTAGTTAAAATTACAATCAATTATTTCCTCCAGGAAAATTATATCTTTTTTGGACAAAGGGAGTACGTCCTAGTCCTAGTGTAGCCTTCTTGATCTCTACCGCTATTATCGATGATAATAATGTATATAGTAGTAGCTTAAATTAAATTCATCCACAAAAAGTTTTAGATTTCATTTCATGTGTACCAATTCAGTTCACATTCGTACACAAAAGTTTTTTAGGGTTCATTTCACGTGCTGGATTCATCCTCCAACGGTTTGAAGATCTAATTAGAGGAGGGGAGTTGCGGAGTGTTTTTTTTCACTAAAATTTGTATTCATATCAATATAAGAATATAAATATCCTCTTAAAGTTGCTCTTAGTCAAAATTTCCCTTGGGTCTAAGAGATTTTCTAAGTTCAAGATACACTACACCTTAGAATTCCTTTTAAAAGAGTACCTTAAAATCAATTTAGAATATAACGACTTGTACTGTGGAGAACGTCATTTGATTTTTGAAGTTCTAATGTTGGCGTTGGAAACTGCTTGCACTCTTTGCTCAAACAACGTTGTGATGCAGAAAACTTGATTTGTTTACAGGGTTCTGTCTTTCCATCAAAATAAATGGAAATGTTGCCACTACCATCTCATTTTTCGATAAACATGTTAGTAACGTCTGTCGTGATTATTGCTGGATAGGCATCTTTTTAACTACAGTCAACATTCCTCGTCAACCATTGCATCCGGCTCCATGAGCTTGCACCTATCAACGCACAAGAAAATGTCCCAAAATCATATTACGAAGGCAAAATCATATTACGAAGGCTATTTCGGGAGTGGCCACTTCGATCTATCTATAGTGATAATTGGGCAACATATCATATTACCACGAAAACTTCTCTTGAACTCAGTTGCGTAGGCATTCAATGGCAATATCATCACCAAAATGCAGCTGCACGGCCATCTCGGTTCTCATCTATTGT
>JADLZK010008038.1:0-97138 GCA_015847255.1 Hyparrhenia diplandra | reverse complement strand
TGGAATCAAAATCCCGGTTAGGCCTCGTTTGGCTGCAGGTGGTTTGGGGTGTATCAGCCCACGAACCCGGCCCTCCCGTGGATCACGGCCCACGTCGGGTTGAGCATCCACGCAGGCCCAAATTCGCATTTGGCTGCGAGTGTGTGGAAGCGGATCGCGGCATGATCCACGCCGACCCACTTGTAACAAAAATATCTCCATCGACGCCGTGGAACGGGCGAGCCAGAGCTGAGTCGCGCGTCCTCGCATCGAGGTGGAGGGTTCCTCCTCGCGCCGCCACCTCGCGCCGCCGCCTCTCACCATCACGCCTCGCCGTCCACCCTCTTCTCGTCGTGTAGCTCCTTGTCGTCGCCGTCGGGACCTCGCGCCGGGCCGTCGAGACCTCACATCACGACGTCCGAAGTCACGACCTCCGCCGGAGCCGTCCGTCACCTCCTTTGCCGTCGTCATACCGGCACCTTCTCAATCGATCCAGGTTGAAGTTCCTCCTCCATCTCCTCCTCGACGTCATCTCGTTTCCCTTCCTTTTCTTCTCATCCATTTTTTTGCTGCTAGGGTTTCACTCCGGTGGCTGCTGCTGCTGCCACGCCGGTGTTCTTCCAGGTGCATCTCTCCTCCACCTTCCACACCTCCTCCTGATCTTCTTGGAACTCATGTTTTTGTAACTCATGTTTTTTTGTGCTAGATCTACTAGGATATCCAATATTTGTGGGTGTTGTACAAGAAAGAGAAGCTGCTGCTCCCCATCCTTTGAGATTCTCCCATCCTTTGCACCAAGAAAGCTGAATTGTGCCCTCCTCTGCCGCCCGACCAGGTTCAACACCAAACCTCATGTTTTGCTAAAGCTGTTCTGATATGCTAATGCAGTTTATTTGTTCTGATATGCTTTGCTGCCATGAATCATTACTTCTCTGTTTATCTCCAGCCATTGATTGCAGTTAAATACAGTAGTAGTTTATTTGTTCATGCACCCATTGATTCCATTCATATGCTTGAATTTGTTGCAGTTTATTACAGAATTTGTTGCAAGTTTAAATGTTTAACTACTGCAACTTATAAACTGAGGCCAATGCATGCTGCCAATGCATGCTGGTATATGCTGCAACTTATAAACTTTCTTTAATTTATTTCATAATGTGCTGGTATATGTTTATCTCAAACTTGTATTTTCTGTCTTTTTTGTTCATGACTGTTACAGTTTCAGAAAAAACTACTGATCTGCCCAGCCAAGTGTGGAAGCAAGGTACTCCTCAGAAACTTTTCTTGGTTTGTGCAGTTCAGCTTAGTATTATACTGGTTTGGTTCCTCCTTGTGGATGTTAAATTGTGATGCTATTTTGCCCATTAAGATACTGTCAAACTGAATTTATTAAATAACTAGAACTGGAGTTTTTACTGGATTGTATGTTTGCTGTAGCTTGCTAATCTGTACACTAGTTTGTGTGCTTGTGTGATAATAGGAGCAGTAGTATAGTGGCAGCCTGTTTATTGATTTTCTTCATAACTGTTCACTGCCAGGCATGTGTTTTGCTTCAGCTTTGTGAGATTTTACCTGAATACAGGCAGCAACCTTTCCTTTCTTTTTTATCAAGTAGTTCCAGATCTTTTGTGCTGCATACTTAGGGTTGTTGGCTTACTGATTTCTGATCAAGGCTATTTGAAGCGTCATTCTTGATTAGTTATTTGACGATCAGTTTCAGATGGCCTATTACTATGACTCTGTTAGGTTGTTATCTCAGTTGTGTCCATTGGCATATTAATTTCAGTTTCAGCTGAGCTTAGAAATAGTATAAAAAGGTTCGCTATACTCTTATATTCGTTCATTGAATATATAGCTCTATTCTCTGGTTTCTCTGTTTTGCTACAAGTCAGTTTGACAGTGTACTTTTGTTTCAGGTGATCCAGGGAAAATAGTGTCAATGGAAGTAAGGACATATGCTAGTGTCAGAGTGTTGCTATCAAGAATCAAAGTGATTAATTAATATTGAATAGTGGGTGGAAATATGCTGGTGGAGCTGTCTCCAAAGTTATCAGTTAAATAGTTAGCTGTCTTTTTGACTTAGCTATCAAAGTTATCTTACTGTCAAATACTTGGATATTTGTCTGGAGTGTTGAATCTATGAGTTAGTTCACCTATAAATATTTCATAGATATGTACTAAGTTCAGCCATGTGCATGCATGTTACTTTCTCTATTTTCTATGTGAAATTCTATTCTCATGCTTTTTATGTAATTTTTAAAGCATCACTTTTGAAATTAAGTATATTTTGTTTTTATTTTAAAATTTATTTTGAGTTTATTTTAGCTTGTCACCATGCATTCTACGATGACTAGCTGAGTGGAGTGCATGCGAATGGCTAGCTGAGTGCATGGTGACTGACAGACAAATGCATTGCACCGCACATGTCAGCAGCGGAGCAACCCATGTCCTTCCTTTTGTCAAAAAAAAAAAAAACCCCATGTACTTCCAAACGATGACAGTAGCAGCGGGGCAACTCATGCGTGGAGGGGAAGGGATCGGGTGGTGCACGGGGTTGTACCCAATCCACGCTTGGGTGTCATTACAGGTGTAATCCACACACTTGCAGCCAAACGAAGCCTTAGTTGGACCGTACCACAAATGTGACTCCTGATAGACCCCAACTGAAGTGATCATCATCAATTAAGTGCATGCTGCCATCGCTCGCTCCACCGGTCGCAACGCATGATTGCACGCATTGTTCCATACGTATACAGCTGAAAACAGAGCGAGCATGCATGTGCCCAAGCTGCATGCAAAAGACACTACTAGTAGCTGGTGATCCGATGATATGATCGATGTGTGTGGCCCACTGATTAGCACAGAGTGCATGCATCAATGTCCGGCCCGGTGGCACTCGATCAAATCATGCTGCTGCGGTGGCCACTGGCCAGCAGGCCAGCTGATGGAGCTCAAGGGAGGGACAGCCGGACAGGTACGTGTGGTGCAGTACGTGCCGTGCGTTGCGTACACGAGCTGCGGCACATGACGGTGGTCCTCCCTTGTTGTTGTCCTGTCGGGAACGGGACGACGTCCGTAATTCCGTAGCATACGGATGGAACGGAACCCTCCGTGCGCTTCATTATTAAAATCGAGCCCACCTTCACTTTCGGTTTCGGTAATGAAATGAAATGAAATGCGCGCGCTTTGTTTTCCATTTAATCCTCGTTGGGTACTAAACTTTTTACGGTCATTATTTTCGATGCGTAGTTTCACCAAAACATATACATACATATGCATATATAGGAGTATATACATACATACATACATGTCGCGCCGTACTACCACACACACACAATATACTAACGATGTACGTACGCAGGAGTATTATTTTTATTTGTTTGTTTGTTTTTGTCTAGAATCATGGAGACGGACGTCGTTATCTCGATGCGCACGTCCCCATTATTCCTGCCGCACAGTGGCACCCACCATGTGCCGTTTATCTTCAAACTTCCAACCAATCACATGCATGCATGACGTGTGTATCTCGGCTTTTTAAAAGATATTTTACTTTTAGAAAAGATTTTTTTCTAAACTAAATAATCTTTTCTTGATACATCGAGATTAAGTATACCATGGCTGCTTACTGATTAAAGGTTTCCACTATATAAATCCTACAAAATACTTAAATTGTATCCATTAAATTCCCACACAAGATAAGCAAAAATGTCAAAGCATTTCTATTTTTTAATACACGACATTATTCACAACCAAACCCTCTGTTATGAGAAGTAACACAAAGAACTATAAATTTGCATCTAAATTATCCACATATGTCATCATGAAAAAACTAATATAAAATGGCTCTTTGAATTTGCGTCTAAATTAAATTATCCATCTTTTTCACTAACAAAAAAATAACATAAAGTAAGTTAACTTTCCCTAGGACTCGAAATAACAGTAGGGAACTATATAAACCGTAGGGAAACTCACGATTTCCAGTAGTGGTTGTACATCTAACGTGTTGTTTGGCTCAAGAGAATAGTAACACACATGTGAATGAAATCAGATGACATCACATGTGTTGCTATAACATCGAAAGCCTTAAAATTTCTTTACGTTTGTGTTTTTAACGTATAAGCAAGCAGCGATGACCCCTAAATATATTCCATTACGGAAGTCTCAAGATGATACATTGATTATAGTTTCTATAATTCTATCTGTCTTAAATGAGATGCCATCTAACCAAAATGCTGATATGGCAAGCCAATTAACAAGGAGAACCAAAATTGAAGAAATCATTTCTTCGAGAAAACCACGTTTTCCCTTGGCTTGATGCACCAAGAAACGATGAAATCCCGACCGGGAAGAAACCAGCGGCTTCTATCCGGGTGGTCCACGTGGGCTTCGCCCGCGTACGGTAACCACACATCGGCCATCGGCCCCCCTCGCCACGCCACGCCCACGGAGCACAAGGTGTGGCTCACAAAGTTGCTACACACTGAATAAGGATCAATCCGGCACCCCCAAAACCACTGCTTACTGCATGCACGCCACATCATCAAGTCCCACTTGGCACAATGTGCCACACATCCCTAGCCACCCTGCCGCAACCAAATCCACAACCACAATTCCTACCGCAACCAAATCCAGAGATAACACAAGGGGGCATCTGTGCCAACTCAATAGATCAATGAACGACATGCAAAGCAACAAAATACAATGCAAAAATCTGACCTCATCCACGAGAGGCTGATGTCAGTAGATTTATTTGAAACGTAGTTCTATAACATATAACTCATTTTTTTAAGTCTTTCTATTTAAGGTAGCATGTTGTGATTTATACATTTACAGCCAAAGACTCAAAATGACACATTGGAGACACCGTCGATATCTAGTAGCTAGACCTATATGATTCTCACTTGTGGAGTAGTTATATAACCTTTCGTTAAAGTTGTTTTGTTGATGTGTCACAAGTACTTGTGTCTTTAATGGATTTTGACAAGTTATTAGTCAAGTTGGTCGCCTTTGTCACCTTTGACTTATAGTATACTCGTATGGTGGTGGCAATAGCTTTGATGCCCAACAAATAATGATAGCATCTTACGTTCACGGTTCACCTCTTTCTTGTACTGCAAATAATGCGCGTTACACCACCACTGCATATATACATATATGGAATATTGGATTGTATAAATGGAATATGGTCTATGAATGCCAGTGCTGTGTGAAGTATATATGGGTGTGACACATGTGGCTCCCCACTCGCGGCTGATGCTGATCGATGCCACCCAACCCACTTGCCAGCATCAGCAACATATATATAGGCGCGGTCGTATAGACTTGAGCCACGTGGAAAGCTAAGGTCCTATTTTATTTTTATGAGAATCGCGAGAAGCCAAGCCATGGACGCTGGCCAGTCGAGTCGAGTCGGCCGTAGTGTGAACGAAGGAGCCTGCCTGTGACCACACCACTGGAGTGCTCTTTTTCTGCTGTGTGTGCCCGCTTCTTTCCAGAAAGAAAGGGCACCAGTACAAAAATTCATCGGTGACACGAGTGCCATTGTGGTATCGCTTTCGGATGCACAGAGAGTGGTCACTAGAAAGTGCAAGGCCGCACCGCATCTGATCGATCTTTTTTTTTTCATGGAGCCATCAATCATCGTCAGTACTACTAGTCCTAGTCCAGGTTAATTAACTCGCGACGCGTAAATATGACGACACGTTTGTGTTGCGATCGAGCTGACGGTGCTGGGATCGATACATCGACGTGTATAGATCGAGAGGTAGCCCGCGGTCACGAGAAGACCGCCGGCCGGCGGCGCCGCTAGCTAGCTAGTAGCCCGGCCGCGGTCACGGAATATGGATGGCGACGGAATGGAAGGATGCATGGGCTGCGTTTTCAGATTATTTTGTTTTACAAAGAAGTTAGCTATAAGCTTGAGATATTAACAACAGACGCCCCGGTACTCCGTACTTTAGGCAGACGACGGTGATCGATCGATCGATGATGCTGATGGACGGCTGCCACACCCGTGGTTTTTCTCGCTAGCCGTTCGTATTATACAGAGACAAAACCACGTACCACGTGCACGGGACGGGACTATCGTCGCGTCTCGATCGACTTCTGCGAGACAAACACAGTGTAACAACACTTTACCACTCCTGTACCTAATTAACTACGTACAGCTGGTAATTAACCTGCTGAATGTCATGTTGTTTGAAGCACACAGTTTACTGACAGGCAAACAATAATATGCATGCATGTATCATCATCATCTTCATCGCCCAAATCTAAATCATATCGTGTCATGCAAAGCCTTGTTGACCAGCTAGCCTCCTCAGATAAATTACTGCACTGCACCTGATCGAGGAGGCATTTCCAACACAGCATGTGTGTGTGGCCGGCCACTGGAGACAAGTACAGTACGGCACTAGGTTGGCCGATCTGGAAATGAATATAAACATATTCAACGTACGGGTGGCCAATTCACTCGATCGATCCATTGGTTCAGCATTCAGGTGGGCGCCTGCATAGCATAGCACGATGGAGACATGGAAAGATGGGGAGATCGAAAGGGTGGCCCGCCCTGGAGGCACTGCCAGACGACAGCCCCCATTGTGACATGTCGGCATGAACAACAGGGGAGCAGGCTTTATATCCGTAATGTTCTAGTAGAGCTACTAGCTTCTAGTATCCATTCACACTTGATAGACAATTATTAGAGGAGGGGCGAATGTGATTGCGGAAGAAAAAAACTGATCTTAAAATTCTATGTAAATACAAAACCAAATCACAGCTACTGTAGTTTTAAGTTCAACATAGAACACTGCACCTCTACCAAAAATAGTCTTGACTTGACTCAAGTCACTCCGCGCAACAACTCACATGAGCATGTCCCAAATCATCATGCTATCACAAGCATATATAAGCAGCATATATGCATATATCACCCTAATGCCATAATTCAAATCGCTTTGCAATGCCACTTTCATATCAAACCAATTTTTCATCACATGATCTCGCAAAGCTGGCATGATCAGTCAATTAAGTAGATTTACAGCAGCAGCTAGCGCATGGTAGGGCAGGGCAGACAGGTTGGTAAACAACACACTCAGCTAGCTAGCAATATATTGAGTAAAATTTGAGACTGTTTTGACGTCAGCAATATAAAATGAATAGTGCCACATACACATGATGCAATGACATGTAGCACAATTAACCTAATATGCAGGTTCGCGCTCCCTCGATCCAGCGGCAATCGGCACTCATTTTGGCTGCGCTGTGACTCTGATGCACCACGATCAGGACAGCGAGGACTTGGCACGACACGACACGGCCAGAAAAAAGAGAGAGAGAGAGAGAGGGAGCAGGCTTGATGGTCACGGGCAGCTTTGCATTGCGGACTGCGCACAGGGCATGACAAGGCTGAGCAGTGTTTGGATTCTTAACTTTAGTCACCCGACTAAAATATAGGGGGTGTTTGGCTTTTTAGTCATGTGACTAAACTTAAAGGGTGTTTGGATTCTTAGTCATGTGACTAAACTTTAGTCACCCGACTAAAATATAAAAAGTTAGGGGTACTTTGACTTCTTAACTTTAGTCACTTTTTGGATTTTAGTCACCCGTGTTTGGAAGTGGGGTGACTAAAGTGACTAAAACATGGTGGACTAAAGTTTTAGTCACCCAATCCAAACAGGCTCTTAGTCACCTGACTAAAATATAAAAGTTAAGGATACCCCGACTTCTCAATTTTAGTCATCTTTTGAATTTTAGTCACCCTGTTTAGAAGTGAAGTGACTAGAAGTGACTAAAACATGGGGTGACTAAAGTTTTAGTCACCCAATCCAAACAGGCCCTAAAAGTTAGGGGTACCTTAACTTCTCAATTTTAATTATCCCCGTTTGGAAGTGAAATGACTAAAAGTGATTAAAACAGGTCTCTCTCCATGTCTTTCAGTTATAATTTTTATGATATGTATGAGTGTGTTTTCTCCTTTTCTTTTGCGAATAGCTGAATTTTTCATTTTTCATTTTTTAGATTTTTTATTTGTCTCATTTAGTTGGGCTGGGTGTATATGTAGCTGCTATCTGACTGTGTCTCTCTTGTGTATGTTGTCCTTTGCTTTTAAAGTTGTCGCGGGGTGGTGGTGTGGTTTGGAGTTGAAGTTAGTTGAGTTGAAACTGCTGGTTTCAAGCTAAAAATACAGTGTTTATTAGCCAACTGTCACTTTGTCCTGATGGCTGAAGCTGCAGCCCTCTCCTTGGCTGCTCAGATCGCTATCAAAATAGGCTTGCAACAGGCTACTTTCTACACTAACAGCGAGATTCTAGCCTCTTAGTTATGTTCAGGGGATTATTATGATATTCCTGACTGGAGAATTGAACCATTCACTGAAGCTTTCAGGCAGCACGCTGCTCCCAATAGCTTCAAGGTTCTCAAGGTAGACAGGCTCAACAATGCAACGGCTCATCAACGGGCAAAATGTGCTGTTAAATCGCCCCCTAGAACCTCCAACCTACTTAGCATCACCTGTACTAATACCATGCATTCCTCTGAATGCCCTGTGTACCAAGCCTTGCAAGAAGCAAGCTTCACTATGTACTGTTTTGTAACAACATGTTGCTGTTAATATAATGGAGTGATATCCTTTGTCAAAAAAAAAAGTTGAAATTTTTAGCTTTTATTTTCTAAGTTCTTCGCTACATATGACGCCTTTGCTAGCTGCTGGAGTTGTTGTTGCTACTGAAGTCCAATGTGTGTGTGTGGGCGTTATTATTGATTTTAGACCGTAAAAAAACAAATATTACGCGTTATTATTGATTTTAGACCGTAAAAAAAACAAATATTACACACATGAATATTATGTGGAATACATTGTTGGAGTTATGTAAAATGAATGATTCATACGAAGATTACAAAAAGAAAATTTAGTTTTCCTTTCCACGAGACCTAGAAAAAAAAATATGCATCCAAATAAATAAATATAAGACCTAAAATAGCTACAAGCCACATTTACAAATCAATCGGAACTTTTAACAAAAAACCGCCCCACCCACACCTCGCCTACGAAAACCTCAAGATGAAATAAGTAGAGAGACATACCTCCACAGTGACAGGCACATGAACAAGCTGCCTGCGGCGCAGGTGGACCAGCAGGCAAAGGAATAGCAGGCAGAGGAATGAATTTCTTCATGTTGATAGACTAATCTTCCAGATTTTTTTTAGCAATCCACGGTCCAACGGACCGCGGTCACACTAACAAAAATCAGCACTGCTCGCACAACTGCTTGATGACTCGTCCGTCACGTATGCATTCACCATTGAAAAGAGAACATGGTTGAGATACTCCACTGCATAGGACGATATCCTAGAAAGAAAACCTGTGCATTAGAGGCATGGCGCCCGATTATGTCCCCCAGTGGCGGAGCCAGGGGGACTGGCAGGGCCATGCCCCCCCCAGATTTCCAAGCAAATTTTGTACTAGTATAAATTTATAATTTTTATTTATATTAAGATGGAAAATATAGTAAAATTCTTGTTACATATACCTTTTTAATATTTTTTGATAATTAAATCATACAAAACAAGATTAGATAATATTGCAAGCACATTAGAAGGACTAAAATATAGATATTAAAGTTTACGAAATCATCTCATATGCCTTATTATCTACCATAAAAATAGCGTATTTGCTCCAAGAGTATATATAAAAATATGAGTACTCGTGTCGTTGCGATCGAGCTGACGGTGCTGGGATACGTAGATAGACGTGGGATTCATGGGAAACGAAAGCTGACGGGGTGCTAGCTGTCTACTAGAGAGGTAGCCCGCGGTCACGAGAAGACCGCCGGCCGGCGGCGCCGCTAGCTACTAGCCCGCGGTCACGGAATACGGATGGCGACGGAATGGAAGGATGCATGGGCTGCTTTTTTTTCAGATCATTTTGTTTTACAAAGAAGTTAGCTGTAGTCTTGATATATACTGTACAACAGGCGGCCGGGTACTCCGTACTTAGGCAGACAACGGTGATCGATCTATGCTGATGGACGGCTACCAGTCGTGGTTTTCTCGCTAGCCGTTCGTATTATACAGAGACAAAACCACGTACCACGTGCACGGGACGGGACTATCGATCGTCGCGTCTCGATGGACGCACACGGACGGGTACAGGGCCGGCCCTGAGATTTTGGGGCCCAGGGCGAGACTAAAGATCGAGGCCCCCCTCAGAACATACATATGTACATCTGTTATCGCTGGTATAAATGTTATGCACGAATTTTTAAACCATATCAAATGGTCCAAAATTAGACAAATAGGGAGCAAAATTTTCTTTTAACAGATATATACACATAAAGTTTTAAAATATATATTTTCATACAATGCTATCATCCTTCTCGATGTCCAAATCCTTATATACTGTAAGGCCTTGCTATTGGTATTAGTAGTATTTGTTTGCTCCTACGAGCAATAGTTACTAATTCAACTATATTTTTCTTTTGTGTTTATATTGTTTATTAATTATTAAAATATATATATATGGATGTCTCCTCTACGTGAGCACTCAATTTCCCTCTTTTCATTTTCTAATCTAACTATTAACTACATCATTTATAGAATGCATGCTGGTATTTTTAAAATACATTTAGTACTAAACAGAAGGCACACTAATGCCTCGTATCACTCCGGCTTCTATTCCAAAAAATAGATGCATGCATATATAGTTGCAAAAGTACGGCACACGTCCAGCATGCATGCAGTCATGACGGCACAAGCAAATATTAGTCGCCAATTCGCAGTTTTCTGTGGGCATGAGCGTGCGTATACTACATGCATACAACCATCCAGGGGCCTCAGGGGCCCAGGGCGGCCGCCCCGTTCGCCCGCCCCCAGGGCCGGGGCTGACGGGTAACTAATTAACCTGCTACATGCCCGCGCTACTCCAATCCACCTACAACGACGACCACAATTTATAATTTGCTAGTACGTCCAAGACTACTGTCGTTTGAGCATGCTGCAACACAGTGTAACAACACTTTACCACTCCTGTACCTAATTAACTACAGCTGGTAATTAACCTGCTGAATGTCGTCATGTTGTTTGACGCACACAGTTTATTGACAGGGAAACAGTAATATGCATGCATGTATCATCATCATCGCCCAAATCTATCATACCGTATCTTGCAAAGCCAGTTGCCTGAGCACTGCACCTGAGGCTACTCCAACACAGCACGTGTGGCCGGCCACTGGAGACAAGTACAGTACGGCACTAGGTTCGGCCGACCTGAAAATGGATATATAAACATACAGTATATCTGAGGGTGGCCAATTCACCCCATCGATCCATTTGATTCCTCAGATTCAGCATTCAGGTGGCGCCTGCATAGCACGACGGAGACATGGAAAGATGGGGAGATCGAAAAGGCTGGCCACTGCCAGACGACAGCCCCCATTGTGACATGTCGGGATGAACGACAGGACATATTGTCCACCTTTATATCGGTAATGTTCAGTAGAGCTAGCTTAGTATCCATTCACACTTGATAGGCAATCAGAGGAGGAGGAATGATTGCGTAACAAAAAACTAATTTTAAAATTCTCTGTAAATATTACTTTCAAAAAAAAAAAAAGTTCTCTGTAAATACAAAACCAAATCACAGCTCGTCTCAAGTTCAACATAGAGCACTGCACCTCTACCAAAAATAATCTCGACTTGACTCAAGTCAATTCGCACAACAACTCACATGAGCATGTCACGCAACAATACCAAATCATCATGCTATCACAAGCATATATAAACAACATATGCATATATCATCCTAATGCCAAAATTCAAAGCGCTTTGCAATGCCAATTTCGTATCAAACCATTTTTTTCATCGTCGTATGATTTCACACAAATATGTCATGAGTTAATTAAGTAGAGTTAATGGTCAAATCAATCAAAGCAATAGTAGTACTTCCTCCGTTCCAAAACTGTTGCAAGTGTGGAAAACGTGCCATCAACTTTGACTAGATTTTTTAAAAATACGTGCAACATTTATATCTCTAAATAAATTTGTTAAAAAAACTAGACTTAAAAAATCTTTCCGATAATACTAATTACTTAGTATAAATATTTATATATTTTAATATATAATTGCCGATACATTATTCTCGGGAAGCGGGAATTGCAATAGTTTTAGAACAGAGGGAGCAGTACCTGCAGCAGCGCAGGGTAGGGCAGGGCAGACAGGTTGGTAAACTACACACTCAGCTAGCTGCCGCCCTATTTTTCCTCTATCAAAATTGAGACTGTTTTGACGTCAGCAATATATTGAGTAATAAAATGAATAGTGTCACAGGCAGGCACACGATGCAATGACATGTAGCACAAGCTAATATGCAGGCTCGCTAGCTCCCTCGATCCAGCGGCAACGGGCACTCATTTTGGCTGCGCTCTGACTCTGATGCACCGCGATCAGGACAGCGAGGACGTGACACGACACGGCCAAAAAACAGAGAGCGTGCGAGCAGGCTTTGATTGATGGTCACGGGCAGCTTTGCATTGCGGACTGCGCACAGGGCAGGACAAGGCTTAGGCGTCCGTAATGGTAATAAATTTGCTTGACTAGCTACGTAGTCGGTGGCGTGGAGGTGAGAGGCAACAATAAAAGACTATTTTATATTGGTGGGCCCACATACTCTTTCTCTCACGTGTTCTTGGGCTTTGCGTGAAATAGTAGCTATTTGACGTAGCCCGACTATTCTCTAACCTACGCTTTTTTTCATGCCACGTCACATTTAAATAGCGAAATAGCTGACCATTAGGGTTAAATTAATAATCGATGCGGCTCATGACGCCTGCTCTCTCTCTGCCCACAGCGCATGTTCCTTGTCGCTTTCATGGTCAGGCCCTGTGTCGCCGCGTGTCGTCCGTCCCAGACTCCAGTGTTCACCCATCCTAGTCGAAGATGCTCATACCGTTTTTGTTAAAAAAAAAAAAAAAATCCTGGTTTTGTATCGTTTCTTTTTATTTGGTTTTTCTTCGGATGACTCCTTGTACCACACTTTTTTTTTTTTTTTTTTTTTTTTTTTTTGAGAAAGACTCCTTGTACCACACTGCCTTGGAACCTTCGCTTGCGGGTGGTGCTAATGGTCTCAAAGTAGCCCAATGCAAACGGACTACATTGGGCCTCTAACGACCCATTCATCTTCTGCTGTTAGAGACACGGGCTCACCGCAGAGCCAGCCCTGCGATGACTCGGCCTGCGGGCTGCGGCGGCGCAGCGGGAGGAAAAAGCGTCGAGTCGTCGACTGAACAGACGATGGATACAGGCAGTACGCGGTGACTTTGCTACGCCTCGCCCTGACGATGGGTCACGATCCGGTCCAATCATATTTTATTCTATCAAAAAAAATTAATTCAATCCCACACCAGCCCATCCGATCCTAATCTCTACCTATCGAATCTCGAGTTCAAGCTCGAGCAGGAGAGCGTGGCCACGTTGCCTGCAAAACACCAGCCATTGGATCTCAATCGGATGGACCCAGCTACTCCACGGGTCATTTTCGAAGGCACTGTTCAAGTACTGTTGATCTGACGATTGTACTGTACAAGCTGGCAGTTGCTACGCGTACCCAAGAAACGTATTAAAAGATAAAAATAAGCTCTTTCCCTTTCCAGAAAAAAATTTGAAAATAAACTAGAACCACTCTAGAACCTACCCAAATATTTTCACCCCTTCTTCATCATCCAAAAAAATCAAAATAATTTTCGAATTCCTCTCATTCGGTGCTTTATCGATAAACTTAGGAAGTTTATATCTCATTTTCAAATAAACAAGAACCACTCTAGAACCAACCTAAATATTCCCACCCCTTCTTCATCATCCAAAAAAAAATCAAAATATTTTTTAAAAATTCCTCTCATTCACGCTTTATAGATAAACTTAGGAAGTTTATATCTCATTCACTCTAACTCCGAATCACGTAATTCTTCCACCAAAAAATCTTCTAAAATAAAATCAAACAAATCCTTTTTCATAATTTTTTTCACCCCTTCTTCATCATCCAAAAATCGAATAATTTTCAATCGATCCTAAATCCGAATCCCATAATTCTTCCATCAAAAAAAACTTCTAAATAAAACCCTATATATTCAAATCATTTTTTTTTGTTTTTGTGATAACCCTTCTCCATCATCAAAAATCCAAAAATAATTTCCCAATTCATCTCATTCGCATTTTGTCAATAAAATTAATTTTATATCTCATAAAAAGTCTAATATAAAACCCTACATATTCATATCCTTTTTTCCCAATTTTCGGTGATTGTCACAAATGCAAACAACCATTCTTTTCAACAATTCCATTGGCGATTATCGCAAATACCAAGATTTTGTCTATTTTCCAGCAAACTTCAACATCTCTACTCAGCTACGAGAAATTTTAGATATATCAGCGGACATCTCTTCTTCAATTGCTAAATTAACTCACAATCATATATAAATGCAAATGCTACTTTTTACTGCCATTTTTTCCAACGTAAATTCTAAAGTTGTACGAACCTACAAAATCACCATGCAAACCGTAAGGTCCATCGTATAGCAAATTAATTGTACTACTAATATATATCGTGAAATCCATCATATAGCGAATTAATTCTACTAATATATATACTACTATTTTCTCATTGATCATAAAACTATAGAACCAATATTTACCATGGGTAAATGATGACTTATAATCACCACGGAAACATAAAACTAATATATTGCATAAAGACCAATTCAGTTACCATTATTTATACTCATGTACTAACTACAAAGGGAAAAAAAATGGCCAATGCGCGGCAAAGCCGCGCAGTTTTCTAGTGTTACAGAATCCTAACCCACTCAGGAGCCTATTTGAGCCCAATTATTGATGCCCAGCAACATTCCAAGGGCCACAGGCATGTGCTGCTACTAGCAATCCAAGGACCTTCACTAGCAATTCGGCTGCCACTAGCACGTACTCCCTCCGTTCCACAATACTTGCAATTTTTTAACTCATATAAAAGCGTGTTTTTGACCTCTCGTCTTATTCAACTTTTTAATAAATATTATCATTTTTGTTATGACTTATTATATCACTAAAGATATTGTAATGATGCTTTATTTGTTTTATAATTTATATAAAAAATTTGAATAAGACGAGCAATAAACACATTTTTATATGAGTCAAAGAATTGTAAGTATTATGAAACGGAGGGAGTACAATAGTAAAGTCTGTCATCAACAAAAAGCAAGCGTGCCCACCGAGGGAGAGAAGCTAATAAAAGTGTAAACAAAAATAAATTAAATATAAAAATAAATAATAAATTACATCCACCAAATTCAGCGGCGCACTAGTGTCCGACGGACACAAACACCCGTCCGACCAGGTCACGGCCCAGGCCCTCGTTGTTTCTCGGTGGCCTCAGTACAAATAGCTAACATCAGCGTGTATTTAATATTTTTAACTTAAAAATATCATATCTTTTGAATCAAGTATCCAAATCAAAATTCGATTGCACCATTGTGCTTCTTACGATAAACTCTTCAAAACAAGACCCCTAAATGAATATGTTTCATTGAATTTTTTAATGGACACTTTATCTCATAATAATCATGCATTTGAAGATAAACTCTGCGCCGCTCCAACCCTAGGGCGCCGCCGCCCTGCCCGTCGTCCACCACCAGGTCCCCCTCCCTTCTCCTCCCAAGATCACACCGGGGCTGAAGGGGAGTGGGGATCCATCGTTTTTAATAAGTTTTTCTAGTAGATCGAGTCTTCAAGGTTAAAGTTTCTCCGGAGATCCAATCGAAGAAATTGGCTACGGCGTAAAGGCGTCGTCAAGATTATCGATGGAGCAATGGAGCATGTCGTTCCTCGGGTGATGGCAAGGCGAAGACATCACCATTGATGAATAATAAGGTACTCCGGCCCTTCCTTTGTCTCGTTGTGGTTCTTTGCGACCATGACGATGGGCTAGTGAGATTTAGTTTTCCAACGATATCTATCCGGATGTCGGTTGGACTTGTGTTCTCTCATGACGAACCCCGGTGAAGGCAACAACGATGAGTTCGACGGCGTAATCGGTGGCGCCAATTTCATCATGTTCGCATGTGGAGTTTTAGCGGTTTATTCCTCTTTTACAAAAGTGATGGGTATGAGGATGACAACGGTGGATGGTGAGATGGCCCTGTTGCTCGGTCGGAGCTTTGCGTCCGTGGCATATCCGTTTGGGATGATGATCCTAGATGGTGGAATTTATGGCTTTTTAATGTTTCTTGTCTCCCATCAATGAAGGTAGAGTAGTTTGGTTTACTTTTTGTAATGAGAGGATGTAACTTGCTTTAGTGTTAATGGAATTTTTCCTTGTCGCAAAAAAAAAAAAAAAAGAAAAAGACCCCTACATGAATATGTTTCATTGATTTTTTTTAATGGACACTTTATCTCATAATAATCATGCATTTGAAAATTATCGTTGAACATACCTAGATACAACATAGAACATCAGTTGTATACTAATTGAACATCCTTAGATACACCATAGAACATCACATAGATACTAGACGAACATCATACATACGCTACGAGAACATCACATGTACACTAATTAAACGTTATCGATATACACGTAGAACATCACATGTATACTAACTGAGCATTAATAGATACACATAAAAGATCATAGGTAAAAATAAAAGATAGAAAAACAAACAAAAATAAATAAAGGGATGTGCTATATCCTAGTCGTCTAGGAATATAGTTTTTTTCCCAGTGACATGCATAGAACATCACGTATATATCAAAACTTCTCGTATAGGAAACCCCCACTTAGGAGTTCTTGTGGTTAACCCAAGCCACGAAAACTCCTTCTTACCCTTCGCATTCCTTCTCCGGCCGTCATCCAGCGTGTTTCGCGTCCGTCCCCTTTCCGCCCGCCCGCCCCGGTTCCTGCGACAACAAGAAAATCAAAGCTCGCAGTTCTTTCTTTGCCGAAGCCGAAAGGTCGTCATTTGCAATAGTTTAAATAACTCCCCTCTGCCTCCGCCATGTCTTGCACCGCCCGGCGACACCGAGCGCGTCGGCTTCTCCGAGATGAGTCATCACGACGCCATCGGGCGGTATCGCTCTCCACCTCGGCGGGCGCAAGCGGCGACCCGAGCTTGGCGGCGACGGAGACCGTTTGTCTCGATGGGAGAAGGCCGACCACGAGATCGGCGCCGCGACACGCTCCATCACCGACGCCATGTGCCCGGCGACAAACCTCAAGATCCGGTCATCAATCTCGTCGATGCGCCACCGAACGCTACTTCACCAAACCCCGGCGCGTCCGAGGCGTTCGAAGGTCCCGCTCCCGTTCCACGGCCAGCGTCCCGTTGGCGCCGCCGAGTCGCGGTCCACGGCCGGAGGATAAGTGGCGGCGCCCGGCCGCCCCGGGCGACGCGCGACGTCGTTCTTCTTTGCCCGGCGGCGGTCCTTCCACGGCCACGCAGCGTCTGCGCGGCCGAGCGGGCGGTCCCTTCCACGCGTGGCGCCGGGCGTCATGGACCTGCGCTCGACTGCCCGCGCCGGTAGTGGCGTCAGCGGCGACGGCGGGGAGCGGCGCACCCAGGCCCGGCGCGGGCGAAGCCGGTCACTGGAGGATCCCCCTCGGAGCTGCGCGCTTCGGCGGCCCCCGCCCACCGTCTTTACCGCAGCGCTCTCTGGGCGGGTCGATATGAGCGCCCTCGAGCTCTTCGCGCGGAGCTCTAGCGGCGGCTGTCCGTCCACCACGCGTCGAGGGCTGCGCGTGCCTCCCCTCCCGATGAATCTCCCCGCGCGAGCCACCGCCGTGGCGGCGCCTCAACCACTGACGAACCTGCCGCGTGGCGCAGCGAGCACGGCCATAGGGAGGCAGCGCACAACATGCAAAGACGCCGCGCAAGACTCGCCATCACCGCGCCGCTCTCCGTCGCGTCCTTGGCACCTCCTTCCCACGAAGATGGATCCATGAAAAAGGCTCGAAAAAGGCTCAAGGCCAATGCCGTGTAGATAGGGTGGTTTTTCTTAAGATGGGTCCCGCATATAAGATCCTGTGCCTGTCATCTTCTATATATACTCGGTATATATGTGCATGTTTCTTACATACAGAATTTAAATCACAGTTCGCGCAGAATGTGTGTTTGCATGTTGCAGGTGACTACTTGAGTATGCTCTTTGGTCATATGTTAGATATAAGTGTATTTTCTTTATGAACATATGTATTTGATTGACAAACGTTTTATACTTTACCGAAGATGGATCACCACATTTTTTCTTTAATATTTTGGCATAAAATTACAAAGAAACAAAAGAATAATTCTTCCTATGTAGAAAAAATCTATTGCTGGCTTTCTTAAAAGCCGAGTAAATCTCCTTTCAAAAAAAAATCTATTGCATTTACGCGGCAATGCGCGGAGAGTTCTCCTAGTTGAGAGAATATCACATAAAACATCACAGAACATAGTTTCTATACTACGCGAACAATACAACACATTGACACAGAAGGCAATTAAAAATATAAATTGACAAGTTACAATTTTTTACTATAGAAGAACAAATGACAATTTATATCTAATAAGCACAATCACAGATGATAAATAAACAATCCATAATATTCGCGTAGTATAGAAATGATGCTCTACGATGTTTTATGCGATGTTCGTTTAATATATATGTGATGTTCTATGTCATCGCTTGATTTTTATTTTTTTTCCTGTAGACGAAAAGTGAAAAGAAAACAAATAAAAATATTAGAACTTCACACCGCACACGAACATAAAACAAAAAAAGAATTAGAGAAAAATAAAAATTAAATAAGAGGAACAAAAAATAGAATAATGAAAATCATCAAAAAAATAAAACTAATAAAATATAAATAAAAATGAAGCACGAAAAGAAAAAAAAAAGAAAATAAAATAAAAAAATAAAAGAAGGAGAAATGAAGAGACACACGCGGCGCTGATCTCGCATGCCATCGCTGCATGGACCTCGGTAACGTTTGGGCCCAAAAAAAAAAAAAGCAGCTGAACACCGGTGGAAGAAGGCCGATGAATTCAAACTGGGCTGAAAGAAAGCGGATTTAAAGAAGGCAGGAGGGGACGGACTTGAAGATTTCGGCCAAATTTATGGGCAGCGCTAGCGCTAGGACGTCCGATGGAATTTGTTTCCATTGGACGCCCCGGCCCGGCCCACCTGTGTTAGCTAGCAGTGGCTCCGCCGCCGCTGAGCATCCCGAAAAGCCCCGTCGCCCGCCGCCGCTGAGCATCCTGAAAAGCCCCGTCGCGCCGCCTTCTTCCCCCGCCGCGCGCCAGCCCGCGCCACAGCTCCGCGCTCTGGCCCCTCCCCTCGACACTGCAGAGCAACAGAGCATCATCCGAACGCAGAGCAGCAGAAGCAACGCCCTGAGCAGCCCTGTTCTACATCTCGCTCCTCCTCCACCCCGGCAAGGAACGCGCCACTGCACCCCGTGCATGGGTCTGCTCCGCCCAATCTTATCGGACCCAGCAACTCCGCAACATCGGAAAATAACTACTGAAACATTGAAAAAAATCCACTGCAACATCGGAAAAAATCTACTGAAACATTGAAAACATCCACTGCAACACTGGAAGAAGTTATTTGCAACATTGAAAAAACACATAATGCAACAACAAAAAATGATGTTGCAAACTACTAATATCTCAAGAACTACGATTGCAACATCACAAAAAAACGTCTGTTGCAACAACCAAACAAATACAATTGCAACATTCAAAGTCATCTGTTGCAACATCAATCAAAAACAAACATTCTGCCGGCTGTCCGAGAGGCCGCCGCGGCTGCCGATGTCATCTTCCTCGTGGTCGGCTTCCCCCGACGTCCGCTCCACCACCCTCGATCTATCCACCGACGCCCTCTCCGGGCTCGCCCCAGGCTGCATCCTCGTCGACATGACCACCTCCGACCCCACCCTCGCCGCCGAGATAGCTGTGGCCGCTGCAGCCGCCGGCTGCTCGGCCGTCGAAGAGGAGCAATCATGCGGGGCGATGAGAAGAGGAGCAATCGAAGCAGGTGGATGCGTGACGCCGTGGGAGCGAACGATGTGAGCCATGCGGCAGGGTGAGGCAGGTGAGGCACGCATGCGTGGATAAGATTTGGGGGGAAAGGAAGGCAGATGGATGAGAACGACGCGAGATATGAGTGGTGGAGACGCGAGATATGAGTGGTGGAGAAGTGCCCAGCATTTTTTTTTTTTTAAGAAACGAACTCGCGTCGTGGGCTCTCGTGGCCCAGGACGGAGCGTCCGATCGCTCGGACGACCGGTCCGTAGCATTACCGCAAATGTATCTGTTACACTTTTTCCCATACAAATTGAAAACTCAGTTAGACTTGCATCTTTGAACACCCTCAGTACTGAACAAGTATGTAAATTAGAATGAGTAAGTACAAACATCTCATCATCATTTGTGGTTCACTAGAATGAGTACAAGTTCTGAACAAAACCTAAAGCATAGAAATTAGGCCTCTTAACAAAGGATCTATTTCTTTGATGCACAGTAATAGAGCATATTCTTCAACAGTACTAAGTGCAAGAAAAAAAATATTATTGGACTGTATGAATGTATGAAATGTGGAGCAAAATGGACACCCCAACATCATGATGTTGCTAAAATTCTGCATCTTAACCCAAGACCTGAAGGTTAAATCCAATTGGTTGCATCGTTGGAAGATTCGTTTAGAATTTTATTTTAAAAATAACAACAAAGTTTTAGACTTCCCATGTGAACAGTAAGTGTGATGTACTTATCTTTTATGCGATCAATATAGAGCTACATATTCATTGCATTAAGAGAAAATCATTTAGGCTACAAAAGGCAAAACAACACACACAAGAGTTGACAACGTAGAACTGAACACCAGTTTTCATATTGCTTTTTTCAACATTGTCATTCCTTAGCATGCTTTTATATGCATATGTACGAGGAGGAGGAGCGGAGATGTCATGATCCGGGAAATAGAGCCCGGAAGGACAGGGCCGATAGGCCCAAGGAGCGCGGCGCCGCCCCCCGGGCCTTGCGGCGCCGCGCCCGCCTCCGTCCCCCCTCCCTTCCGCGGATTCTTCAAAGAACTAATTCGGAGAAAAGGAAGGAAAATATCTAGGATTATCTTTAGATGTTTTTGGTGTGCAAGGGGAAATCTCATCTATAAGGGAGACCCTTATTAGGAAATAAATAAATAGGACATGCTTGTAAAAGGTATTCCAATCTATAAGGAAACCTTTAGAGATTGTTTGAGATACAAGTCCCACTAGCCGGGCTATATAAGTAAGGGATCTGTAATCTTTCGGGGGGAACAAGCAAAATAAAGAAATTTTATCCCAATCTCTCTTCCTCTTCCTCTCCCCCCCCCAAGGCCCTGCTCTCATTTCCGATCGCCGCCACCCGGCCGCCCGCGCCCCCTTGGCGCCAGCCGCCCCACCCCGCCGGGCCGCCGCCGCTGCGCCACCTCCACCACCATCACCCATCCTCCTCCTCTTCCACCAATCTCTCAATCTACGTGTCGGGCTCCGGCCCAATCTAGCCGGTTCCCCGACGGGAGAGAAAAACAGAGGTGGAAATAAGAAGACAAGCCAAAATTTCTAAAGCACCAAAAATACTCACCACTATGCTTATTAGACATGAGTTTATACATATAACTTTTTTTTTTTATATACAACTTTTTAACCTTAACATTTGTGTACGTTGTAGTCATATAAAAAAGATTGAAGGTCGTGTCCAAATTCCTCGAAAGCTAAATCTCGCCCTATATATGAGTAGTAGGGTAGAAAACATCGGGGATATGGATTACCATCTAGTTCATAAGGGAATGACGATTTTTTTCCCAAGCGAGCACTACTGAAGCATATGTCAAAACTTATAAGGACACACGGTTTTCTTGCAATGATCATATTATTGTATGTTTTACAAATATTTGTCTTCCCTATTTTACCTTATTTCTTATTTGTTTGTTTATTTCTTATGTATTACTTTATATGTTGCATATGTTATTTGTAGGCTCAATTAACTGTTGATGATATTAGTTATATATTATATCAGGTATATACTTTATGTTTGTCACATTGTCCTTATTATTTAAATAATGACAAAACTCAAAGACGGAAGATTCATTTGTCTTGTGAATTTAAAAATCAGAATGTCCATTTATCCTTATGATACAAGGCCTTTTTTTTTTAGGAATGATATAGTTTTCTCTCGTCTTCTTGTAACTAAAGAAGAAAATGAAGGGGAACATCAATGTGCATTTGGAAAATCTAGAAGTGTAAGTGAGGTATATTGAGAGGAGGATGGTATCGATCGAGATGAGACTGAGGATTAAGTGGCGCCTTTCTCCTCTCTAGCAACCACCATGGAGGGGTATTTATAGTTGGGTAAACCTTTGACAACTCAAGTGACCTTTTTCCATCCCGCCCCTCTTGAAACACCATTTTACGACACACTGCAAATCCTAAAGGGACCGGTCTTGACCTTTGTTCTTCAAGACCTTGTTACTTTGAGACCATTCTCATTTGCTTTATTATCCAGGTGTAAGGTCCTAGATGGCTAGGGGGTGAAAGGCCTATAAAAATTTTCTACAAACTCACTAAACAAACCGGTTAGTATAACAAATGGTGATTAAGCGGTTTGCACTAGCTCTAGTGGTCTTGCAAGCCTTCTAGTGACAAGAATAAATATTTCTATGATCTCTAAATCACACAAAGTTTATGTCACTACTCTATCTAGTGAGCGGTCCTAATATGATCCTTATGCTAGCAAGAACAACTACACAAAGCAAGTCTTTGCTCTCTACTCAAGGTAAGCTAGGAAAGTAATGCAAGAGTGAGAAGCTTGTTATACCGTCGTAGTAGAGGCAATGAACCAATCACCGTGAAGAGAATGAACAATCAATCACATGAAGATGATGATCCAATCACCGAGACAATGAACAAGTCGATTTGTTTATCCCGAGTTCACTTGTAAACCGACAAGCTAGTCTCCGGTTGTGCCGACGAACACAAGGATGATGTTTGAGCTAGACGGTGCACTTGCTAACCTCAACACACCACTCACAAGAGAGGGTACCCAAAGCACGAGCAATGTATTCCTTGCACTTTGTCTTCCCGACGAGGAGTGCGTGATCCTCTCATAAATTCGCCCTCCCGAGGTGGCCAAGAACAATCACCAACTCTTGCCAACGCCTCCACCAAAACACCAAGCCGGCTAGGAGCGGTGTCTCCAAGAGAAACAAGAAACCAACCAGCTCACAACGATCCACAAGTGCCTCTAGATGCAAAGATCAAAGCAAAGAGCACTTGAATCACCTCAACTCACTAGAATGATGCTCACAAGCAAAGGGAGTGAGGAGGGAGGATGTTTGCTCAAACTCAAAGGGTGTTAGGATGTGTAAGAATGACCAAGAGAGCTTCCCATGACCGCCAAACACATATTTATAAGCCCCCATTCGAAATAGAGCCGTTTTCCAAACACGCCGAAAAACGTCTGCCGGCCGCCGGACGCCGCCAGCGCCGCGGGCAACCGCAAGACGGCACCGCTTGCGAGACAACGCCGCCGGACGCGCCAGCGCAAAGCGCCAGACGCGCCAGCGCAAAGCGCCAGACACGCCAGCGCCGCGCCCGGCGACCCCTCCGTGACATGCTCGGACGCGTCCCGGCTTGCGGCGGACGCGCCAGCGAAGCGTCGGCGCCGCCGTCTGTCGCACCCTTTCGAGCCCTCGCGCCGTGTGCGCCGGACACACTGGGACTCCTCGAGCCGCGGTCGGGCGTGAGGCGCCGGACGCGTCGGCGTCCCGACCAGCCCTCAACAACTGCGTCGTCGCGCCAGCGCTCACGCCGGCCGCAATTCGGCGCAGTCACTTTGCGCCGAGGTCTCCAATTTTGCGTCGGATCGATTTTGTTCCAACTTCCGTCACTTGTCTTTTGTTACCAACACGTCGAAGAACACCCCGACCACTCGTGTGTTAGCATTTTCAAAACATTTTCACCAAGTGCGGTTAGCTCTCTAAGTTAGAATGCATGCAAATAAATTTTGAACCTAGAGGCACTGGAGGACCGATATGTATGATAAGTTTTCCCTCTTTATAGTACGACGCTTATCGATCCTATAATCACTCACACCCTCTATGGTGTCTTGAGTGTGAAATCAAAAGCCCTATGGTTATACCTTTGCCTTGGGGACAATTGATCTCCAAACCTCCAAGTTGGATGATTGATCATCTTTTGGATCACCTCGATCCATCATCCATGATCACCTTGCACCAACTCCCAAGCATGACCAATCTTCAATCTAATCACACACTTAGCATCGAGAGATTAGTCCATAGGTGTCACTAATTATCCAAAACCAAACAAGAGATCTTCAATCTCCCCTTTTGGTAATTGGTGACAACACGCATAAAGGCTTTATGATTAATGTTTTTGAACATATCATGGTTGTCCAAGCATTTTGCTTACAATCATAGGATTAGACAATCATCATAGTTCGGTTTTGGTAGCATGAGCTCCCCTTACATGTATGCCACGAGTTTGGAACGAGGCATTGCATACATGTATGAATATTGAAATTGAGGGTGAGCTATGTTACCAAAATGATGCTTAAGGTGAAAGAAATGGACCTTTGAAGCGTGATACCAATCGGAGTTGCGCCATTTTCACCATACAAGCATCAAGGGTAACTAGATTTTCATCAAAACTCAAAGTACCACGTGAGATCACATTATGAGCAAGGTACTTGAATTAAGAGCAAAATTTAGAAAATCTAGCTAGCTCCTATGCATGCTAGTTATTCAACCACTTGTAAAGCAACTTGTGAATCATGAAACTAGCATACACCACACAAGCATGTATATATGGAATTTAAATATATGTGCAATGAGCAAGTCATATGTTAGTGCACGATCAAATGCAACAAATTGTCTATGAGCTTGCTCCCCCTACTTGTGTGAACCACTTGTAATCCTCATGATCCTCATGAAAGATTTTCAAAAACATGTGAATTTTTAATTTTCCAAAACCTTTCATGCACTAATCTCTCCCCTTTGTCGACAATTTCCACAAAAGGTATAACCATATTGTGTTATGGAAGAGAGAATAGTGCTCAAATTTGGTCAAATTTGAATCACTTGTCAAACATATATTTTGGTTTGAACCAAAGACAAGCTTCTTCACACCTTATGACAAGGGTTATGTTGCCTATGTTGAAGTATATGTGTGAAAAGATAGCCAAATTCAACACTTGAGATTGCAAGCCCATAAACATGTCATATGTCATCACTAGATCAAACAAGCATAAATAGCAATAGTGATGGCATACATACATTGAAATCCTTTGATTTTTTATGAATGCTTCCTAAGGCACAAGTTATATGTCTATATGTTCTAACAAGTCCTTAGATATTATGAATGCCATGTCAACCAATCATACCTTGGCTTTGCTCGAAGGAGAGACATGTCATATATGTGGGGGGTGCATTCAACTCATGTTGGAAAATTCAAGGATGTTCAACTCATTTCTTAGCTTGCAAAACCTCTTCTCATCTAGTGGCTTTGTAAAGATGTCGGCTAGTTGATCTTCGGTGCCAATAGGTTGGATAGCAATGTCACCTTTTTGTTGATTATTCTCTTATGAAGTGATGTCTTATGTCAATGTGCTTGGTTCTTGTATGTTGGACCGGGTTTTGTGTCATCTTGCAAGCACTCTCATTGTCAAAAAGAAAGGCACATGATGGAAATCAAAACCATAATCCTTCAACATTGATCTCATCCATAGCAATTGTGCACAACAACTACCGGCACTAATGTATTCGGCCTCGGCGGTTGAAAGTGTCACACCGGTTTGCTTCTTTGATGACCATGATACTAGAGATCTTCCAAGGAATTGACAAGTGCCACTTGTGCTTCTTCTATCAACCTTGCATCCCCATAGTCGGAGTCCGAATATCCAATAAGCTCAAAGTTTGACCCCTTGGGATACCATAGCCCAACATTTTGTGTGTGCTTCAAGTACCTCAATATTTTTTTTGATGCGGTGAGATGACTCTCTCTTGGTGAGGATTGAAACCTTGCACACTTGCCAACACTAAACATCACATCGGGCCTAGAAGCGGTCACATAGAGTAAGCTTCCAATCAATGATCTATAGTACCTTTGATCAACCATATTGCCACTTTCATCATTGTCTAATGATCCACTAGTACCCATTGGTGTATTGATGCCCTTTGCATCTTGCATCCCAAACTTCTTAATCATGTTCCTTATATACTTGCCTTGACTAATGAATGTGTCATTCTTCATTTGCTTGATTTGTAGACCAAGGAAGTATGTAAGCTCTCCAAGCATAGACATCTCAAACTCTTTTGCCATCATCTTTGCAAATTCTTCACAATATTCTTAATTTGTTGAACCAAAGATGATATTATCAACATATATTTGCATCACAAACAAATCATTGTCAATCTTCTTAGTAAAGAGAGTAGTGTCAACTTTACCCATCTTGAAGCCTTTCTTGAGTAGGAAGTCCCTCAACCTCTCATACCATGCTCTAGGTGCTTGCTTCAACCCATATAGTGCCTTGTTTAGCTTGTACACATGGTTAGGATGATGATAATCTTCAAAACCGGGAGGTTGTTCAACATACACTAGCTCATTGATGAATCCATTAAGAAAAGCACTTTTGACATCCATTTGATAGAGCTTAATGTTGTGGGCACATGCATAGTCTAATAGAATTCTTATTACCTCTAGTCTTGCAACCGAACATATGTTTCACCAAAGTCAAGACCCTCTACTTGAGTGTAACCTTGTGCAACTAGTCTTGCTTTGTTTCTCACAACAATGCCATCTTCATCTTGCTTGTTCTTGAAAACCCATTTGGTTCCAATGACATTGTAGTCTTTTGGTCTCTCTACCAATTTCCAAACCTTGTTTCTATTAAAGTTATTGAGCTCCTCTTCCATTGCAATGACCCATTCTTCATCCTTCAACGCATCATCAACCTTCTCGGCCTCTTCTTGTGACACAAAAGCAAAGTGTTCACAAAATGCCGCTAGCTTTCCTCTTGTTTGCACTCCACTTGCAATGTCACCAATAATTTGATCAATAGGATGATCTCTAGCTATGCTTGAGCTTTGGAGTATTGGAACTTGATTGCTTGAGCTTGGTTGATCACTTGTTGTTGCTTGAGATTGTGTACTAGCTTGTTGTTGATCTTGAACTTGAGCACCACTAGCTTGAGTAATTTGCACTTTATCTTTGTCATCATCAACTTGAGTTGGCCTAATATCACCAATGTCCATACCCTTCATGGCATTTACCAATTGAGTTCCACTAACATCATTTAGGTTCTCATCTTCATCTTGGGACCCATTGGTTTCATCGAATTCAACATCATGGACTTCTTCTAATAGACCACTTGAGTTGTTCCACACTCTATATGCTTTGCTTGTGGTGGAGTAACCAAGTAGGAACCCCTCATCACACCTCTTATCAAACTTGCCAAGTCTTGCACCCTTTTTCAATATGTAGCATTTGCACCTAAATACTCTAAAGTATGCAATGGTTGGCTTTCTTCCATTCAATAGCTCATAAGGTGTCTTGTTCATCATGGGATGGCAATACAATCTATTGATGTAGTGACATGCGGTGTTGATTGCTTCGGCCTAAAATGATTGACTCACATTGTATTCACTAAGCATAGATCTTGCCATTTCAATGAGAGTCCTATTCTTCCTTTCAACTAGGCCATTGGATTGTGGTGTGTACTTGGCCGAAAGTTGATGCATAATCCCATAGTCATCACAAAGCTCATCAACTCTTGTGTTCTTGAACTCACTACCATTGTCACTTCTCACTTTCTTGATTATGATGTCAAATTCATTGTGCACCCTCTTGAGAAATGTCTTGAAGATTGAATATGTATCACTCTTGTCATTGAGGAAGAACACCCAAGTGAATCTTGTATAGTCATCCACAATCACAAATCCATACTTATTACCACCAATGCTTGTGTATGCGGTTGGGCCAAACAAATCAATATGAATCAAGTCAAATGCCTTGCAAGTGCTCATGAAGCTCTTCTTTGGATGAGTGTTGCCAACTTGCTTGCTTGGGCTTGACATGCACCACATAGCTTGTCCTTCTCAAAGTGTACATCCTTCAAGCCCCCTCACTAGATCATGCTTTACTAACTTGTTGAGTTGCTTCATGCCAACATGACCAAGTCTTCTATGCCATAGCCAACCTATGCTAGATTGTGATATCAAGCATGTACTAATTTGTGACTCACTAGCATCAAAGTCCACAAGATAAAGGTTCTCAAATCTAAACCCCTTAAAAATCAAGCTTAAATCCTTTGAACTTATCACTTCAACACCATCTTTACCAAAGATGCACTTGTAACCAAGATCACATATTTGTGCTACCGAAAGCAAATTATACTTCAAGATATCAACTAGTGCCACATTTGAGATGCTCATGTCATTGGTTATTGCAATCTTGCCTAGGCCTTGTATCTTGCCACTTTTGCTATCACCAAATGTAATTGGCTTGCCATTCTCTTGAGTTGAATCAATAGAGGTGAACTTCCTTGCGTCACCAGTCATGTGTTGAGTGCACCCACTATCAAGTATCCAATGCCTTTCCCCGGTCTTGTAATTCACCTACAAGCAAATCAATAAGATTTAGGTACCCATTTACCTTTGGGTCCTTGGAGGTTAGCAACCAAAGCCTTTGGTACCCAAATTGCCTTCTTCTTTGGGCCAACTATAGGTGTACCAATAAAATTTGCCTTGACACCCTTCTCACCCTTGGTAAGCAAATAACAAGAATCAAAATGAATGGAATGCACTTTATTTGATTTCTTGTTCATGTTCATTTTACCACATTTATGCTCTTGATGCCCCACTTGCTTGCATCTATTGCAATAGGACCCATTGCTCTTCACAGAGCTAGCCTTTGGAGTAGCGCAGGCCTTCTTGCCTTTCTTGGGGACATAGCCTAAGCCTTCCTTATTAAGGGAAAACCTTTGGCTACCCAAGCACTTTAGCAAGCGGGCATCCCCACCATATGCCTTCCTCAAGGAGTGGGTGAGCTCATCCACCTCTCTTTTGAGAGTCTCATTCTCAACCAACAATGATGAATCTAAGATTACTTCATCACTACTATTAGAGGTAGAGTGGGTTGATGTGGATGTGGAAGGAATTGATGGTTCTTCAACATCAACCAAGAATGGTTCATCTATGATGTCACATGTTGAACCAACATCCTTCTTGATGATTGAGAAAGCTCTATCATTCTTCTCTAAGAGCAAGGCATGGGCTTTTTGAAGCCTTGTATGAGATAGCTTCAATTCCCCATGGTCTTTCTTTAGACCCTCATGGGTGGCCTATAGCTCACTAAAACTTTGTTCAAGAGTTTTTACACTCTTTTGCAAAGCTCCACATTCCTTGTCTTTAGTCTTAAGCATGATATGAGTTTGCTTAAGCATCTCAACAAGATCATTTTTAGTGGGTTCATATTCATCATCATCATCACTATCATCATATTTTACTTCATTATCACTTAGTTCTTCATGCTCATGCAATGATACCTTTGTGGCCTTAGCCATGAAGCATGATGGGGATGAATTGAAGAGAGATGGCTTCTTGTGTTGGCCAATTACACTCATTGCCTTGACCTTGTCTTCCTCTTCGTCGAGGAACCATCACTATCCCAAGAACAAACAAAAGCACCATCATTTGTCTTCTTGAATGTCATGGCCTTGCTCTTCTTGTTTGTCTTGCCACCCTTGTATGCCTTCATCTTCTCCTTCTCTTTCTTGATTAGGCATTCGGCTATGACATGATAAGGGCTATCACATTCAAAGCACTTTCTTGGCTCTTCATTGCCCTTGGATGAATCATTTCTTCTCCTTGAGCCTTGCCCCATCTTCTTGTTCTTCAAGACATTGCTAAATTTCCTCACAAACATAGCAAACTCTTGATCAATCTCATCAAGATCAATTTCCTCATCAACTTTTTCTTGAGACTTGGACTTGCCATTTGCCTTGGATGAGGTGGTGGCGGCCTTGAATGCCATAACCTTCTTGTTCTTGTCATCTTCCTTCTCCTCTTCATCTTCCATCCCATCAACTTGCTCATCGGTTAGCACTTCACCAAGCAAGTCACTAGGTGTCATAGTGTCCAATACTCCTCTAAAGAGAATCTTCCTCAACATCATGAATCTTTTGGGCAAGCACATTAAGAATTTGTGCCCAAAGTCTCTATCCAATGTCTTCACACCCAATGCCTTGACATCATTTACAATCACTTGGAGCCTATGGAATGTCTCCTATGCTCTCATCCTTCTTCATCTTGAAGTTCTCAAACTCACTATTGAGCACATATAATTTGGCACTTTTCATAACTTTTGTGCCCTCATAAGTCTCACAAAGCTTCTTCCAAACTTCATTAGCCTTCTCAAGGTCCTTGATGCCTTCAAACACCTTGACATCCATGCCATTGTACAATGTGTTCAATGCCATGGTGTTGCATTGCTTGTTAGCCTTGTCGGTGGGAGTGAGATTGGTAGGATCAAGGATGACATAATCCTTCTCGGTCACTTTCCATACTTGGTTATTGATTGATCCCAAGAACATCCTCATGGTTTTCTTTCAATAGTTAAAATTCTTGACCCCATCAAAGAAAGGAGGCTTTCCCCCAATATGGTTAAACACAAAACGAGCCATACTATCACACCAAGGTTGTTAAGCCTTCAAAAACGGTGACCATGGCTCCGATACCACTTGTAAGGTCCTAGATGGCTAGAGGGGGGGGGGTGAAAGGCCTATAAAAATTTTCTACAAACTCACTAAACAAACCGATTAGTATAACAAATCGCGATTAAGCGGTTTGCACTAGCTCTAGTGGTCTTGCAAGCCTTCTAGTGACAAGACTAAATATTTCTATGATCTCTAAATCACACAAAGTCTATGTCACTACTCTATCTAGTGAGCGGTCCTAATATGATCCTTATGCTAGCAAGAACAACTACACAAAGCAAGTGCTGGCTCTCTACTCAAGGTAAGCTAGGAAAGTAATACAAGAGTGAGAAGCTTGTTATACCGTCGAGTAGAGGCAATGAACCAATCACCGTGAAGAGAATGAACAATCAATCACATGAAGATGATGATCCAATCACCGAGACAATGAACAAGTCGATTTGTTCACCCGGAGTTCACTTGTACACCGACAAGCTAGTCTCCGGTTGTGCTGACCAACACAAGGATGGTGTTTGAGCTAGACGGTGCACTTGCTAGCCTCAACACACCACTCACAAGTGAGGTACCCAAAGCACGAGCAATGTATTCCTTGCACTTTGTCTTCCCGACGAGGAGTGCGTGATCCTCTCACAAATTCGCCCAGAGGTGGCCAAGAACAATTACCAACTCTTGCCAACGCTTCCACCAAAACACCAAGCCGGCTAGGAGCGGTGTCTCCAAGAGAAACAAGAAACCAACCGGCTCACAACGATCCACAAGTGCCTCTAGATGCAAAGATCAAAGCAAAGAGCACTTGAATCACCTCAACTCACTAGAATGATACTCACAAGCAAAGGGAGTGAGGAGGAGGATGTTTGCTCAGCTCAAAGGGTGTTAGGATGTGTAAGAATGACCAAAGAGAGCTTCCCATGGCCTTTTGTTGACGGTCACTAACGACATTTTTTCCGTCAACTTCTTCGCCATAAATAGAGTAAAACTATACCTTATCATACTCATATACATTTATAACTCACATATTTCCACTTGTAGTGTCCAAATTATTATTGTGCAGATTTATATAAGAAACAAGTGGAAAATATACCAAAAGACGCCTCCCTGAAAGCGCATTCTTGAAGAACATCAAGCCCAAGGGAGAAATGGACCAAACACGCTGAACCGGGCCGAGCCAACGCCGCCCTACAACTTTTCAGGCCCAACAACGCCACCACCTGCCGGCCCAGCGGAGCCGGCCCGGCCCGGGTGCGCGCGCACCACCCGGTGCGGCCGCACCCTGGCCGAGGCGGCTCGGGCCCGGCTTTCGGGAGGCGGTTCATTACCTTCCAAAACGGGCACTCTACGACGCGTTGGATGGTCGGTTTGGCAGATTTAGAAGGTATTCCTAGGTCGGTTTTTGCTCCTTCCATGTGGGGATGGCCATCTTCCAAAGAGCCCCTTCTCCTCTACCTATAAAAGGAGGCTCTCTCCCCTCATTCAAGACACACACCATTCCAAGGAAGAGTCTCTCCCTCTCCTCTAAGAGAGCTCTCCCCTCTACTCTACCCCTTCACTCCAATGGGCTTAGGCCCTCATTAGTAGTAGAGAGATTGGTGGAGGAGAGATGTGAAGGGCCGAGAGCGAAGCGCCGGACATGTCGGTGTCTCCCCAACCTTGTACCTCGGTGGATTCGTGCTTGGCTCCTTAACGGGATCTTGGCTAAGTAAGCTTCCACGGTCCTCGATAATCTTTATTGTCTTTTGTTTGTCCACGATTTATCTACTTGTTTGCGGGATCGATAGCTGTACCTTGGTCGGGACTCTAGTGGTGGAACCCTTTGACCGGGGAACCTGGCAAACACTAGAGTGATAATCACTAGCGTAGACGTGGTGTTTGGGCTAGCGGTTTTCTATCTTTTGCGGTGCATCCCACGGTTGAGGGGTAGGCGGCTTGGTCGTGACAAGCCTTGTCCGTCCCCTTGAAATCCCCCATGTTCGGGCGTGTCGTAGAGCTAATTGCCTGGGACTCTGCACGGATGGGCGTGGGCCGGTGCCCGAAGTGAACAAGTAGCTCTGGAGACTGGCTAACCATAGACATTAAAGGTGTAGGGATCCTTCTCGCTAATCCTCCCCATCTTTGGTCGTGTGTGTCCTTGGGCGAACTAGTTAGGAGAGAGTACATCCGTTCCCTGTGGAAAATACGATACCCTGAATATTTCCGGGTGAAAGCTACAACGACAATTTCGTGAGCTTGCGGATTTAATCTGTGTGCGTTAAGAAACGTCAACAAGCTTTAAAGCGCGCCGTTCTTGCGAACGGTTGCTATTATCTTCGAACTTAGTGAGTCCTCAGTATCTATCTATTAAAAAAAATCAAAATAGTTATTTCTTTTCTTTTTTTGAAAATGAAGCCAACCACACCTTTTGAAAATCCTTCTGCTTCAACGGAGGAGTTCACAGAGCCAAAATCTTTTTCAACACCAAAACTTTCATCTGGCTATGAACTCCATCCGTATTTAAAATCCATTATTCGCGTAGACCCCTTCTCTGGCTACCACACCGAAAACCCATGTAGCCACCTACAAGTTTTCGAGGAGATATGTGCGTGCCTAAGCATTCCTGGCATGACACAGGAAAATATCATGTGGGCGTTGTTTCCGTTTTCCCTCTTAGGGAGAGCGTAACAATGGTACACGAATATCGTAGGAAGTTTGAATGGGGATTGGAAAGAACTCAAAGACAATTTTTGTCTAGCATTTTTCCCCATCAACACCCTACCAAGGACAATCCTCGATTTCGGCGGGGATCGAGAAGGTGTCCATAGGTACAGGCTGGGGCTAGGTTTACAATGTTAATACATGCTAGCCCGGACTTGTCATTACCCGATAGTGTGCTTTTGCATATCTTTTGTTCGGGTCTTGACATAGACGTTGCCCTATGCCTTGACATGACCGCCTGAGGGTCGTTTTCACGCAAAACCTACAATGGAACGAGGAGAAATCCTTGATAACATCCTAGAAAAGCATGCTTCTCCCGTTGTAGAACCTACTCCCCTCCATCACAAGGGCATGTCAAGTTTTGAGGAGCCCTCATCGGTCGAACCATTCCCTATACCATCAATAGAACCGACCGCCGAGCCCTCACTGAACCACGAACACCGAAGGAAGGGATGCTTTATCCTTCGGAGTTCCCGATCAAATTCGAGGATCATGGGAGAACCTTGAACCTTCTATGGCACGCGAATGGAGCAAATGGAGCACTCGGCTCAGCCTAAGGAATTGTAATGTAACCTTCTAAATTACAGGGGCCCACATGTACTAATTATCGGTTCAACGACCTTTAATAGTCACATATGTGCACCTATAACCTGAAAAGCACTATTAACTATTCCAACCAGATCCGTTCACGAGGTCATTGCGCAGTATTACAACAAATTTCATACATAATCGAGTAAACAAATGGAAGGTTTATATAAACAATAATTTTACAACCATTTATTTAAAACCAGTTTTACAAAAATAAAAGTAGGAGTAGCGGAAAGTTATTACATATATGACACTAATGACCACGCCCACGGGTCTCACTTCTCACTCATCGTCACTAACTTCTTGATGAATCGTCATGCAAAGACGGTCCGGTGCGGACATGACTCCCGGGTCCCAACATGGGTCAACAAACCCCGATGCGGGGAGTACTCAACAAGACTTACCCGACTAAAGAAAATAGGAGAAGACTCGGGAATGCTTTGGTCTAATAGGATTCAAGGTAAGGCTTGTAGCAAGAAGCAAGGACTCTTTTTGTAGAAAAGCTTACTAGTAGTGAATCCTTACTTTCAACATTTTTAATTTCAATTTAGTTTCTCACCTACTCTAAGTGATCGATACTAGAGCACACACTTGTAGATATTCCATCACTTATTCCATCTCTTCATAGTTCCATAATTAAACTACGATATAAGACTGAAACCAAGTCTCCATATCCGAAAGCACGGCGATTTCGAAATCGATTAACCCAAATTGGGAGTTCTTTCCACACGACATATGTAGCACCTAAGCTTGCATATATCAACCCTTTCTTGGATACTCAAAACGGAACCGCGTCCTCGCCACCCGAGAATACCGTACACCTCCAATCCGGGACTTTAACCCACGAGGGTAACATGTACTCCCCGCCATCTCTCCACTCCCAAAGGCGGTTTATGCGTTTCCGATTTGACACCCCAAGATTGGGCTTACCGGAGTATGTGTCCCTGAACTAGTTTCGACCGTGATGGGGCGACACCCATGACAGACGCGTGCCATTGGTCCAAGACCGCAGGCGCGGTGCGTTCCATAGTCTCGGTTACACGGGCCTACACGCGGTCCTTAACCGACAAGCGGGAAATACTACACCGAGACTCCTTCTCAATGTAAATTACCCGACCAGGTCTCAAATTAAACACCATATCCCAAGATGGTTCCATCATATAGCATCCTTTCTCATCAACTGCCCATTCGGGCTATCATAAGAGACTTGTCACATTTTGACTCAAAAGACTAACTAATATAGCGGGGCTAAAGCGTTCTAGCATTTTATCAAGTTGGGTTATCAAGGTAGATATTGAATAATCAAGGATGGATAATGCATCAATTTGGTTATCACACAACTCCTATCACCTAATGCAAAGATAAAAAGCAAAGGTGATATAAAGCTTTGTAAAAACACAAGGAAATGTTTAAATGAACCGGGGCTTGCCTTGATTGATGAAATAACCCGACTACGTCGATGGATCACAATACTACTCGGAACTTCGGGTCAACCAGATAGCCTTCTTCTACGGCTTGATCAACAACTTCTCGATCTCCTTCGTTCACTATACGAAAGAATAATGTATGCTTAACATGATGCCATGCATATAAACATGAGGTGCGAGAGTGCATGAAACGATAAACACTTGAGTATGATTTTCCTTCACGATAAAGTTGCAACCTAACAAAACCAACTTGATGAACTATTCTACGAGATATCATCACCATTGCCTAAGGAGTTCTCAAGGACCACTTGATAAAGGCATGGTTTAGGGTTCACAAAACAATCCAAAATTCACCCAAAACCCTAAGTTATAAAGCTAAACAATTTGTTTAACACATAAAATAATAGGGCATGAAATAATAAATATTTTAGCTTTCTCTAAACAAGCTCAAAATTTTTGTACAGGTAGATCATGTCATAAAACAGTACCAAAATAATTTTCATGATTTTTGGATAAATAAAATAATTATTAAAAATCAAGAAAGATGCATTTTTCAATTAAATTTTGTATTTTTAAATCATGCCAAAAGTATTCAAAATTCAAGTTTCATATTTTTTCCTGGATAGACATACCCATGGGAAGGCTACACAAAAATTTTCAGAATTTTTGAGCTAGTGTTTGAATTTATACAAAATTTTGGAAAATCGGACACTATTCAAATAAATGAAATTGAATAAAACATTTTATAAAAGGAAAAAGGTTCTGGGTTGAATTTGGCTCGTTCGTATACGGCCCATCACTTTTTATGGCCTTATATCGCTCATATTACCGGTTCGGGATAAATAAGAAGAACCGCCCGATGGAATGATGTTGGGCCGGCCCAGCCGCTACAGTGCCGGGCTCGCATCGTTCACGCGCTGCCAGTCGCGCCGCCACCGGGCGGCGACACGCGCCACGCCTTGCGCTCACCTTGCTCCGCCGCCCGGCGCCGAAAGGACAAAATGGAAAACTAATTACACGGGAGTGGCCGAGAGCTCACCGTGATGCTGGGGCGGGCTTGGCTACGGGCGGAGATATAGGCCGGAGGTGGGTCGCCGTCGGCGAGCAAGCGGCGGAGGCGACGGGTAACGGCGTTCCCGCTCGTCGGAGCTTTAATCGCGCGAAAACCGACGAGTCGCTCGTGACCACGATGTCAAGGCGATGCGATTTCACTAGCCGGTTGGGCTCAAGACTCACCGGAGTCGGCCGGTGACGGCGAGGTCGAGCACGGCGGCGATCCCGCCGCCTAGAATGAGAAGACGGGTGGCGCGGCGATTCCGACCGGCGAGGCAAAAGTTGCGCCGGCCCGAGAGAGGCAAGGAAATTGCGAGGTCGCTAGAGAAACTGGTTTGGCAAAAGGTGCGACGACGGGCGTCGCGGACGGCGGCGGCGAGACGACCCGGCGGCGAAATGGGAAAAAGAAGAAAACGGCGGCGACGATGGGGTATTTATAGGCATGGGGTTGGACAGTGGCCGAGACGTCGCGAAGGTCCCGAGCTGGCGGCCGCTACAGGCTCACGGCGATCTGGACGGCAGCGACTCTCGACGCCGGCGGTGGCGTGAGTGAGAGAGGCCGGTAAATGCTCATCCCTAACCCTAACTTCAAACTTTTCAAATTACTCCCAAAATTTGAACTGAACTCAAAATTTTCCAAAAAGTAACGTGCCTTAAATTTTCAAGATCTACAACTTTCTCAATTGGAGCATTTTCAAATTCAGCCTAGAAATATGACTTTTTGAAATGAGGTCAAATTTTTGAAATTTGAATTCAAAATTACTTTTAAAATCATGTAAAAACTTGAAAAACTTTGTACATGACTTTTGTTCCTCTCAACAAGATCTACAAACTGGTTTTTGGAAGTTTTCTCAAATTTTGCATAAATTTTGAAATATAGAAAAGGGGGTAATTAGGGTTTTGTCTAATTCAAAATTACTTTAAAAATTTTGAACTAAACTTTGAAAACTCAAAATACCAACTTTGCTCAACTTTGAAAACTCTACCTTTTCCCTTTTTGTGACCACCCTCAAATTCTTGATAAATTTTGAAATAAATAAAAGGGGACAAATTAGGGTTTAGAAAGCTAGGGTTTCCGATGTGGGGAATAGTTTCCTGAATCCGACTCCTCTCGCGTCTTTTTCGACCGACAAAGCAACCAAACATAAAATAAACTTATTTTAGTTCAATGCAAGACATGGTGGGCTAATCATGCATGCTTTGCAATGATCATGATGACATGTCGATTTTAGTGAGAGTAACACCGGGGGTGTTATAGCCCTTCCCCTAAAGAAATCTCGTCCCCGAGATTTAAAGCCTAGGGTTTAATAATCGGCAAAGGAAATGTGTCAAGCAAACACATCTCTAACTATTTCATAAAACAAGAAGGGGTCTTACATTTACAAGGATTAAGAAAGTGGAAATTTGGGAAAAGTTTTCCGTTAGGAAGTCTTCCCCGATTCCCAAGTAGCTTCTTCTTAAAGTGTTGATTCCATTGGATCTTGTACCATTTGATAGTTTTGCTTCGGGTGACTCGAGCTTTTCGATCTAAGATCCGGATAGGATATTCGAATAGGTCGAGATCGGCTCTAAGTCAACGCCTTTGAAATCAACCACTTTCGATCCGGTACTGTCGTAAGCATTTCTTGAGATACATGGAAAACATCATGCACTAGCGATAACCTTCGGTAACCTAAGTCGATAGGCAATCGGTCCTGTTTTTCCGAATTTGAAATGGGCCAACATATCGAGGTGCCGGTTTATCTTTAACTCCAAAATGATTCACCCCTTTCATGGGCGACACTTTGAAGTATACATAATCCCCTATTTCAAATTCCAAGAATCTACGCCTTTTATCGGCATAACTCTTTTGTCGAGATTGTGCTTCTTTTAATTTGGCTTGCACAAATCTCACTTTTTCTTCGGCTTCATTTACGAGGTCTACTCAGGTAGAACCATCTTTCTCCGTGTTCCGACCAATGTAGTGGGGTTCTACATCTGCGGCCATACTGAGCTTCAAACGGTGCCATTTGAATACTTTCTTGATAATCAAGTTATTATAAGCAAACTCGCTAAGGGTAAACATTCATCCCACTTTTTCGAATAATTAAGAACATATGCTCTCAACATGTCTTCTAAAATCGATTAACTCTTTACGTTTGTCCTCGGCCGGGGATGATAACCCGAACTATGATTTAATTTGGTACCAAGTGACTTTTGCATCTGTTTCCGAATTTGGACACAAACAAGGAACCTCTATCTCGTTACAATATGTTTTGGGGCTCCATGTAAACTGAAAATTCGATGGACATATAGCTTAGCATAATCTTTTGCTCTATATGTATCCTTTACTGGCAGGAAATGAGCTATCTTGGTAAGTCGATCAACTATAACCCAGATGGAGTTGAGTCCTTTTGCTGTTCGAGGTAACCCAATAATAAAATCCATAGTGATTTCTTCCCACTTCCAAGATGGGACAGGCAAAGGATGCAATTGCCCTGCAGCTTTCATGTGCACGCGACTTTTACTTTCGCCGACAAGTGTCACACTTTCGGCTACATATCGGGCAATCTCAATCTTCATTTTTGTCCACCAAAATCTCTCGCTTCAAATCCTCATACATCTTAGTACTTTCGGGATGAATAGAATATCCGTCAAATGAGCCTCATCCGAGATTTGTTGACGTAACTTCGTGATTCTTTGGTACCACCAAACGATTCTTAAACCATAGCACATCCGCCTCATCAATTCTGAAATTGGTGGGTTTTCCACTTCTAACTTTTTCTTTGATATGTGCTATGCCTTTACTTATCTTCTGAGCATCAATAATCGATTCTTGATGGTTGATTCTACAAATGGCATTAGTTACCATACCATGTTCAACAATTCCAATATTCGATTTCTCCAGTTCGACGACATAGAGTTCTATCCCTTATGTTAGCCATCGACAATTACACCGAGGATTCCGACCGAGTGCATCGGCAATAACATTTGCCTTTCCGGATGGTAATGCACTTCTATGTTGTAGTCCTTAATTAACTCTAGCCATCTTCTCGGCGATATTCAAATCGGACCGGTAAAGATATACTTGGACTTTTATGGTCGTATATACATGAAAAGTATTACCCAAATAATAATGACGCCTTGATTTTTAGGGCATGAACCACTTCGCCGCTAGTTCTAAATCATGAGTTGGATAATGCTCTTCATGGCGCTTTAGTTGGCGCGATGCATAGGCAATGACTTTGCCTTCTTGCATTAACACGCAACCAATACCAATAGACGTCAAATGGCTTTTCAATGTCCGTTGAGCTAAAAACTGGAGCAAAGGTGAGTGCTTTCTTCAATGTCCGAAAAAGCCCGCTCACACTCGCTGACCAAACAAACTTAGTTTGATTCTTTAGAAACTTCCGTGATAGGTTTTGCTACTCTAGAAAAGTCGGGAATGAAGCGGCGGTAATATCCCGCCATTCCAAGGAAACTATGAACCTCATGAACAGTCATTGGTGGTTTCGGTTGAGAATATCTTTCACTTTGCTCGGGTCAACGGCAACTCCTTCGAGATGATAGCACATGACCCAGAATTGTACTTCTTTCAAATGGAAGGCACACTTGCTAAATTTAGCATATAGATGGTGGTCTCTTAATCGTTTTAAAACTATTAGAGATGCTCGCATGCTCTTCTTCATTCTTAGAATAGACAAGGATATCATCAATAAACACCACCACGAACTTATCCAATTGACATAAACATTTGTATTCATCAAGTACATGAAATGGCCGGGGCATTTGTTAAACCAAAAGACATAACCAAATATTCATAAAGACCGTATCCGTGGTAAATGCGGTCTTCGGAATATCTTCGGGTTTAATCTAATTTGATGATACCCCGATCTCGGATCAATCTTGAAAGACTTTTGCTCCGGCTAGTTGATCAAAGAGTAAATCAATCCGGCAGCAGGGGTACTTGTTTTTTTATCGTCACTTCTTTAAGTGGGCGATAATCTATACACATCCTCAAAGTCCGATCCTTCTTTTTCATAAAAATAGCTGGACATCCCCAAGGTGAAGAACTTGGTCTAATAAACCCTTTTTCTAATAACCCTTGTAACGAGTTTTCATTTCGGCCAACTCTTTTGGTGCCATTCTATAAGCTCTTCGAGAGATGGGAGCAGGTTCCCTGTTTCAATTCTATACTTGAATTGAACATCTCTCTCCCAGTGGTAGTCCGGCAAATCATCTGGGAATACATCCGGAAACTCACATACTACTGGGATGTCTTTAATTTCTTTAACACAGGTTGCACATACTTTTTCAAACCGTCCTCCTTACAATTGGAAGTTGAATAAGGAGTTCGAAATTTTCTCGGGTAACTTTACTTTGACAGTTCTATTGATGGTATCTATAATAGTACCATAACGGTACAGCCAGTTCATACCAAGGATCACATCTATATCTTGATCCTTTAGAACTATCATATTGGTGGGGAAATCATATCCACCTAATGTTATGGGGATTTGATATACCACTTCTTCTTCTTTCCATCTGAATTCACAAGTTACGTGGCATACTTTGTGACAATTGATTAAACTTGCCCACATACTGAAGTACCGAGTCTTCTCCTTGCTTCAAAGCTAAGAACTCATCTAGCTTCTTGGCCATAACCCCCGGCTGGAATGAAATGAGCACGAAAGGCATGCTTGAATTCATCCTGGTGATTTGGTGTCCAAGCAGGCTGCTCGGCCTTGAAATTATTCCACCAAGCTCCTAAGCAGTATTCGAAGTCAAGTTGTGCGCAAAAAGAGGGCTTCGATGATCCGTACAAGTCATCAACTCAAACTTTTCCTCCATAGCACGAAGCCAATCATTTGCCTCTAATGGCTCATCAGCTCTACTAAAGATTGGAGGTTTTGTGCCGGTGAACTTTGGATAAGAAGTTTCATCTTCTTCATCATCATGTCGATCCTTGTGGTCACGGCGATTGTTCGACTTCGAGCTACTTCTATCGGGGCGAGAGTTTTTGCGAGTAGCTTGAACCAAAGCCGCAATGGCATCGGTCGGGTTTGTTGGGGACTGGTGGAGGGTTTGGAAGGTCACCCCTATTCGAGAGCCGGCACTTTGTTGTTGTTGCGGACATACTGCTTTTAAAACAAAACAATATAACACCCAACCGTGATTCTTGAACTTCAAAGGAAACACAAAATGAAACAACACATATAACTTATTCTTAAAACAAGGTTCTCCTTCTACGTCTACCCAGGGCTCATCTAAGTAGCTTACTATTAAACAAAGCTATATTACATATTCTACAAAAAACCTCACTCCTACTTTAAGGGTCATTCTCTGACTCATTATCACTAACGTGAGGCTCCTCTTCTTCCGGATTCTCCTCAGCTTCCACATCCTCTTGTATTACTTCACCCACTTGTATAGCTTGAGGTTGATGATTTGGGTTGAGAAGATTATTCATATGATGAATTTGCATATTCAGATTGACTTCTTGAGCTTCCAGTTGAATTGCATAAGCCACCAGTTGATGATTATCTTGAATTAGGTGGTCACACCGATGCTTGAAGCGCTGTCTTCTCGTGGACCGTCTCAATCAATGCCTGACTACATTCCCCATGTTTTTGAGCACTTCGATTCAACCGAACTTGCGGTCTTCCAATTTGAATTGCATCACGGGGCCTATCTCTAGCGGCTTCATCCAAATCCCTAGTCGCGCTTCGATTTCTTTTTGAAGATCTTCCTTGGTCTTGCTACTGCTTCCTTTATGAGTGTTGACATGACTAGTGCTTGCTTCAGGATCATTCCTTGCCGCAAAGTTTGGTGATGCGGGGCGCCTTTTGGTCCTGTCTTCTTCCTAGGGGTCATTTTGGTACGGGCCATCCCAGAGAATAGTTAAGATCCGATTACCCAGATTCGAGATAGGAGGATCTAAAAGTTAGCAAGAATAGGGTTGATACTATTTAACCCAAACCACATTAAAGGGGAAGGTAAACATTAACAATGATTTAAATATGATGCATGAATCGAACCAACGTAACGATCAAATAAAACATTTGCATTAAAAGATTTTACAAGTAGGGCAATATATAATGCTACTCCACTTATCTCCTTTTGGATTTAGATAAGAAAGTTTTTCAATAGATTAAGATAAGAGAATAAGCAATTTGGACCAAAGTAAGAATAAAAATTAGTTTGACCCAAATCATTTTGAAGTTTTATAAAGTAATGCTACGGAAACACCGGTAACGAGGCTCGATGCGGTATAATGTAACCTTCCAAATTACAGGGGCCCACATGTACTAATTATCGGTTCAACGACCTTTAATAGTCACATATGTGCACCTATAACCTGAAAAGCACTATTAACTATTCCAACCAGGATCCGTTTCACGAGGTCATTGCAAGATTACAACAAATTTCATACATAATCGAGTAAACAAATGGAAGGTTTATATAAACAATAATTTTACAACCATTTATTTAAAACCAGTTTTACAAAAATAAAAGTAGGAGTAGCGGAAAGTTATTACATATATGACACTAATGCACCACGCCCACGGGTCTCACTTCTCACTCATCGTCACTAACTTCTTGATGAATCGTCATGCGGCCGGCCCGGTGCGTGCACATGACTCCACAGTCCCGCAACATGGGTCAACAAACCCCGAAATGCGGGGAGTACTCAACAAGACTTACCCGACTAAAGAAAATAGGAGAAGACTCGGGAATGCTGGTCTAATAGGATTCAAGGTAAGGCTTGTAGCAAGAAGCAAGGACTCTTTTTGTAGAAAAGCTTACTAGTAGTGAATCCTTACTTTCAACATTTTTAATTTCAATTTAGTTTCTCACCTACTCTAAGTGATCCGATACTAGAGCACACACTTGTAGATATTCCATCACTTATTCCATCTCTTCATAGTTCCATAATTAAACTACGATATAAGACTGGAAACCAAGTCTCCATATCCGAGAAGCACGGCGATTTCGAAATCGATTAACCCAAATTGGGAGTTCTTTCCACCGCGACATATGTAGCACCTAAGCTTGCATATATCAACCCTTTCTTGGATACTCAAAACGGAACCGCGTCCCCCACGCCACCCGAGAATACCGTACACCTCCAATCCGGGACTTTAACCCACGAGGGTAACATGTACTCCCGCCATCTCTCCACTCCCGGTCTTGTGGTTTATGCGTTTCCGATTTGACACCCCCCAAGATTGGGCTTACCGGAGTATGTGTCCGGAACTAGTTTCGACCGCGTGATGGGGCGACACCCATGACGAGGCGTGCCATTGGTCCAAGACCGCAGCGCGGATGCGTTCCATAGTCTCCGGTTACCGCAGGCCTACACGCCGGTCCTTAACCGACAAGCCGGAAATACTACACCGAGACTCCCTTCTCAATGTAAATTACCCGACCGGTCTCAAATTAAACACCATATCCCAAAGTATGGTTCCATCATATAGCATCCTTTCTCATCAACTGCCCATTCGGGCTATCATAAGAGACTTGTCACATTTTGACTCAAAAGACTAACTAATATAGCAGGGCTAAGCGTTCTAGCATTTTATCAAGTTGTTATCAAGGTAGATATTGAATAATCAAGGATGGATAATGCATCAATTTGGTTATCACACAACTCCTATCACCTAATGCAGTATAAAAAGCAAAGGTGATATAAAAGCTTTGTAAAAACACAAGGAAATGTTTAAATGAACCGGGGCTTGCCTTGATTGATGAAATAACCCGACTACGTCGATGGATCACAATACTGAACTTCGGGTCAACGGATAGCCTTCTTCGGGCGGCTTGATCAACAACTTCTCGATCTCCTTCGTTCACTATACGAAAGAATAATGTATGCTTAACATGATGCCATGCATATAAACATGAGGTGCGAGAGTGCATGAAACGATAAACACTTGAGTATGATTTTCCTTCACGATAAAGTTGCAACCTAACAAAACCAACTTGATGAACTATTCTACGAGATATCATCACCATTGCCTAAGGAGTTCTCAAGGACCACTTGATAAAGGCATGGTTTAGGGTTCACAAAACAATCCAAAATTCACCCAAAACCCTAAGTTATAAAGCGCTAAACAATTTGTTTAACACATAAAAATAATAGGGCATGAAATAATAAATATTTTAGCTTTCTCTAAACAAGCTCAAAATTTTTTGTACAGGTAGATCATGTCATAAAACAGTACCAAAATAATTTTCATGATTTTTGGATAAATAAAATAATTATTAAAAATCAAGAAAGATGCATTTTTCAATTAAATTTTGTATTTTTAAATCATGCCAAAAGTATTCAAAATTCAAGTTTCATATTTTTCCTGGATAGACATACCCATGGGAAGGCTACACAAAAATTTTCAGAATTTTTGAGCTAGTGTTTGAATTTATACAAAATTTGGAAAATCGGACACTATTCAAATAAATGAAATTGAATAAAACATTTTATAAAAGGAAAAAGGTTCTCGGGTTGAATTTGGCTCATTCGCGGTAATGGCCCATCACTTGTTTATGGCCTGTTATCGTTCATATTGGGCTGGTCCGGGATAAACAATGAAGAACCGCCCGATGGAATGGATGTTGTTGGGCGGCCAAATAAAGCCGGGCTCCGGGCAATCGCTCACGCAAGCTGCAAGACGCGCTCCATGGGGGGGCGACACGCGCCACCATCAAGGCGGCGCGGGCCGCTGCCTCCGGCGCCGCAAAGGACAAAAAATGGAAAACTACTTACACGGAGTGGGCCGTGAGCTCACCGTGATGCTGCTAGGATCGCTTCAAGCACGCGAGATAGGGGTCCAGGTGGGTCGTCGGCGAGAAAGCGCCGGGCGGCGAGGCGACGGCAACGGCGTTCCCGCTCGTCGGAGCTTTAATCGCGAAAACCGACGAAGTCGCTTCGGACCACGATGTCAAGGCGAGCGCGATTTCACTAGCTGGTTGGGCTCAAGACTCACCGAGTCGGCCGGTGATCGCGAGGTCGAACGCGGCCATCCGCCTGGCAATGAGGAAGACGGGGTGGCGCGGCGATTCCGACGGCGAGGGCAAGTTGCGGCCGGGCCCAGAGAGAGGCAAGGAAATTGGCGAGGCTGCTAGAGAAACTGGTTTGGCAAAAGGTGCGACGACGGCGGCGTGGCGACGGCGGGCGGGCGAGGACGACCGGCATGGGCGCGAAATGGGAAAAAGAAGAAAACGGCGGCGACGATGGGGGTATTTATAGGCATGGGGGTTGGACAGGGCCGGAGACGCCGCTGGTCCTCCCGAGCTGGCCAAACTTTCAGCTGAGGCTCGCCGGTGGACGGCGGCGCGACTCTTGACGCCGGCGGTGGCGGAGTGAGAGAGGCCGGGTAATCGCTCATCCCTAACCCTAACTTCAAACTTTTCAAATTACTCCCAAAATTTGAACTGAACTCAAAATTTTCCAAAAAGTAACGTGCCTTAAATTTTCAAGATCTACAACTTTCTCAATTGGAGCATTTTCAAATTCAGCCTAGAAATATGACTTTTTTGAAATGAGGTCAAATTTTTTGAAATTTGAATTCAAAATTACTTTTAAAATCATGTAAAAACTTGAAAAACTTTGTACATGACTTTTGTTCCTCTCAACAAGATCTACAAACTGGTTTTTTGAAGTTTTCTCAAATTTTGCATAAATTTTGAAATATAGAAAAGGGGGTAATTAGGGTTTTGTCGGAATTCAAAATTACTTTAAAAATTTTGAACTAAACTTTGAAAACTCAAAATACCAACTTTGCTCAACTTTGAAAACTCTACCTTTTCCCTTTTGTGACCACCCTCAAATTCTTGATAAATTTTTGAAATAAATAAAAGGGGACAAATTAGGGTTTAGAAAGCTAGGGTTTCCGGCAGGGGGAATAGTTTCCTGAATCGACTCCTCTCCTCTTTTTCGACCGACAAAGCAACCAAACATAAAATAAACTTATTTTAGTTCAATGCAAGACATGGTGGGCTAATCATGCATGCTTTGCAATGATCATGATGACATGTCGATTTTAGTGAGAGTAACACCGGGGGTGTTCACAGAATCTTCCTCTAACATGAAACCTTCAAAAGAATGGTTAATGGAGGTGAAACGTTCTTTCTTCAAGCAATTCATTCTTTCACCTTCCACGACCATACCTTGTTCATTACGAGGAAATTCCTTAGATGCCCTACACAACCCCACCCACAAATGAGGCGAATATCATGTCACAATATCTTGCGGAAACCCTTTTGGGTAACATACCGCTAGCCTCGGCCGATAGACTCTTCAAGGGTCAATTCGGCCTCATCTTTGCATGTTGTGGGATTGCTAGGGCCGTGCCAATAAAAATTCATGAAACCAAGGTTCGTTTAGACTTCTATATCTATCCCATCCTCGACTTTGATCTTCTCATAGGCCACCCTCTTGAAAAAAGATTTTTCATGAAAAACCTATAGAGAAGAGCCATGATGAGAAGTTGGAAAAGAATGCTTGTGCCTCCCACCTAGAAATCCCAAAGGTGAAGCATCTTCCCAACCAAAACTCGCTCGAGGAGGCGACGTTTCATAACTCCATTCGATTCACCTAAGTTGCTTTCGCATCTTAGTGAAACGAAACACCCATCGCCCTCACTTTCGAACGCAAAGACATGTCCTTCCGCCGGCAAAAAACGCTGCTCTTGACAATGGTCGAGATTCAATGTTCGTTCTTCATGACATATCTTTTTAAGGATAAGAACTCAAGTGCCATGGACATGCACGAAGCAACAACTCTTGAGACCAAGCATGAACCTCGCTTTTGAGCATGTCGAGTTTTCATTTGAAACTTCTCATGATACATGCTCACCTCTTTGGATCTCTAGGGTTGTCTTGCTTCTCACCACGTGCCCCTACGAGGACCCCAACCTTCTCTTAATCCTCGTTCACAAACTTTTCAAGAGGATGGTTGTGGATGTCTTCGTATCACAAGTTTTGTCGATATCGTAGTGGCACGATGGCTTTTAACCTTGCGTGCCTTAAGCGTAACGCTAACTTCTTAGTGGTGAAGCTAGGAACTTCACCACCGCTCATAGCTGCAAGATGAATTCCCCGTGGTCAAGCTTTACGACCATAAACAAAAGCACTCGGGGAGATAACCCGGATCATAGAAAAAAAAAAAAAGATGAATAAATCTCTCTTGAAAAAAAGAGTTTTTTTCCCTTTGTTCTTATTAATAAAGCAAGAGCATGTTATCAAGTTAGTATGCACCTTCGTATTCTTCTTGTCGCTAACCATTTTTCAGGAGAGGCATGCGATGCTTGAAAACATGGGGCCGACATCAATTACAAAAAAAAATTTGATGCTCATGGATGATGGAACACGCTCAAAAGGGGACCGGACTTTGCACTCTTGACTTTTGCACGTAAGTCCTAGTGTGGGGAAAGATGGTGAGACTCTCAAGCTCCATACACCAAGGCGTCATACAAAAAAAAAAAAAAAAATGATGGTGAATAAAAGATGATGTCAGGCCTGCCTTGCTAAAAAAAATATAATTGAGAAAAAAAAAAAAAATTGAAAAAAAAAGAGAGAAAGAGAAAAAAAAAAAAAAGAGAGTGTTGTTGAAATATATATATATATATATATATATATAAAATATATATATAATAGAATAGAAAAAAAATCAATAAGAGAAGAGAGGAGTAGGTTGGCCCCGCATGATCAAGGTACATACCAAAGTGCTTTGCCCGACTCCACTCATCATTGCTTCCACAAGGAAGATGGGTTTATCTCTCATCCCTTTGCCGCTACCATTAAGACCCATGGCCCGCATACACAAATTTGTGTGTGTGTGGCCTAGTCTTATGGTACACCCGACAAAGCCATCACGCAACCCGCAAAGAAACAACTTCATGCTTCATCCATAGATACTTTGCTTGGTAAAGTATATATCTAGGTATGCAAGGGAAATAAATGTTCACCAACACTCTTACTCATGTTTGTCTCCATGAATATAAAACTCCATGCTTCCCTTATTATGGCATATGCTTTGAGTTTGGGTGCATTTACATATGAAATACATCCATAGGTCTTTTTACATTAAGCATGGTGCTTAGGGTAAAATGATCTCCTCTAATCAAACTTTGACATGGTGTTAGAGTTTGGTTAATGAACTTAAAGCTTTGTTGTCATGATTTATGAAAGTATTTTATGTTGGAGATGAATTAAGGCTATGCTTACACTGCCTCTTTTTATGAGCCTTGCTTGAAGTCATGATGAGGTGAACAAATAAAAATAGAAATAAAATAAAATAAAATAAAGTTCTCATAATAAAAGCTCCACGGTATTCTTGCCGATAGAGCCATGTTGTTGTTTTTTGTTTTCTTTTCTTTGTTTAAAATAAACAGTACAAGAATAAGTGTGGGGAGGTCTCTCGGGCATACAAGCACACCCATCCGAGATCTCCGCAACATAAATGCGCGAACACCGAGCAATTCATAATGGAGAAGGATGAGGCGAACAACTACCATTTAACTCCTTCCTCTTCAACCGGTGGTTTTGTGCAAAACTCGCGCTCTCACATTTCATAACAATAATAAAAGAAAGGGGTGAGAAGAATGAGGAGAAATGAGAGAAGAGGAGATAAACCTTTCAACCCCAAGTTCTTTGTCCTGTTTTTTTGTGATGATATCAAAAGACAAGCTTGGGGAGCCTCCAACCACGCGACCAATCATAACTCAAATCATTATTGCGCTCAAGCTAGCACAACCATGAAAGGTAAGTAAAGAGCTAGCTTGGGGAGGACTCCAAGAAAGGTAACGATATCTCATATTTTGATTATATTCTCTATGTTATGAAATGATGAGTTATACTAAAAAAAAAGGGGGACAAAATTCCACTCCCGATACATATGAGCTATGAAAATGTTTAGTCTTTGTCCCTCGTTGAAATGATGAATAGTAGCTCTGTCTTATGTTTCGCTGTGTGCCTAGTTTATAATTCGAATTTCTCTAAAGTTTGGGTTTAGTGGCTAAGTCTAAAAACTCATCCTAAAAAAAAACCTGATTCATGTGGGTTGCATAAGCTCCATCTAGTCTAAGTTGTTGCCAAGTATGATATGGTACAAATAGATTTGCTATGACTTCATCCAAAAAGAGAAACTTGACATCCGGGAATCTACTTCGAAAAGAAAAGAGAAATATGGGCTATGCTAAAAAAAAAAGAAAAAAAAAAAAAAAAAAAAAAAGAAAAAAAAAAAAAAATGAAAAAAAGACACGTGTCCGAGGGGCGAGTAGAGCCCACATCTCTAAAAAAAAAAAGAGAGAAAATAAAAGACAAAAGTCGAGAAGAGCCCACCTCTCCACAAAAATATATATATATATATGTATATATATATATATATATATATATAGAACTATTAGTCAGTAGCCGGCTACCGAATATATTATATTCTGTAGCCGGACCGCAATCGACAAGCCGAGCGTGAACTGGCGCACCAAAGACACCGCCCCATGCAGCCATCGCAGGTCCGCAGGTCACGCGCGTGGCTTTGATGGGGTTCACCTTCGACTCGACATGCATGCATGCAGCATGCATTAATTTAATCCCATAATTTTCGCCTTTCCTTCCACCAGCAACAAAAACACCGAACAACTACATGGCTATATTTCTTTCTGCTGATCGAATCTGGGCGGATCCACGCATGGTGAGGCGTTCCTTCCGTCCCGGCTCCCTGGCGACTGGCGGCGGTCCTGCCACCCCTCGACGCCACCGGAGGTGGCCCGCACCCCGGCGATGCGAACGGTGGCGGCTCTGCTCCCCCACGCTGCGACCGAGACGGCGGCACCGCTCCCAGTGAACACGACGCTCGGCTCGGACGGCTCCTCCCTGCCTTCTCTCATCATCTCCGGCGCTGCACCCTTCCCGTCGGCATGTGCGCGTCCTCCTCTTCGACTCGCAACCACGACCTCACCTTACACAGATGGCGCCCACCTTCGGCGACGTCGTGGCTCGCACTGTGTTCCCCGCAATTCCTTCCCCAGTGGACGGCGCCCTCGGTGGTGACTCGCATCGGCCGCGACACAGCCGGTCTGGCTCAGATGTCGACCACGGTGACGCAAGCAGCTGCAGAAGAAGACATGAAGGTCATGGTGTCCCTGCCTCCATGCTGGTGGTCGCCACCGCCGTCCCCGCCGGGTACAGCGGGCTGTAGGTCAGCTCCTTTATTTCTCCTCTTTGAATCCATCTCTCTCTCGCTCGACGTCGTCGTCACCGTCGATTGATCATGATGCATGATCCGTTCGTGTGCACGTATGGCAGCGTTCACGTACTCGGCAGGACAACACGACGTAGTGGAAGTGACGGAGTCCGGCTACGACAACCTGCTCCAGCGTCAACATCTCCGCCTTGCACCTGCAGCAACGTCGTGCAGCTCGCCGCCGCCGGCATCGGCACGCACTACTTCCTCTGCAGCTTCTCGGCCCACTGCAGCAATGGCATGATGATCCGCTTGGACGTCGTCGCCACAGGGGCGCTGGCCGTAGTCCCCTTCGCTGATGCGGCACGCTTAATTTGATTTGGTTTTTGTTGGATTCGTTTGTACAAATATAGATGAATTGGTTTAATTTCATCCAAAAGTTCAATGTGTTATGTATTAGCGATCAATGAACAAGTTAGTATTTGATTTTGTTAATTCTGTTGGTGGTTACGGTTGGAAATTCTCGTAAATATTTCCTAGTACAAATTCTCGTAAATATTATTGCTGCAAATTCTCGTAAATACTGTTGGTGCAAATTCTCAGTGCAGATTATCGTAAATATTTTCTTGTATACAAATTCTCGTAAATATTATTATTGCAAATTCTCGTGAACATTGTTGGTGCAAATTCTCGTAAAAACTTCCTAGTACAAATTCTAGTAAATATTATTATTGCTAATTTTTTATAAATGCTATTAGCGAAAATTCTCGTAAATACTTTTGAATAAAAATTCTCATAAATATATATATGATAATACAAAATCTCATAAATATTTCACATTGCAGATTCTCGTAAAATATATATTCTCGTGATTGTTCCTTGTGGGTGAATTCTCGTAAATACTTCTTGTTTATGGTAAGTAGTAAATGGGTCCACGCATACCAGGACCAAGTACATGCATGCACCGCGGCACTCACGCATTGACCACATGCAACGGTGAATTAATTAGTTACCAGATCCGGCCGGCTACTCCATTAATTTAGAAAGGGGCCAGGAATTACCGGAATCAATGAGCGCGCGCCTGGATGGATGGAGCCAGGTTGGCCTGGCTACAGAATATGACATTCTATAGCTAGGCTACAGTATACTCTCCATATATATATATATATATATATATATATATATATATATATATATAAAAATCTTTTCTACTTCTAGGAGTAACTACTCCCTTCAGTAACCGCGCACAAACACATCCCGCGTCCTCACGTGTGACCGCCGGGTGCCTAACGGATTAACAAAAGAGACCCGTTTAGGAAGTATATAAACCACGCCTCTATCCAAATTTCTATCCTGCCTATTTTTGGATCACGCCTGGTGGCGGCGGCGGCGGCGTGGCCATCCCGGCGGCGGTACGGTGGCTCCAGTTGCCGCATCGCACCCCTGCGCGCATGGCATCATCAACAGCGGCGCTGTGCCTAGCGGTGGCCTCCTCGTGGCCGGCTGCAACCGCAAGCAATACATTCGGCGGCGGCGGCGGCTCAACTCGCTAATCATTATAAGGCCTACGGCCGGGATACAGGTACGTCTGAGACTGTCCCGATTCTTGTGATTGATAGATTTGCTTTAATCTAATCTCCTTTTGATCCTCCTATCTGACGAACAGTTCGAGGAGCTGGTCGCATGCGCCGCCTCTGCGATCTCGGCCAGGAAACACTCTGGGCGGCTGCGGCTGTGCATGCTCCATCTCTGCCTTTCATGTTGTTGCATACTACATATGAACTCAGATCTTGATTTTATTTATTTGACACAACAGCTGCCGCCGCCGGAACGTATTGGACTTTTTTGTTTTTCTTATCAAGAACGTACTGGATTGTACAGATACACCATTTTTAAAAGCATGTACAGATACTCCGTTTTAAAAGTATGCACATATACTGTATTGAAAAAATGTATGTATACATACTACTGTCCAAAAAGTATGTATAGCTATAGTATACATACATACTCAGAGCATACTGGTTTTGTATTAAAGTACACAAGTATATACCATTGGTATATGGATATACTCTAATAGAAAAAGTATGTGGACGTACTCTAATAGAAAAAGTATGTGGACGTACTTCAATAAAAAAAAAAAAGTATATGGACATACTTTAAACTAATAAAAAAAAAAAAAAAAAAGTATATGGACATACTTTAATCTAATAAAAAAGTATGTGGACATACTTAGTATGTAGTCATACTCACATCTGAAATTAAAGTATGCGTGCAACGTATAGCAGTTCGTATGTACATACTCATACTCTAATTAACGAGTATACACATTCTCAAACAAGGGCGCCGCAACCAAGTTATCCAACGGGATATTATATATATACTCCAGTATAGATTAATTTAATTACTTGATGATCCGTTTTTCACGGGAGTTGTTGCCTCGTGTTCCACCGATGTATAAGCGGGTTTGATTCTAAACCCATTAGCGCTAATTAGCCTGGCCTCCGCACTCGTTGATACTACTACTATTGGTGGGAGTAACTACTCCCAGTAAAAAACCTCACCCTATATATATATATATATATATATATATATATATATATAGGGTAAATTTTTCCTACACCCTAGGTGTAGTTACATCCATGTGTATATATCTCAAGATTTATGGTATATATGACCAACAAAGTGCATATTGATGAAGTATATATGATCATACTAGACCATCTATGGTGGTATATATGTTAAGTATGCATTCATACTTTGAGTATATGGATATATTTTTTTTGTATACAGCAAGTAGTGGCATTTTATATAATATATTAAAAAATATGGGTTCCATCAAATTTTTTTTTTTTTGCGTAATAAGATCTAGAGTATCTTAATATGAGTATCTAAACATACTCAAACCAATAAACAAGTATGAACACATACACAATGTGATTTTTTGAATATGGGTGTAACTACACCCGGGTGTATAGAAAGTGCACCTTATATATATATATATATATATATATATATATATATATATATATAAATATATATATATAGCAATAAAGCCCATACTTTCTCGAAAAAATATAATCTAAATAAATAAATCCCGGATAAAAAGTTGATCAAAAGGATGAATGATAAGTATTTACATTAAAACCGTTCTATCTCGCAAACCGCCCAAGACTTTGAGAAAAGCTAAAAAGCCCCGCTACGATGAAAGGTAATAAAGGGTGGGAAAAAGATGTGCCATTTTATTCAAACTCTAGTAGAAAATCTTATTATAACCCCGGCACTTGTGAAATGTAATCGGCATAGTAGCAACTCCCGATCAACAACCAAGTATTTATCTTTTGCTCGAGGACGCCAAAAAGGGTAAGCTTGGGGAGTTTGTTGACTCAGTCACTAACGACACATTTTTCCCGTCAACTTACTACCATAAAGAGAGTAAAACTATACCTTATCATACTCATATACATTTATAACTCACATATTTCCACTTGTAGTGTCCAAATTATTATTGTGCAGATTTATATAAGAAACAAGTGGAAAATATACCAAAAGACGCCCCCCGGAAAGCGCATTCCCCTAAAGAACATCAAGCCCAAGGGAGAAATGGACCAAACACGCAGAATCCGGGCCGAGCCAACGCCGCCCTACAACTTTTCGTGGCCCAACAACGCCACCCCCCGCCGGCTCGAAGCCAAAGCCGGCCCCAGCAGGGTGCGCCACCACCACCGGTGCGGCCGCACTCGGCCGAGGCGGCTCGGCCCAGCCTTTAGGAGGCGGTTCATTACCTTCCAAAACGGGCACTACCGACGCTTGATGGTCGGTTTGGCAGATTTAGAAGGTATTCCTAGGTCGGTTTTGCTCCTTCCATGTGGGGATGGCCATCTTCCAAAGAGCCCCCTCTCCTCTACCTATAAAAGGAGGCTCTCTCCCCCTCATTCAAGACACACACCATTCCAAGGAAGAGTCTCTCCCTCTCCTCTAAGAGAGCTCTCCCTCTACTCTACCCCTTCACTCCAATGGGCTTAGGCCCTCATTAGTAGTAGAGAGATTGGCGGAGGAGAGATGTGAAGGGTCGAGAGCGGAAAGCGCCGGACTTGTTTCCGTCTCCCCCAACCTTGTACCTCGGTGGATTCGTGCTTGGCTCCTTAACGGGATCTTGGCTAAGTAAGCTTCCACGGTCCCGATAATCTTTATTGTCTTTTGTTTGTCCACGATTTATCTACTTGTTTATGGATCGATAGTCGTACCTTCGGTCGACTCTAGTGGTGGAACCCTTTGACCGGGGAACCCGCAAACACTAGAGTGATAATCACTAGCGAGACGTGGTGTTTGGGCTAGCGGTTTTCTATCTTTTTGCGGTGCATCCCACGGTTGAGGGGGTAGGCGGCTTGGTCGTGACAAGCCTTGTCCGGCCCTTTGAAATCCCCCACGCTCGGGCCGTGTCGTAGAGCTAATTGCCTGACTCGCCTCGATGGGCGTGGGCCGGTGCCCGGCGAACAAGTAGCTCGAGACCGGCTAACCATAGACATTAAAGGTGTAGGGATCCTTCTCGCTAATCCTCCCCATCTTTGGTCGTGTGTGTCCTTGGGCGAACTAGTTAGGAGAGAGTACATCCGTTCCTCGTGGAAAATACGATACCCTCGAATATTTCCGGGAAAAGCTACAACGACAATTCCGTGCGCTTGCCGGATTTAATCTGTAGCGTTAAGAAACGCGTCAACAAGCTTTCTTCGCGCCGTTCTGCCGGGGAACGACCAATCTCCAATCTAATCACACACTTAGCATCGAGAGATTAGTCCTTAGGTGTCACTAATTATCCAAAACCAAACAAAAGATCTTCACTAGGACTTCATTTCTTTGAGACCTTAGCTTGATGCCACAACATGATTCAAGTGCAAGGCACCCACACCTACCATTCGCCCATCGGTCTTGTCTCTTATCTCGTGATGAGTAGATCTACATTCGATGCTATCACTCTCACTTTGTTCTTTTGTATACTCCTAGCTAGTTCTTTAGTGTTTGGTTTGAGGGACCGTGGGACGGATTTTGCCTAGTTTTTTATTGTTTGATATACAATCAAGAATATCTTATCGAAGAATACTCCTGTAGATGCAGGATGACCCTTGCCCCTAAAAAATAGAGGGACAAAGTCATCCTAGGTGGGATGGGAGCGTGGGTATTACTTGACAGTTAGGTCTTGTATGTCATTGTCTCGTCTCACTTTTTGGTGTCCCTACGCCAAATAGAAAACATGTCAGTTTGGTCTTTTCTCAACCAAATAGAAAATGAGTTCGTCCCCTCGTAGAATCGGAGGCAAGACCATGTTACTCCATTTTGTAAAAAAAAATGTTATCAGAGCAAACCCTTAGCAAGACTCAACTACTCAAGAGGACGTGTGGAACACCATAATGGCTAGTGAGTACAACGGACTAGCCACGGGTCACCATCTATATATTAGCAGCAAAAAAAAAAAAATCGTGTGTTGGTTCATCGTTCTAAAATGGCAAAGTGTTTGTTGAGTGTTAGGGTAACAAGGTACACCATCGATGACTTTGTTAATTGATATGAATATTTTTGCCGTTGCCTGTAGCTTTGCAAAATGGAGAAAGGAATTGATTGATTTAGAGTCAAAACATTGGAATAACTGCATAAACTAGCGAGACATGTTTAGTTTGAACAATTTATCCTTTAATTTATGAGAAATTTTATAAACTATATATAGTTTCTCATATCATCCAAAGTTGTGTATCAACTCGATGTACTACTCCTAGAATGTAATAAAATCTTCCGTTTCCAAAAGAAAAAGTTTCTCATATCTTGGATTTAGAAATAAGACTGGAAAAACTAGAATGCCCAACTCCCCAAATCGTGTCTATTACTCCCTCCATCCCAAATTATAAGTCACTTTGGTAAGTCACTTTAACTAACCAAAGTAACTTATAATTTGGGATGGAAGGAGTAGTATACTACTAGTACCAAAAAAAAAAAGAGAGAAAAAGAAGATAAAGAAAAGAAAAGGAGATCGGTGCCAAGAGTCTACTAGCCAAGTTTCCAATCCATGGGGATCGTAACTTAAAATTTCTCGACACATCAGAAATTAATTGGAGCAGCTTTGCATGACATGCCATGCCACACGGCCCTGGCTATGGCTTTCATCGACTTGGAATATGTACGGCGTCTAGTTGCGATGATGCTCACCTACTTTGTGAATCTATTCCACACGGCACGATCGAGCAAAGCGGCAAAGCAGCGAGAGCATCGTCGATCAGCTCACACGCACGCACGCGGCCGCTACCCACACGAACGCATGCAGATGCAGCAACCGGCAAAGATATCGCCGTGTTCCCATCCCCATTCATGCCTAACAGCTCAGGCCAGGACAGGAGCGAGGTATGTTCAAAGCATATGCCCCTGCGGATCGATCGGCGCCAAAGATCCAGCCAATGATTGCTTTCGCTCCCAGCGGCATCCTTCGTCGCTCCTTTGCATTTCTTGCTTTCGTTCTTGTTCGACCAAAAAGATTTCATTTCCGATGGGAATCGCATCTGAATCTGCGGAATCTGCGCCCGATCGGTCCCTATTCATGCTTTCCCGAATACCTTCTTTTTGACCGGGGAATCTCTCTTTTCTTCCTAAAGCCACCCATCTGTGTGCTCCTGTCCCTGGCTGCATTCCCAGCCCAGGCTGAGACACCCTGTCTGCCTTGTGCATCCCTATACACCACTATCGCTAGTGTAAAAGCACTATTTTGTTGCGCCAATGAAGACCCAACCTTTGATAATTCATATCTTTTTTATATGATGTCGGATCAAGATGATTTTATATTTGAAGCTCAGATAAAATAAAACAAGTTTCAAGCACAGATAGTCCACCACTCCAGCAGCTGTGTTCAACACTTGTACTAATAACTTCTAAGTAATCATCACAACTAGGTTCGGTAATCCTGCGACTATCGTCCCTCAACTGTTTGTACCAAAACTCTATTCTCGCCTAATGAGCGCTTAAAAGCGTTATCGCAAAAAAAAAAAAAAAAACTCTAAGTATTAACAAATTTGCAGTTTTGTTTTTTAGAACCACTGCATATTTATTTATTTATTTATTTATTTATTTATTGTTTCAGCCTAGAATTTAAGATCAGAGCATAAAGGTGTGAATGGAAAATAGATGAATTGGCTTGGTAGCTGTCGAAATGATAAAGGGCAACCAGAGTTGCGCTGGAATGGAACCCCTATGGATAGGGCGCTGGGGGAGCGGGACTTGCGAGGTCCGTCTCGCCCACCACCGGTGGCCACTCCGCCCCGACGTCCACCCCTCGCCCCAATCACTGGCAGCCACCCCAGCCCGGGGCGCCCACCCTTGCCGCCACCACTTAGCTTGCCTCTATGGAGCAAGGGTCCCCTTCGTGCTGGTCTTGGGCCAACGAGGTTGAGGAGGAAGAGGCTTCCTAGATGCGGGGAGTCCCCCTTTTTTTACCGAAGTCAGCAAGGGAACCCCAACATGCTTTTTTCAAAATTTTTAATAATGCAAACCTGTTTAAATTCGCCTCCCACGGTAGTCGAACCAGTGTCCGATGGGATGCGGGAGCCCCTTCATGGTCGTTTCGTCGAGAGGCCTAGCCTCAACCCATTTGTGCCCCCATTCTCGCCGGTCAGCTGCGGCGCTGACATGGATGAGCGGGTCTCTCTCTCACCGACTCTATGGCCTCGGAGGACTCGAGCCCCCTTCCCCGCTACTTGTGGGCTAGGGCAAGCAGGTCGTTGAGTCTCGTCTGTGCCAGCAAGGGAGGGGCATTTCACCGTTGCTAGTAATGAGATTAACTCTATTATTAGTACTACCATTAGGAATACCAACAGTGGGCCGACGACATCTCATCGTTGCGCCCATCAGGTCGTTTATCCGTGCTCTAACTTCTCTTAATGAAGCACGTGTCAAGAAACTTTCAAAAAAGAAGAATAGAACCCACACAGGCACAAGGAATCATTCATCTTTGCAAGTAGGTGAGGAATCATCCAGATAGCCATAGCTTTGTAGAAAGCAGATAGGATTAAAGTACGGTAGCGATGTCTGATAACTCACAAAATGCTGTTCGTGCTTTCTTTACGACAGTTCAGTTCAGACTAAGAAACAGAGAAAAGAAAATACAATTTCTATACACACCTGCATATATATGGAATCTTTTACACTAGGCAATAAACAAACAAACCAATATGCACTATATGTACTTTCTAGTGAACGAATTGGATGTATTGGTGGGACGATGCTCGAGAAGATTAGATACAGACATATAAACAACACTCATGTTTTTACAATATTCCACTGTGGCAGAACATGGTGGCAAATGAAGATCTTGTAGAAGCCACCAAAGGTACCAACATTTGGCAACTAGATGGGCAACGTTAACATCACGGTATTTATTTTTTTTGCTTCAGCGCAAAACATTGATTGGTGCTTGGAGAACCATGAGACCAAATTATCTCCAAGGATCAGAGTTAGGCTATCAGCCATTATTTATATACTAGTTCGTTAGACATCAGAGAAGGTTAGCAATGATTTCTGATTCAACAGTGGATCTAGAAAATATTTTTTTTTTTTTTCGAATACGCACAAGGTTTGCACATCTTTTATATTAAGCAGGAAAACAATGAAAGTTTACAACCACACGTCACAAATGACACACTAGGGTAGATCTGCTTTATGCCAATCTAGAAAATCAGTTATACTAGTTAGGCAACAAAAACCAATGTGAAATATACATGGCAAATTCTTGGGTGAGAGCTTATACCGGTACCGATGTTACTGCATCTCATGAAGGTATAGTTTGATGTGTTGTGCATTAGCATATATGTATTAGCATTGTGCCAGCATCAGAACAATGCTTGCATGCCACACACCGTAGAAAGCTATGGTAAAGCGAGCGAGTGAGTTAGTGAGCAGCAGTGGCAGTCGCTGGCGATGATCGAATGAGTGTGTGTTATAGTGACAGCACGATGGCGACAGAGGATCCAGTTCCATCCGGCCTATAAATAGGGACCCGTGTGCACGCTCTTGCTGACAGATCTCGGTCGAAACCGAGCAAGTTCAGTGAAAGGTAGATCGACGTGACGATGGATAGCTCATCAGATGCTCATGGGTGAGTTGCTGCTGCTCTTTGAGTCTTGAGGTCACAACTCACAACTATAATATGTATGCTTTATGCCCCAACATACATTCCTTTGAGGTAAATGCTACCATGCCTGGGACAACTAGATTTTGGGAACCACTTTTGTCACAAAAATATAAGTCCATCCGCGTTTTCGAAGTCATTTTTGGGGGGATTTTACTACCAATGTCTATAATTTATATAGGTTGATTGATAACATAAAATTGGTATTACTAGAACCATTGTGGATATTATCCTTTTTTTTTCTAACGGATTAAGAGGGTTTAAGGCCCATATTGTAGATGTATTAATAGGGAAGAGCTATCTTAAATCTATTCCGTAGTGTATCTCCATACTCTCCTAGGCCTATTTTGGAAGCTCCAATCTCTCCGTGTCCAAGACTTTTCTGTGGGTGGGAGTAAAGTTAAGACGCTAAATCTGCTGGAGATGCTCTTAGTGGAGGTTTTGTTTCGCTCCCCTTGTTTCAAAAAGGGCCATAGTGTAGTGTGTCCAAACGACCAGGTATTTTTTTAAGCAAAATCTAAATGAACTAGTAATATATATGATCATCACTTTGAACTTATGCTGGTCAGGAATCTTGTTTAAAAACAAAAGTAAAATTATGCTGATGCAATCAACTAAGCAAAGACGGCAAGCTAGCCCCTCGAGAAGTAATGCTTGTTTTTGGCCAGCAGGCGTCACAAATGCGCGGCGTGCTTCCGGCAGTTCAACAAGATGGAGCACCTGGTGGAGCACATGCGGGCGGCGCGGCACTCGGCGCACGAGCCCCGCTGCGACATCTGCCGCAAGCACTGCCGCTCCTTCGAGGCGCTCAGGGACCACCTCGGCGTCGGCGGCTCCACGCTGCCCAAGGCCGCCAGCTGCGCCGACGCCTTCGCCGCGCGCGGCTGCGACATCTGCCTCCGCGTCCACGCCAGCGCCGCCGCGCTCCGAGCCCACCGCGCGGCGTGCCGGCTCTCGCGCATCCCGCCGCCGACAATGCCGAGGACGCTGCAGCAGCATCACCACCAGACGTCGCAGCCGCAAGGAGCAGGAGGCGCGCTCGCGCTGGGCTGCAAGATGGTCGGCGCCGGGAGCGACGGCACCCTGGACGTGTGCGCGCGGGTGTGCGTCATCGACGAGCAGGAGACCATCCTGTTCGAGGCCTTCGTGAAGCCGCTCCTCCCGGTGACGCACTACCGGTACGAGACGACGGGGATCCGGCCGGAGCACCTCCGCGACGGCGTGAGCGTGAGCGTGAAGAACGCGCAGCGGCGGGTGGAGGAGCTGCTGCTCAACGGCGAGCAGCCGTGGAAGGTGCGCACGAGCCGGGGCAGGGCGAGGCTGCTGGTCGGCCACGGCCTGGACCACGACCTCGACGCGCTGGGCATGGACTACCCGGCCTACCTCAAGCGCGACACGGCCACGTACCCGCCGCTGATGAAGACGAGCAAGCTCAGCAACTCGCTCAGGTTCCTCACGCTCAAGTACCTCGGCTACGAGATCCAGACGGGGCACCAGCACCCCTTCGAGGACTGCGTCGCCGCCATGCGCCTCTACCGCAGGATGCGCGGGCAGCAGCACCCCAGGGCGGCGCCGACGCACCGGCGGCGACCGCGGACCTGGCGTTCCCGGCGTGGAGGCAGCGGGAGCTGGAGCGCATGACGCCTGAGGAGCTCCTCCGGCTGTCCACGCCGGACTACCGGTGCTGGTGCCTCGATGCGTAGCGTAGCTGGGCGGCAACACTTGGACATCTCCGGAGGCAGAACCAGACTGACCGAGCGATGCATCGTGATCGCGCTCGCGTCCCATGGCCATGACGTGTGGTCGTGCGTGCATAGGATTCTGCATCGTGCAGCCATTTCGTCACCTCATCTATAGTAGCTACTCCAAAAGCACAATCCACCCGCATGATTGAGGGAGAGGGACATAGGATTAATGGACCAGTGAATCCGTTCGATATAAAAGCGTGTAAGAGTATATATTTGATACGCCATAATTGCATCTAGGAGTGTCAATTGAAGTTAGCATGAAGAGCTTCTCATCATGTTTGATCGTATATCATTGCCATAGCTAGCGTTTAGCTAACTCTTCGCTACATGTTACACCCTCCGTCCCAAAAAAAGAATATAACTATAGGATTTATGTCGGTCAACTTCATTCAAGTTTGACCAAGCATATAATAATAAGTATTAATATTTATGTTTTCAAACAAATTCATACTATGAAAATATATTTTGTTATTAATATATTGATACTTATTTTGTATTATAAATGTCAGTGCTCTTTTATATAGTTTTGGTCCAGTTTGAAATCGCTTGGCTCCTCGGGAAATAAGAATGTAAGTCTCATTGAAGGGCCTCACACTTCGACAATGCCAGAGCGGATGGACCCAACGATGCATGGTTTGATTGTCTATAGGATTCATTTCAGTTCAAACTTTTTGGTGGTATTTTACTGTGGCACAAACTTTCAGTGGTATTTTAAGGAGATCGAGATCTTTCAATACTACACAATCAATTTTCCCTTCTATAAAATCAGGTTCTTTATATGGTACTCTGAAATAACTACTGCATATTTTCCCTTGTCCGAATGGTTTATAGACACCTCGTTATTAATGGACCATGTCTACCAACAAAACATTCAAGAAAATATAGACATCCACATCCAATCTAGAACTTAAGCTAGGATGAACAAGTTACTTGATTACTTCATAAGTTACCTAACTGGCAACTCATCATAATCTAAAGGGCTTAGACTATCCGCACTCATGTTTTCTTATTTACTCCCTCTATACAACCTAGTCATCAAGATTCCCTCCTTTTACAATACTTTCACCCGCACGCATCCCTTCTTTATATCTCTACTTATACCAACTACTATTGGTTTCCACTTATAATTTTATCTAAATATATTCATGTAAGATCTAGTTTTGAAGTATTTATTGACACGAAAATTAATGATGTAATCGAATTTAAATTGGTTTCTTGGTTTATGAGTGACATTTTTTAGTTTCTTAAAATATTGGGGCCCACCGCTGCTGCTGTCCTCTCTTTTTCCTTCCTCTCACAGCGCATACGTGGTGGGGGCCGCATATAGACATAGCCACATTTCCAGGAATCTAGAACGAGCTTAAACGCAGCCGATGAACAAGTTACTTGAGCAAAATTTTCGGTAAAAGGTTACCCAGGAAGCCGTAGCGTCCCCGGTGCGGATTGTCTTAATGGACGAGAATACTCCTCCTTTTCTCAAGAAAAAGAAAGGACGGATCTATGTAGAAAACATTTCTTTCGAGGGTTCGTTGAATGGCTTAATTGAACTTTAATTACTATTCTTGTCAAAAAAAAAGAACTTTAATTACTAGAGTGATTTCTACACAAACAAAAGCTTATCACAATATTCTATAGGAACCATATATACCGAGAAAATAAAATAAAAAAACAGCTGAAATATGCGGAAACTGACCGTGAGGACCTGAGGGCAACACCGTCAATTCCAACCCATCGACCGCTGTTCTGGCCGAGTCCTCGAGACACACGGTAACGTCAGAGGAACACCTCGCCGACGTCACCGTTCTTCTACAGTTCCACTGCGGCCGCAGCCCTCGCACCACTCTCCTCCAAGCACCGCCGTCCGTACCACTTCTCCCACGGCCGCCGGCCTACGCAATGCCGCACCACCACCACACCAATCCGTCGCATCCTCCTGGGGGCGCACGCTCCTCCCCTGGCGCCGCGTAGTCGCCGCCTGCGCCGCTGTCGCGGCGCTCGTGCTCCTCCTGGCCGCCGCCCCGGCCACGGAGGACCCTACCCGGTGGCGCTCCTACCTCATGGGACCCCTCCCCGGGGGACCCGCACGGAGACAGTGGCCGCCGCGGTCGTGGCGGGAGGCTTCGAGGGCCTCGCCGCCTCCGCGTCGTCGCCAGCCGAGGCGCCGCTTTCTTCCTTGGGCGAGGTGGGTGCTGACTGCTGATTTCCATTTAACGTGGCGCATTTGTTATAAGGAGGCATGGAAAGAAAAATATCAATCTTTAACATCGAAATAGTGTTTGTTTACAGTGGAAATTTGGTCGAATTGGGGTAAATGTTTTAAGAGAATTTTTAGGAATTCAGACGAATCTTGATTTAGTAACAATTTATAAAACATCTGTTTTTCTCAATGTGCATGTAAATCAGGCAAATGAGATACATTTGAAACGAGTACAGAAAACGAACTGATTGTTTTTGCAGATTAATTTGTCAGCTAGGATTGCTCCAGCAGCAGCCCCCTCAATGTTCTTGGTCCCTTCATCTTCACCTGCAGAGAATTTTGATGATGGTTCAATGGAGGAACCTGAACATCTTGAGATAAATGTATGGATCACTACAAAAACTGACTTGTCACTGCATGGATTTCCTTTTTTGCATTCCATGTTCTGTTTCACCTTAATGCAATTAGGAAACCATGTTTTCTCTATAGCTTCTAATCAGAGGTTTCTGACACTTCAGCGAAATCTGCCAAAGGAATCAGCTCCTTTTCAAAAAAAAAGAGGTACATATATCTAACTAATCATGGGTAGAATTTTCCTGTAGCAACTTAAATTTTTCTTTTTTTCTTAACCTCCTTATCTGTAAAGCCCATTTCTAGTAGTTTGCCTACAATGAGCTCTGATGTCAATGGAGAACATGCCATGGATACCAAATCTGTTCTGCCTCTAATGCCAGAGGTTGATGCTTTACCTCTTTTATACGATATGGTTTCAATTCGTAGTATTAGGAGTTAAAATTGTAAGAATACTTTTCTTACCTCAACAATTTAGCAGGCGCCTCTTTGGTCAATAACAGCTGATGAAGAGCTTATATATGCAAAGAAAGAGATCACTAATGCACCATTGATCTCAGATGACCCTGATCTTTATGCACCCTTGTTCCGAATTTGTCCATCTTTAAAAGGTAAGGAACTGGCTAGGCTTCATATTGTCTCGGTTGGTATGTTACATAACTCTTTTCCAAGAATCAATTGCACAACCATTTGTTTAACAACATTCTTGTTTATCCTTCAATTAAAAAAAAACACTGAGTTTGGTCGACACCATGATCACTTATTGGAGTAACTTCTATTTACTTATGGCATTGCCTTTGTGATGTACAAACCTGGCAACCAACTGTACATTGGATGATCAGTAGCATGTGAGTTCCTAATAAATGGTAGCTGCAATTATAACTTAAGTTCCTAATATGACACATTGTGTTTTCTAACTTACCGCACTGCTGTTTCAGTGTTTTCAGTGGTTGGTTTATTAAATGTGTTCAATTCATGCTTCCAGGAGTTATGAACTGATGGAGAGACTTCTTAAGGTTTTCATATATCATGATGGAACAAAACCTATTTTCCATTCCCCAGAGTTGAAAGGTATCTATGCGCCTGAGGGGTGGTTTATGAAATTGATGGAGACAAACCAGAATTTTGTTGTGAGAGATCCAAACAGAGCCCATTTATTCTATCTCCCATATAGCTCTCGTCAACTGGAGCATTATCTTTATGTGCCTGGCTCAAATGCAATTGAACCACTGTCTATCTTTGTTAAAAATTACATTGACCTAATCTCGACCAAGTTCCCATATTGGAATAGGACAAAAGGAGCTGATCATTTCTTTGTTGCTTGCCATGACTGGGTATGCTTTCTCCACTTCATATTTTTCTTCCTTAAGTGATCATCTTGTAAACTGTGGATTTTAATCAATACCTTTTTTACTGGTATTTTGATCAACTTTTTCAGAAAATGTTTGATCAACTATTGAGGAGACACACAGATTTAATTTGAAAGGTTAATTTATGTAACCGACATTGTATCTTCTTTCAGGGGCCTTACACAACCAAATTGCATGATGAATTGCGGAAGAACACTATTAAAGCTCTCTGCAATGCAGATCTCTCTGAAGGAATTTTTATCCGTGGAAAAGATGTTTCCCTTCCAGAAACATTTCTCAGATCACCAAGAAGACCTCTAAGAGATATTGGGGGAAGACCAGCCGCACAGAGAACTATCCTGGCCTTCTTTGCAGGGCAGATGCACGGTAGAGTTCGACCTGTACTTCTCAAGTATTGGGGAGACAAGGATGCTGATATGAGAATATATAGTAGGCTGCCACACCGAATCACTAGGAAGAGAAATTATGTTCAGCATATGAAGTCAAGCAAATACTGTATCTGTCCCATGGGGTACGAGGTGAACAGCCCGAGAATAGTTGAGGCAATATATTATGAGTGTGTTCCAGTAATAATTGCCGACAATTTTGTTCTCCCATTTGATGCTGTACTCAACTGGAGTGCATTCTCTGTTGTCGTACCAGAAAGTGATGTACCTAAGCTGAAGGACATCTTGTTGGCAATACCAGAGAGTCGATACATAACCCTGCAATCAAATGTGAAAAGGGTGCAGAAGCATTTTCTGTGGCACCCAGATCCTGTCAAGTATGACATTTTCCACATGATACTACACTCAGTTTGGTTTAGCAGGGTAAATCAGATCCGTTAGAGCAGTACCTGTGGTTCACATGCCTGGATTACATGAGTGTTGTTTGCTGAGCCATTTTTGGTGTCTGTATCTGAAGGAAGCTGCTCATGTGGCCAATTTGGATGGCAGTCTGATCGATGCAGCTGTTCCTTGCTTTGTGTGCTGAATGGAGATATTGATCTGACAGGAGAACTGACAATCTGTGTATAATATTCAGTTTATATAGGAGCAGGCTTAGAATTTTCAGTTTATATACTGGTAGTAATTTTCCTCATGGATAGTTTGGTGTAAGCGTTGACAAAAGCTGATGAAGCGTCGTGACGATGTTCCTTTCTGTAAGATTGTAATTCTTGTTTTTTTTTTTTTTTGGGCACGGGAAATGATCCGGAAACATTGTAATAACTGGTCAAAAAGTAAAGGAAAAGTTAGATTTTGTTTGGAAGGATATGAATATGTCAAAACGTATGCTCCGTTTCACATTTTATGGGGAAAAAACCTGTTCTTTTTATATATCAGATATCCCATTCTCCCGTGATCTTTACGCTCTGCTGCAAGTGGTTGTAATTGTGCGTCTCGTGTCTGCTGTTCCCACTTGGTTGTTTGTTCTCACTATCTAACTCAGAATTCAAGTCAAATGTTAGATCCATTATACATATAGTACTATTAGTAGAAAATCATGTGACACCCATGTGTCTAAAAAATGCCTTAGTAATAATAGACAAAAAAACCAAGAAAAAAGATCAAATGCTTTTAAAAATTGGGGGACCTAAAAAGAACTGGTTTCGTAGTTCACAGAGCAAAATCAAATGGCCGCGATAGTTGAACAGGTGAATTTTCATGGGCCGGATCGAAGATACAATGGGCCGACCCCGCACCGTGCCCATTTTCTCGTCTCGTCTCGTTTGCTTGCTCTCGTCGTCAACCACCGAACGAGGAAGGAAGCATACGGCAAACCTGACCGCCCCAATCCTCCGAATCACCCTACCCTACCTGTCAAATCCCCCAAATTCGACCGCGAATTCGGCATGCGCGATCACCGAAACCCATCACCCTGAGCTCGCCGGAGATGATCGCGTCGCAGCCGCGGCGGGTCCGGCCCCCCTCGCCGCCGTCTCCTGGTGCTGTTCCTCCTCCTCCTGTACAGCCGCTCCGACGGCGGGGCTCGCCGCGCGCCCTGGGCTCCGGATCGCACCCGGCGCGCCGCAGGTTCCTCTCCTCCGATGCCGATCCTGTGGGCCCCGCCGCCGCATCCAGCGCCGCGAATCCTTCGGGGCCGCTACGCTGAACGGCGAGCAGCCGGAGGACCCTTCCGTCGCGTGCGCGGGCGTCGCGCGGCACGAGGGGTTCGCGACGCAGTGCGAGTTCCTCCGGGCCCACCCGCAGTGCAGCTCCGGTGGGTTCGTCGACTACCTGGGCTTCTTCTACTGCAGATGCGAGAGGTTCAGGGTGCTGGGCTACGCGGTGCTCGGGGTCTGCCTGGCCGCGCTGTTCTACATGCTGGGCAATACCGCCGCCGACTACTTCTGCTGCAGCCTTGAGAAGATGTCGGCGCTGCTGCGGCTCCCGCCTACCGTGGCTGGCGTCACGCTGCTCCCCTTTGGTAATGGCGCTCCCGACGTGTTTGCTAGCATCGCGGCGTTTATGGGGAGCGGTGCTGGTGATGTTGGGCTCAACAGCGTGCTCGGTGGAGCTGTCTTCGTCACCTGTGTTGTGGTTGGGGCTGTGTCATTGTGCATTGCCGAGAAGAATGTGCAGATCGATAGGAAGTGCTTCGTGAGGGATGTTGGGTTCTTTCTGGTGACTCTCCTCGCTTTGTCTGTAGTGTTGATCGTTGGGAAGGTCACTGTTTGGGGAGCTATGATGTTTGTGTCGATTTATGCAGTCTATGCATTTGTTGTGGCTGCAAATGAGGTGTTGAGGAAACATGCCAGGAGACTCAAGTTTGATGTGGTCACACCGTTGCTTCCTGTGAGGGCAAGTATATTTGAGCAAGGAGCAGAGGAGGATGAGTCAGTGTACAGTTCACTTCTTGAGGAGGATGCAGATGGCAAAGCGGCTCAGATGAATACATCCTTGCCTCAGTGGATGTGGGCTTCTCATGTGGCCATGTACTCAAACCATGGAAATAGATCTGGCTCGCCTGATAGGCCATTGTGGGGTTGGAGTGAGGGAGAAGAGGATAACTCCACGTTCAACATTTCCAAGCTGTTTTCGTTTATGGAGCTTCCCTTGACGATACCAAGAAGGTTGACGATTCCGATTGTGGAGGAAGACCGCTGGTCGAAACAATATGCTGTTGCAAGTGCTTGCTTGGCGCCTGTTCTTTTGGCATTTTTATGGAGCAGTCAGGACACAGTATCCACAAAGGTTAGCATAGCAGCATATGTTATGGCTGTCATTCTGGGGATTGCACTTGCTGCCCTGGCTTTCCTATTCACCAGTAATGAGCGTCCTCCACGGAGATTTTTGTTCCCATGGGTTTTGGAGGCTTTGTGATGAGCATCGCCTGGTTCTACATCATTGCTAATGAATTGGTTGCACTTTTGGTTGCTTTGGGCGTGATACTGGGAATTAATCCTTCAATACTTGGGCTAACTGTGTTAGCATGGGGAATTCAATGGGTGACTTGATGTCAAATGTTGCTTTAGCGATGAATGGAGGCGACGGGCGCAGATTGCCATGTCTGGATGCTATGCAGGACCTATGTTTAATACACTTGCTGGTTTGGGTATATCAATGCTGCTTGGAGCTTGGTCAACGGCACCCAATTCGTATGTTCTTCCCCAAGACTACTCTCTTATTTACACAATGAGCTTTCTTGTTGCTGGATTGATCTGGGCTCTTGTTATGCTGCCGAGAGGTGACATGCGGCCTAACAAGATACTTGGAGTTGGCCTCATTGCTCTGTACTCAATTTTTCTTTTTGTTAGGGTAGGCAATGCTGTCGGCATATTTCCACTGCCTGGCTTGAGTTAGATAATTACTTGCCTGTAAAGTTGGGATTGACATCAAACTACTTGCTCATGGCTGCCATTTTGTATAAATGAAATGAAGTCATACAGTGTTGTTTTGTTATGTACTTCTGTTCTTGTATGTCAAGTTGCGTGCACTTTTATTGGGTTCAACATTTTTGGGAGAAAACACGCTTGCAATTGCAGTATTTATTTGTATTGTATAAATTTATCATCATTCACAGTAATGTTAACACACCTTTAACTTCCTGTCACATATTTGCATTGCACAGACTAAATCTCCTTCCATCCTGTAGAGCTACCACTTCTCAAGCTCATAAGGTTATATGCAATCTATGCCCAGCAAGTTCTATTGTATCCCATGTTGCCCTCACTTTTAGTTCTCAACTATTTGAAACAAGAAGTGATGTTTTTTAGTCTTGAGATGAGATTTGGTCAACCAATCAAATTGCCATTTAGAGTCCAAAGAAGTGTCTTTGGTAGACCCATATCGGCAATGGCCTGCCACCATCGGAGATGTGCAACCACTGTGCCATATTGGCCATGTCTGGTTCCCACCCTGGGTGGCGCGAAAATCAAGGTAACAAATCAGAAACACTCAGATGCTGAGCAATAGCACTTGTCGGATCTTGTTGCCCTCTGCGCCACAGCCTTGGGAATCTGTGCACGCCATGGCACCCCTCCAGGCAGAATCCATGAACAAGCTGTACTCGATGATTTCTGTTTCCTCCTACCTTATCAACCTCGTGCATGGGCACCTTGACACCTACCCTGGCAACTTCTTATTGCCGATAATTCTGGGAGGTCATGGAATGCTATGGAAGTTTCTTGGCAATGGCGATGTTTGGATGTAATGTGGGTTTGGGAAATGGAAATTAAATGGTATAGGAAGATGTGAATATGGTATATAAGGCCATTCCTCGTTTGGTATGAGATGATAAGATGGGTTTGGAACTTTGGATAGAAAATGAGTACCAAATGACCATAGATACCCCTTGAAGAAATAGAGAGCCAATCAAAGTAACATAACCGAGGGAAAACCAGAAAAATATTGTAATTTTATATGTTTCTTACTCATAATATCCCATCTATCACCCTGGGTTTCAAATTCTGGGACAAAACATTCGGGAAATGTGACTCTCAATGTGTGGCTGTTAACGCCCATGGCCAGTGCGGACACTGCTGGCTGCTGGCAGCAGTAGAGGTCAGTGGTGGGCTGCTGGGGAATAAGATGGAGATATGTTGACCAGAAAAGGAAACCTGATGGCCGGGTTTTTTTGTTGGCAAGCCAAAAGTTGAGTGCGAATGCGCAACGTGATCCACACTCAAAATCAAGCAGCGTCCAATGTTTGTTGATGCCTTGGTCTCAATACATCAAGTTGCAAAACTTGGACTGGAAATCTGGAATTACTATTTTGAGACTCTTGCTTGCAGTTGAGTGGTGATGGAGCTGGTGGACAGAGGTCTGATATTTGGTTCTAATAAGAGCTCAAAATGTCTTTCTTTTAAGGCAGTTTCTTGATTTGACTCTAGTCTTTTCGTTTGTATTTTACTTACCTCTTCTTTTGGTGGTGCATGGCTTTTGTCTTGTAGATTTTTCTGAGCAAATAATTTCCCTCATCTGCCTGGGTGATTTTTCCATCAGTACTCGTGCTATGTTCATCTTAATCTATATGCTCATGCTATTTCAGGCTAGGAAATGAATGGAGATATGTAATGATATACGTCCTATCAGCTGTTGTAATTCATGGCTCTCGTACATGCAGTTAATATTTTTACTAGTCTGAATTCTGTTGGGCAGGTAGTTGGCAGATAAATGGCAGTGATCCTTACGGTAGCTTTTACTGAGGCAATTGAGATGTTTTGGGAACACAATTTGCCGTCGCGCCAAGGGTATAGAATTCATCGCGACATTCTTGAAGACAAAGTGAATTAGGGAATGCTCGATGTACTGCTCTATATATAGGCACGGTGGGGGAGCCTGGGTCAGCAGGCCACGGGTCGATGTGGTTTACACTCTAACAATCCTTTTAGTTATTCCCTTGGTAACTTGTGGTTCAAAGAGCATTCCAAGTTCTGACTATGCATATATCTTCTGCAGTGAGATGCCTGTGCCGAGCCTGACCTTGTGGACGTGCTGAAATTTTCTGTTCCCTGAGATTCTCTTCACCAACGCAGGGAGACACTCCGCTGATTTGATTTGCATTCCACTAACTGCGTCGTGAAGCTGTCTAACCATAAATCTCTGGTGCTATTTCTCCGGTCGCCGGAGGCATGTAGAGGATGGTGGTGTCTTTTTTTTTTCCTACTACAAGCTGGGTACCTAGCAGTTCCTATCTGTGTACTCAAACTGAAAAATCAACCATCTAGGTACCTAAACTACTGAGACATTCTCATCTAGGTACTTAAACTTAAAAGCTCCAATCTAGGTACCTAAACTCTTAGGCCGCACACCAACAGCTCAAAACTTGCCACGTCTGCGCCAGCATCTGACGTGCCCTTGCCACAGTGGCACCCAATGACCCCGCCTCGACGATGGAGCAGAGTTGGTCGCGGTGTACCTAGCTGTGGTGGAAATTGGCGGCAAGGCCTCGATCTTCTCTCCCTCTAAACACTCTATGTCAGTGTGATGTCGCTATGGCCAAAGGCGAGCTTCAGCCGCCCGTGTTCCTCTACCACCAAGCTTCGCTATGCTCGACTGTTGGCACCACCACCCTCCACCCTCCCTCCAAGCCCCGCCACTCACTCACCAGGAGCGGCGCTTGTCGCCGCGGCACAACTATACATTCTCGTGCGCATGGCAGGCCGTGTCGAGGCTACTTATTACCGCCCGCCATGATGTGCCACCACATGCCACAACTACAAGCGTGGCTCGCTCCTCACCACCCCAATGCGCACGACGGGGTCTATTGCCGGCGTCAACGTCGCATGCGCCAACCGCCGCCGCCGCTACCGCCATCGCCAAGACATGGCACTGGTGCCAACACATGCCACAATAGTTTGAGTATCCACCATGCATTTAACTCAAAATTAAAGAAAATACAAAATGTATCTTGTCCATATTTGCTGCGGGAACTATGTTGTATGGTATTTGCTGAGAAATTTTACCTAGAAAGAATGGATAATACCGTGTGTTCTCCTTAGATTTAAGGGATAAATATAGTAGATTTGGGGTATACAATTTATAATAACGGTTGATCAAAAGTCACAATTATTTTACAAGTCTACTGTTTAAAGGACCACAATACAATTATCACCATTTACTACTCCTATAAGAACAAACCTCACTACCTAATTCTCTGCGATTTCGTGAAGCCACGTCATAAGCCAGGTCCTGCAGCCCAAGTTATTGGGACGGACCGAAATTGAACCGGTGAGGCCTTCGGTTCAATGGTTCATTAGTCCAACCGTTGGGAACCGGTTGAACCGCCGGTTCAATTGCTTTTGGACCGATGATCGAACCGCCACAAAAACATTGAACCGGTATATATATATAAATAAATAATATATTAATATATATGACAAACAAGAAAAATGGAACGACATGTTCTTAATTGGTAAGATCAAAGTGACTTATAACATTAATAACATAAGTTCCCTTCAATTCATATAGTTCATAAATATAGAGTCATGACTTGCAAAAACACAACCTCGAGAGATTGTTTAATACAAAATATGAAGTGCGGGATAACAAATGACTTAAAAATTGTTTTACAAGACTGTGGGGGATCAATATTTTGATGACCCCAATCCGTCAATCAAGACCCTCGACATCATGTCTCGGTGATTCTAACCAAGGACCTCTCCTCCACCCATGGTGGTCGCCTCAAATGAGAGCAGGGTTCTGCGGCGCACGAGCTCTTTCTGAAGCGAGACCTCTTTTAAAGCCTCGCTCGAGGTCTCCGTCGCCGACCTTTCGAATCGTACTCGAGCTCTCGAAGCGAGACCTCTTTCCGCTGCTCGAGGTCCCCGCCGACGGCCCTTCAAGTTTGTGCGCTAGAGCTCTCGGGCGACCTCTCTCCGTCGCTCGAGCTCGAGCTCGACCTCTCCGACGCGACCTCTCTCCGATCGGCTCGACCTCTCTCCGGCCGTCTACGAGCTCGTCCCCGGCGTCACGCGGAAGACCGCAGAAATACGGGAGTTGGCCAACCACTCCCGACAGCACCGGGGCCATGCGAGGCACGATGGCGGAAAGACGGCCCGTCGTCGCCCCCGGTGCCCCGATGACTCCAACGGTGCGTCCACAGTGCGCGCAGGTACAGGCGACGTCGCGATACCCCATCCACGGCATGGACACCCCCACGCCGAGCGGGGACCGATTCCAACCACGATTGGGGTCGGTCACGACCCTTTACCGCCACCTGGACCGGGATTCGCGCGTCAGCGGCGACCAATTTTGGCATCCAAGGCGTCAAGAGCTCAAGAGAGGGCCACCCGCCCAACCAAAGAGCTCGATCCGGAGCTCGATCGTCGTATCCCTGTCTACTCAAAGAACTCCGCCATCATGACCGGGAGACGCGCGACTACCCGTGCGCCATCATCGGGCCGACATGGGCACCCCATACCGAAGGGACAGCTTCAACCACGGTCAGGGACGAGGCGACGCATGACCACCGCCCATGCCCGACCGCCATGTACGGCGACGACCGATTCTCGGATCAAGGCGCCGAGAGCTCGAGGTAGCCGTTGGCCAACCACGAGCTCGCTCGAAGAGCTCTTTCGCCCGACAAGACACAAGATCATATTGTTCCACCTACCCCGCCCCAACTCGGAGAGCTCACATGTTCTATCCCCCCTTGCCACTATAAAAAAGGAGGGGTAGGGTCTTGATTGGGGCAAGCAAGAAAAGAAGAAGAACAACGCACCCTGTTCTTCTCAAATCCGCATCCTCACTCTCATATTGGCACTTGCCTCAATCATAGAGACTTGGGAACCGCTCCCTCTCTCGCTCCGCTTGTACGCACCCGGTATGAGCATTTGAGCTCGGGTAGTGAACACACTGGACTAGGAGCCCCCGACTTTGCCCCGAACCGGTATAAATCCTGTGTCATTGTCTCCGAGCTAGGCCATTCGAGTCCGCACTAGCCACCATTCTTGTGGACGGTGGTATTAGACCACGGCGCTTGGCGCGCCAGGTAGGGAGCGCTAGTGCGACGATCTTCCACTCCGATGGCTGGCCGTGCGATCTGCCGGCCGGAGCGGCCGTGTTCTGGCGCCGGCACCTTCGACTTCACCGGCCCCGATCCGGCGAAGTCACTCGCGGAGCCGTCTTCACCGCCCGATGCGGCGTGAGGACATTCGGGCGCCTCGCGACACCGCCCGATTCCATCCTCGCCGACATGGGGCGGGACTCCGTCAAGCCCGTAGCCCCCACAGCGCGGCGGTCGCTTCTTCCGCCCGATCAAGGACCTCCTCCCGACATCCTCGGGCCGAGCCTCTGCGAGGCTGCGGTCCGCGATGTCACCTTCTCCATCGCCAACGTCGTCCCTCCGGCTTCGCCGGCGAAGGCGCCGGTGGAAAAATTCCGCGGCGGCATACGCCAAGATGTACCCGGCGGCGGCCGGATCTCCCCTTTTTGGGGCGTGAACCCGGGAAGGCATCAGTCCATGAGCTCGAGCTGCACCCTCGATGGGATGAGCCTCACGGACTGCGACCCCACACGCGCCCGGTGTTCGTGTGCCACGCCCCGGCGGGGCCACGGCGACCATTCCCAGGCGACTCGGCGCCGCGCCCGGAGACTCCGCCGCGCGCCAACGTGACCCGCCCGGCGATCCGCGTCAAGGCCCGGTACGGAGGAGCTCGAGGAGCTTCGAGAGAGGCGCGGCTCGGGAGCGCGAGGCCCTCCTCGGCGAGCAAGAAAAGGGCGCCTCCAAGGGCGCGGGCCCGGCGAGACGCCCCCGCGTGATCAGACAAGCTGCGACACGATGCCGAGCAACTCCGCCGGTGTTCGGAGAGCCTCCCGAGAACACGGCGGCCGCGCCGTTTGCCTGCCGCAACCCCGATCCCCGGGACCCCCGAACACGCCGGAGCCCACGAGCGAGATCAAGAAGCTCGTGGCGAGAGGGCAAAGACTGGCAATGGCAAGCCCGCGCCGCACCGTCGACTTCAGAAGAGCACGAGGCCTCCTCTCATCGAGGAGGTCCACGCGCCCGGCGGATCGGCGAGAACCGCGACGCCGCGTGACACCATCAACGCCCGGCGGAAGGCGGAAGCCAGCGCGTCTTAAGCGCCCCGGGGGGCGGCGACAAGCCCGCGCGGCGACTACGAAGCAGCCCGCAGTACGACAATGCGCCCGAGGGCGTCATGACAGCGGCGAGGACAAGGGCCGCAGCCCCGCGCCGAACGCCGCTAACGGAGTCCGTCTCCCAGCGAGATCGCGGGCGCTCGAGCTCGAGCTCGAGGAGGCCAAGGGCTTTCGGCTCGCGCGCCACGGCGCTCCCTTCCCTTCTCGTTTCGGGCTCCGACCTCGGTGCGAATACAACGGGAGACCGACCCGCCACTGGCTCGAAGACTACGCCTCCGGTTGTCAAGCCGGGCGCCGCCGAGCGACTACTACTTCATCATCCGCAACTGCCCCTCTATCTTGCGGATTCGCCCGTTCTTGGCTCGAGCACTTGGGGGGCACCATCCGCGACTGGGAGGATTTGCGAGGCGTCTTCGTCGGGCAACTTCCGGGGGCACCCACGCCGAGCCAAGTACGACACAGGATCTCCGGGGATGCAAGCGAGAAGAAGGGGAGAGCTGCGCGACTACATCAGCGCTTCTCTAAACTCCCGCAACAACCTCTCCGAGGCCTCCCGACTCGAGATCATCACCGCGTTACCTTCGGCACCACTTGCGAGAGTCTCATCCAGCGAGCTCGGCGTCAAGAAGCCTAAGTCCGTGAAAGGAGCTCCTCGACCTCGCCACCGGACACGCCGAGGGGGAGGGCGCCGTCTCCGCCGTCACGGGCAAGGGCAAGCCCACGAACGACGAGGCCGCGGGCGGATCAGCTCCCACCCCCCGCAAGAGGAAGAACAAGAAGAACAAGCGCCCCCGTGACGACGACGACGAGTTTGTCGCCATCGCGGACAAAAGCGCAAAACCCCGCGAGAAGGGGGGGAAGAGGCCGCCCACAAGGAGCACCGACAAGATGCTCGAGGCCCCGTGCCCGCATCACGAGGGTCCCGTCAAGCACAAGATGAAGGACTGTCGGCTCCACGAAGAAGCGCGTGATGGACACGCTGGCGGGGGGCGCCCGAGGCGACCCGGCCCGGCCTATGGCGGCGAGCCGAGGGCGGGGGGCGGCGGCGACGTCTACATCGAGGGCGGCGCCGTCAACGTCGTCTTCGGCGAGCCCCGGGCTACGAGTCCAAACGCCGACAGAAGCTCCGCGCCGCGAAGTCCTCTTCACCGAGCCCCGCGACGCCCCTACCTCAAGTGGTCGAGCTCGGCGATCACCTTCGACGGGGGCGATCATCCCCGACACATCCGCACTCCCGGTAGGTACCCGCCGTCGTCGATCCCATCATCGGCACCAAAGCGCCTCGGCAAGGTGTTGATGGATGGAGGCGGCGGCGGCCTCAACCTCCTCTACGTCCACGCACTCCGGGCCCTCGGCATCACCAAAGCGCGCCGTCCCTCACCGGACCCGATCCATGGCGTGTAGTACCGGGAAGCGAGATGATCCCGCTTCGGGGCACCGATCTCCCCAAACCTTCTAAGCACCGGATAACCCGGAAGGAGACCCTCGCGTTCGAGGTGCTCCCCTTCAAGAACGCCTACCATGCGCCGCTGTTGGGGCGGCCGTGCTATCGCGAAATTCATGGCCGTCCCCAACTACACCTCAAGCTTAAGATCCCCGGGCCCAAGGGGTCATCACCGTCGACTCCACCTTCGAGCACGCGTTCGGATGCGAGGCCGCCGGCCGACGCCGATGCCGCGGTCGAGATCGAGCAGATCTTTGCCGAAGATGGCGGCTGGGCCGATCGGGAGGACACCCCGAGCTCAAGAAAGGCTGCGGGCACGAGCTCACAAGATGGGCTCGAACGGCCCGGGAGATCGGGCCCATCCGGTGAGCTCATGAAGACCGTAGGCACTTTCGGGCCCGAGAAGGACGCCAAGGAGATAGAGGTCGATAATGATGGCCACGCCCTCCGCGTAGGGTCCGAGCTCTCTCCTAAATAGGAAGGCGAAGCTCGTCGACTTCCTCCGCGCAAACCTCGGCGTGTTTGCGTGGAGAGCCCCCTCGGACTTGCGGGCATACCGAGGGGAAGTCGCCGAGCACTCCTTGAACATTAAGCCCGGCTCTCGGCCGGTGAAGCAACGGCTCAGACGTTTCGACGACGATCGACGCCAAGCAATCGCCGAGGAGATAGATAAACTCTTAGCCGCTAGGTTTATCAAGGAGGTGTATCATCCCGAGTGGATAGCCAACCCCGTACTAGTCAAGAAGAAGAATGGGAAATGGAGAATGTGTGTGATTACACGGGTCTCAACAAGGCATGCCTGAGGATCCGTTTCCTTTGCCGCGCGATCGACCAAATCGTTGACTCCACCTCCGGTGCGAAACCCTCTGTTTTCTCGACGCCTACTCCGGCTACCACGGATAGCGATGAACGAGCTCGATCAGCTCGCCACCTCCTTCATCACTCCGTTTGGCGCATTCTCACATGTAACGATGCCCTTCGGTTTGAAGAACGCCGGGCGCCACCTTCCAAAGGTGTATGCGAGAAAGTCTTCAAGGAGCTCCTCGGGAAGCTTGTAGAAGCTTACGTCGATGACATCGTCGTCAAAACGAAATCCTCGAAAGAGCTCGTCCCGGACCTCGAAAAGGTCTTCGCCAAACTCAGAATACGGGGTCAAGCTCAACCCCGAAAAATGCGTTTAGGGTCCCGCGAGGAAGTTGCTCGGCTTTATCGTCTCGAGGCGCGGCATCGAGGCCAACCCCGAGAAAATCGCCGCCATCACGAGCATGGGGCCGATTAAGAACGTCAAATGCGTAGCGGCTCACGGGCTGCCTCGCGGCCGCTGAGTCGTTCATAGCCCGGCTCGGGGAGCGGCTCCTCTCTACAAGTCTTGAAGAAAACCGGGCGCTTCTCTGGACCGACGAGGCCCGGCAAGCCCTCGACTCCACTGAAACAACTCCTTGCCGGACCGCGCCCGTGCTCGTTGCTCCTGCCTAATGAGCCAATCCTTCTCTACATCTCGGCCACCTCGAAGGTGGTGAGCACCGCTCGTCGTCGAGAGAGGAGGAAGGGCACGCACTCAAGGTACAACGTCCGGTGTACTTCGTCGGTGAGGTCCTCACCGACACCAAAACTCGCCTCCGCATTTCAAAAGCTCGGTGTGCAGGGCGCTCATCACCCGCGACGCAAGCTCGGACATTGCCGACTCCCACCGGTGGCCGTCGTCTCGAAGTATCCCCTCGGGGAGGTCATCCAGCAGCCCCGGTCACGGGACGCACGGCCAAGTGGGCGGTCGAGCTCATGGGAGCCGAAATCGCGTCTTGCGCCCGAGAGACGCCATCAAGTCTCGGGGCTCGCGAGACTTCATTGCCGAATGGACCGAGGTCGACGCCACCTAGGGCCCGCGACATCGATCTTTGGACCCTACGCCGACGGATCGGTAAAGAAGTGCGGCGCCATCGGCCTCGTCTTCACCTCTCGAAGAAGGTGTGCATGAAATACTCCATACGCCTGCACTTCCCAGCGTCCAACAACGTGGCGAATCTGGCGTTGGTAAGCGGGCTCGCAGTGCGCCTGAGCTCGGCATCCGGCACCTCGGGTCCGGGAGACTCTGAGCTCGTCAAAAACCAAGTCATGAAAGAGGTCGACTGCGTCAACGAAAGATGGTCGCGTACCACGAGAAGGTCCGAGAACTTGAGGAACATTTCCACGGGCCGGAGGTCAACCACGTCCCACCGCAACCTCAACAACGACGCCAGACGCCCCTCGCCAAGCTCGCGTCGGGGCCCGGCCGGCGGTTCCCGGGAGTCTTCATGCACGAACAACACAAGCCGATACGGCTCGGGGAGGGCCCGCGGAAGGTGCGAGCTCAAGCCCCGGCGGACCCCATGGACACCGCGTCCGCGAAGGGTCGAACGCTCCCGATCTGGGGCTTTGCGGCGACGAAATTACGTCGATGGGCTCGGGGGGGTGATCGCGGGCGGCTCGGGGCGGGTCGACTTTCGACCACCCGGCCAGGCGGCGTGTCAGTTGCTACGATGGCTGAAGCAAGGCGAGCTACCCCGGGCATGAGGAGTCACGACGGCTGGCCCGGAGGGCTAAGGCTTTGCTCGTGGGGGGAAGAGCTCTACCGCGCGGGGCAAGCGGCATCCTCTGTTGCATCACCGTCGAAGATGGTCGAGGCTCGTCAAAGAAAATCCACGGGGCGAATGCGGCCATCACGCGGCATCCGGACTCTCGTCGGGAAAGCTTTAGTCAAGGTTTCTCTCGGCGACCGCCGCCGCCGACGCCACTCAGTCGTCCGACGTTGCGCGGTACGCCGGTTCTTCGCCAAGCGAGACACACCTCCCAAATTTCGCCCTCCAAACGATTCCGCTCACCCGGCCGTTCGCCGTGGGGGTCTTGACATGGTAGGACCGTTCGGGAGGGCGGCCAGGAGATACACGCATCTCCCTCGTCGCTATCGACAAGTTCTCCAAATGGATCGAAGTCATGCCCATCGCGCTTGCCGAGCCGAGGAGACCGCAAGTTCTTCATAGGCATTATCCACCGCCGGAGTCCCGAACTTCGATCATCACCGACAACGGCACCAACCGTGGGGGAAGTCTTCATCGGCTGGTGCAGCGATCACGGCATCAGCGTCGACACGGCGTATCGGCCACCCTCGACCAACGGACGGTAGAGCGAGCTAATGGCATGATCTGCGGGCGTGAAGTCCCGCATCTTGGGAGGCTCGAGAAGTACGTAGATGGCTAGTCGAGCTCCCCGCGGTGCGTGTGGAGTCTTCGTACCACACCAAGCGGGGCCACCGGACGAACCCCGTTCTTCCTCGTCTTCGGGTCGAAGCGGTTCTTCCCTCACCGAGCTCGATGCGGCTCACCGAGCTCGGACCTTCGACGAGCACAATAACCAAGCGCCGCTCGAAGACGCCCGGACCAGCTCGACGAAGCTCGTGACATCGCACTCATCCACTCCATGATACCTACAATCCATGCGGCGCTACCACGGCGACACGTCGGGGGCGAGCCTTGGCGTCGGCGATCACGTCCTACGACGAGTCCAAAGCCCGAGGGACGGGCACAAGCTCTCCGCGCCATGGGAGGGTCCCTTTATCATCGACCAAGTGTTGAGGCCGGGCACGTACAAGCTCAAGGACCATCAGGGACGAATCCTCACCAACGCATGGAACATCGAACAGCTACGTCGCTTCTACCCTTAAGATGTATTTTGAAATATCATAACTGTAAAAATTCAGTAAGACACCAGTTCGATGCAAAGATCTGTGCGAGCATCTCGAATTCACGTCTTAAGCTTGAGCAATGACGGGCCTTCATCCTGACAAAGCCCCGCCCTTGCTCGGGGGCTACAAGGAATGGGGCGCACACCCCATCGGTTTACTACACCAATTTTTCGCAAATTCTTCACAAAAATCACAACAACGAGCTCTCGCTCACGAGACCGTGCTCCTTTTCCTTAACGTCTTAAAAACAACTAAGTCACGAGTTCGTCAACAAAAGGCATGGCGCGACTACCTAACGATCTCACACGCCCCGCGCCAACGAAACGGCCCGCCATCCGACTTCCGAAATACGAACTCGTAAAAAGTTGGAACAAGGACACGGGATAGGAAAAGGAACACGAGTGATCTTCATTCCGCCACGAGTCCCTTTAAATCCTTAACAATGATACCTCAACTACGAGGACTTAGAAACTAATCGCAAAAAGGGGGCTTGGCCCCGCAGCTCTAGTTTTTACGCGTGTTGAGGGTCCTCGTCCATCGCCCCGCGACGAAGTGCCCGCCGCGGCCTCCGGCCAAGCTGCTCGGCTCCCTCCGTGATGAGTCCCAAAGACTCCCACCTCTCTCGTGGCAAGCTTATAGAGCTCGGCGGACAACTCCACGGAGTCGAGCTCGGCAGCAGTGATCTTCTGCTCGGTTTGAGCGTCGTCGATACCCGGCGCCCATCCCGCCTTCACCGCCTCGACGTCCATTTTTCGGATAGTGATCAAGATAACGCCGACGGCCTTGTGGACCACCCGGCCGGCGTCCCTCCGCCACCTTATACGGCACTACGAGATTCGCTCCGCCGGGTCCGCCATCTCCTCAACACCGAGGACGCCGCGACACATCTCACGCGGTAGCGAGATCCTCGAGCGCCCGCCGAGCCCCGCTCGCCGCCTCCTCCGTGGCATTAGAGGCACAAGCCCGAAGACGCTCAAGCTCCTCCTTCGCGCCCACGAGCTCGACGGTCTGCCGCTTCAAGTCCGTCTCCTTCCCCTTCAGCGAGAGCCGGGTATGCTCGGGGGTGGCCTCCCGCCGGAGGCAAGATTCCGCCTCCATGTCCGCGACGTCCCCCGCGCCTTCGTGGGACTTCTCCTTCTCCCCGCAAGACAAGAAGACGGTTCAATAACGGAAGTCACCACGACTCGATACACACGGGCGAGGATCGGACGCCCGCTTACTCCCACCCACTCACTATAGAGCTCTGCCGTTGTGCCGTAAATTGGTTCTCCTCGTTGAGCCGGTCCCTCTCCCGCGATCGTCGCGTGGCAGCCCGGCACCACATTTCGGCGACCTCGCGATCATACGAGGCCCCGCCGGCGAGGACAATCAGCCCCAAATCTTGGAGAAAACAAAAACGCAAGACAGGGCGGTGACACTCACCCGCAAGCTCGGCCTCGCGCTGACGGAGGCACTCGGCGGCGCCTCCGTCTTCTCCTTATGAAGGGCCTCCCGCCTCTGCTCGGCCGCCGAGAGCGCGAGCTCCTTGTCCTCGAGCAGGGCGGTGGAGGGTGTCGAGCTCTCCCCATTTTCTTTGCGCCTGCTTTGCCGCGGCGAGCTCAGAGCCGCTCCTCTTGCCGAGCCGCCTCCCGCCGAGGCGGCTTTGGCTCTTGTTGTCGCCCGGAAGGCTCGGCCTTCCGCGTCCCGGACGAAGTCCAACGACGCCCCTCCGTCTGGCGCGCAAGAAATTGATCTTTGCCGGCGCCGCGCCGAGCTCTTCACTCATGTCCTTGTACAGCTCAATGAGCTTCCCCGACGAAGCCCCCAGCCCTCGGTGAAAGCTGTGTCACCGGTTGTGTTCTCGGATGGAATCTCGCACGCCCTGAAGAGCACAAGCACATGAGCAGCTTTGGGGAAGCACAAGAAAAAAAGGAAGAACGCCGAGGCCATGACGATCTCGAACCCGCCACGACAAGCAGGCACGCCGGGTCCTCGGTGGGCGCGGGCGCAGCGGGCGCGTCATCGGGGTCGGCGGAGAACGATGTCATTTCCCCCCGCTGAACGCTGGCCGACCGGCGCCGCATTGAGATCCCTTCCGGGGACCACGCGTCTTCGAGGGCTAGCCGCCCCGATGGGCCCTCACCGGCTGCGCGGCGGGTCGCGCCTCGCTGCCTTCTCTCGCCGTCGGAGATGTCAATAACAGGGATTTCGGTGGCAGCCTCTCGACGTCGTGCATGAGCCACCGACTGCTGCTGGTCTTCTCCGGCAGCCTCGCCCATGGCCGGAATATCCTGACCTCGCGCCCCTCCCGCCGCCACCGGGATCTCGGGCGGCCCTCGGCTCCCTAACGGCCGTCGGGTACCGAGTCTCACGATCAAGTCCGGGGCCACCTTCGACGCCGACTTCGCGCCCACGCTTGTTGCCGGGCGCGGGGCCGGAGAGGAGGAGCTCGACATCGGCAATGACGAGGCCGGCAGCCCTTGAGCGGGACGGACCGCCATCATCACGGGACCCCCGTAGTCGCGCCAATCGTTACCGCCGCCGTCGCGCCTCGTCGCCAAGGGGCGGTATCCCCACCGCCGAGCTCGTCGCCGCAGCAGCCCCGAGCTCGCCAGCCCTACACTCGAACCGCGGAGGCCGAGCTCGTCGTTCACAGGCATCGAAGAGCTCTCCATCGCGGGCCCGAGCTCGCGTCGGCCGAGGTCTCCTCGCTTTCGTCCGGGCGGCGCTTGCGTGGTACACCGCCGGGCCGAACGCAACGACAGCTAAGACCAGCGCGCTGAACGCCGTGCACGACCGTAGGGGGGAGAGAACTCACCGCGTCGATCCGCCTCTTCCCGAAGCGGTGGCTCGGCACCCCGGACCCGGGTCGACCGCCGCGGAAGAACCCGCCCCAGTTCTGGCGCGCCGGCAGAACGCGCCGCGCCGAGGTCGGGGCGCCGACTCCTCCTCGACCAACGGCGTCGCCTTAAGCATCAAGCCTCGGGAGCCCCATTGAGGTCCCGATCTCCCCGGCCACGGGGCCCGCGGACGACGGGGGGACCTTCCGGTGCCTTAGCCTTCCTCCTCCCGCGCCCGCCGCCGACGAGCCTGCTTTCTCGGGGGCTCGGTCGGCCTCTCCAGTCGCCCTCGGGAGAGGGAGGGACGAACCAAATGACTTCACTTCGCCAACCCGCAAAAACACAAGCTCATCCTCACCTGGAACTCAAAGCGATAAGTGGGCGACCTCGAACAAACAAGAAGTGCGAAGCTCTTACCCCGGCGCCCGTATCCCGTCGGGGAGAACTTGGGGGCTCCGGGGGCCCTCGCACCCGTCCCGCGTCGGTAGAGTTTATCCACCATTCCACCTCGTTCAAGCGGTTCGCGCGGGCCGCGTTCGCCGTCCCCACAAACGGCGCGAGCTCCGGCTCCATCTCCCGCACGCGAAGACATCGTCGTTGGGAGCGGCACCAGCGCCTTCGCGAGCCAGGCCTCGATGATGGTTCAACCGCCAAGCCGGGCGTCGCTGGAGCTTCCGTCTTCAACGCCACGGCCTCCACCGCCTCGAGGGCGTGATCGTGCGGACCCTCACGCCCGCAGGCTGCTTGCGGTGTCAACGTCTTCCCCCGTATGGCGGAGGATGGTCGGTCGTTCTTAAGGTAGAACCACTCCTCCCTCCACCCGGGTTTTGCTCGCGGAAGTCGCCCTTGGGAAAGAACTGCGGACCTTCCCACCGCGCAAGCTGGATCGTGGCGCAGCAATCGGAGCCGCACCTCCCGGGACCTCCGTCGCCGCCCTTCAAGCCTGGATCTTGGCATGGACCGGTGCCGGGAAGAGCTCCCGGTTGGGGGAATCCCAACCATCCCTCGCACAAGCATCGTGAACGCCCGAAACGGCGGGGGATCTTGGTTCGGCGTCAGTGCTGGAGCTCGCGCCCCGATGCCCGCAGCGAGCTCCGGAAGAAATCGTCGGCGGGGACGCCGAGGCCGCCGTGGAAGGCCACGAACGACACCACGTACCAGCCGGCGGATCGGGAACTTCGCGGCGGCGGCGGGAGGATCCACTCTTCGGCCTCGTCGCCGGCACGGAGCCCGCCGGACGAGGCCGAGCTCCAGTTTCTTTGCTTGGTCGCCGTCGAACGATGCCATGTCCCCATCTTCTTGCGAGGAGGAGGCGGATCAGCGGAACAGGGAGACGAGAAGTAGATCTGAGCAAAGAAGTATGTCCTCTCTCTCTCTTTACATTTCTTTTTCTCTCTCCGCTCTTTGGCTTTCTCAGAAGGAAGGGAAGAAAGGTGAATCCGCCCCCGATCTCCGCCTATTTATAAGGCCCAGTGCGACGGATCTTGCCGAGAAGGAACCGTCGGGGTGGGGCCCACGCCGCGTCGCGTCCACGCCGCGCGGCTATCGCCACAACAACCCACGGTCGCCATCCGGCGGGAAGTCCCGCGGCCGCGGCATTAATGGGATAACTCCCGACCAACGGAAAAATTCCAACGGTAAAAATCCCAACGGCTATTTTTACCGCGGGCGGACGCGCCCGAGCTCGACACACCATTTGCTGAAAATCTTCGAGCTCGGCGATAGAGCTTGATACACGAGCTCGCCATCCTAGGGTTCTAAGGCGGCCCGACAAGGGCTCGGCGATCGCCCAGGGAACACCCACGAGTGAGGGGCGCTAAGGCAAAAGCGGCACCGCGGCTCTTGCCCCGAGAACTCGAACGAACTCGGGGGCTTTAAGCTAAGCGTGTTCGGGTCGCCAAAGGAAACAAAAAAGACGACTTCAGGTTATCCTCCACGAGCGAGGAGGACACGAGTCCACGGGCTCTTGAGCGAGCCCGGAAACCGTAAAAGTCGCGCCTTTGGAATATGAGGTCGGTCCACCAACCTGACCACATCGAACGAGCTCGAGCTTGACCTCCCCGGACCACTGCTATCAACTCACCGAGCACTCGGTTTCGGCCAACGAGGTAAAACCAAGTCCGAGCTCACCCCCCTTTTACGGCCTCGTGCTATAAACGGGAAAGCGAACACACGATAGCCTATAAAAGCCCCCACGCGGACCTCTCGTCCCCGCGGAGCCTCGGGGACTACACCCGCAGGTTCGCTCGAGCACACCTGCGGGGATCACCAGGCGTCACCGAGACGAAACCCAAGCAAAGGGAGAGACACGGGGGCTACTCTCTACAGGTCGAACGGCGAAAGACGACGAACTAAGCCAGGCCCCTCCGTGCCGAGGTGTTACGGACTCAGGAACACTATCGACAAGATTGTCCCACGCTTCCCGTCACAACCTCGGGCCCGAACGCCTCGCCCGACGAGCTCGAGACCTCGCGACTAACTACGGTCGGGACCTCGGCCATACAGGACAAAATTGGTACCTAACCCTTACGCTTTCATTGTTCATAAAAGCATACATATAGGCACGAGTGCATGAACCCAGTAAGGAAACTACAAAAACGAAAGGATACAGAAGAGGTCCCATCTACAACAGCTCCCACGGCGGCGGCGTCCCTACGGCCTCACCGAGGCTCGCAAAGTCTGTAGCGGTCGAGAAGCGTCTTGCGGTCCTTGTCGAGCTCCGGCTTGGTGACGATGACCTTGGAGGGGTGGATGCCGCGTTGGCGGTGGAGCCGTTCACCTTCTCGCCCTTGCGGTCCTTGTCGAGCTTGAGCTTGGTGACGAAGACCTCGCCGGGACCGGAAACGCCGCCGCCTGGACTCGGCGGGCTACTCTTCGCCGGCCAGGCGTCGGCGTCGATGTTGGCCACCACCGCCTCCGCGGTGACCTCGAACTCCTCGACGCCGGCACCAAGGCTCGCCCGCCGGAGTCTCCATCCGCAAAACCACGGATCCCCGCCAGGTCGGCGCCCGGTCGCCGACGACGCCATCGCCGCGAGCCGCCACCGCTCCGCGGCGTGCGCCGCGGCGGCAACTACTGGGAGCCGCTCCCGTAAGCGATCCGCCTCTTCCGGGTAGCTGCGGCGGAATTACGGGGAGGATCGGCGAGCGGACATCAACTCAAAAGACCAAACGGAGGGAGACGCCACCACTGGGCGAGCGTCGGGCATTCGCCTTTGAATGCGCCGCATCGCGAGCTCCTGCTCCAAGGTGTCGATGAGCCGCCCCTCACATCTCCCCGACCGCGGGGCGAGCCCGAGTGCGAGGCGGAGCTCGGCGATCACCGCCCCTCGGGCGGAGGCGGAGGCGGCGCCGGCGCCGGGCGGAGAAGGCATGGCCCCGGGCGGAGCGGGATCAGCCGCCGACGCATGTTGCGCCGGAAGACGAATCCCCCCCCTGGCGTCGGCTTCCTCCTCCCGGCCTCCCGCTACCTGAAGATCCTTGACCTCCATCCGTCGAGCGAAGGTGGCTCAGGGGGAGGAGAAGAGTGCGGGGGAAGAAGACGAATGCCACCTCCACGACCCGAGCCCTTGTATTTATAGCCGGGGCGCGACGGTTCACCTCCCCACGCTGGAGGCGCCCGGCGCTTCCCCACGATCTCCACCCACGATGCACGATTCGCGAGGAACCGTCGCCAATGACGGCGACTCGTAAATCGCGACCAATCGCGGGGGCACGCCGCGCGCCCGCATTAACCACCGATAAAACAAAACGGCAGACGGCGTTTCGGTTCCCAAGGAGCCGTCACGAGGCCGCCGCAACGACCACGGAGCCGGCTCATTGGAAAATCCACTAAGGGAGAGCGGGCTCACCCGATGGCTCGGGGACTCGACAGCGCGGGTGCCGAGCACCCATACCTCGAGGTCGATCTGACGGCCGATCAGGCGAAGAAAGGCGAGCTCGGGGATCGACAGCCTCCGAAGACAACAGGTCGAAGGGCTCACCACAACACTAAGAAAGCCTCCGCGAGAGCTCACAGCTCTCCCGGAGCCTCGGGGGCTACACCCGCGGGTGCGCTCGCGCGCACCCACGACCAGAACATGACTCTCAACCCCTGCTCCAAGTGGCGCCAAACGGGAGCATTTGAGAGACCTCCTCTCTCCCAAACGCTCGGGGCTACTCTTGTGGGGATCAATATTTTGGATGACCCCAATCCGTCAATCAAGACCCTCGACATCATGTCTCGGGTGATTCTAACCAAGGACCTCTCCTCCACCCATGGTCGCCTACAGCGAGAGCGGGTTCTGTAGCGCACGAGCTCTTTCACAAGCGGAGACCTCTTCCGCCTCGCTCGAGGTCTCCGTCGCCGACCTTTTCGAATGCGTACTCGAGCTCTCGAGCGAGACCTCTTTCCGCCTTCGCTCGAGGTCCCCGCCGACGGCCCCTTCAAGTTTGTGCGCTAGAGCTCTCCCGGTAGCGACCTCTCTCCCGATCGCTCGAGCTCGAGCTCGACCTCTCTCCCGACGCGACCTCTCTCCGATTCGCTCGACCTCTCTCCGCCCGTCTGAGCTCGTCCCCTGGCGTCACGCGGAAGACTGCAAAATGCAGGGGAGTTCTCGACCACCCGATTCGCTCGACCTCTCTCCGACCCGCCTACGACCACTCCCCGACAGGCACCGAGGCCATGCGGAGGCACAGTGGCGGAAAGACGGCCCGTCTGTCGCCCGCCCATGCCCTGATGACTCCAACAGTGCGTCCACAGTACGCGCAGGTACAGGCGACGTGCGCATACCTCATCCACGGCATGGACACCCCCACGCCGACGGGACCGATTCCAACCACGATTGGGGTCGGTCGCGACCCTTTACCGCCACTGACCGGGATTCGCGCGTGCAGCGACGACCAATTTTGGCATCCAAGGCCGTCAAGAGCTCAAGAGAGGGCCCTGGCCAACCAAAGAGCTCGATCCGAGAGCTCGATCGTCGTATCCTGTCTACTCAGCAACTCCGCCATCATGACCGGGAGACGCCGCACTACCCGTACGCCATCGTCAGCGACATGGGCACCCCCATACCGAAGGGACAGCTTCCAACTACGGTCAAGGACGAGGCGACGCATGACCACCGCCCATGCCCCGACCGCCATGTACGGCGACGACCAGTTCTCAGCATCCAAGGCCGCCGAGAGCTCGAGGTAGTCTGTTAACCAACCCACGAGCTTCGCTCGAAGAGCTCTTTCGCCCGACAAGACACGTATCATATTGTTCCACCTACCCCCCCCCAACTCGGAGAGCTCACATGTTCTATCCCCTTGCCACTATAAAAGGAGGGGTAGGGTCTTCGATTGGGGCAAGCAAGAAAAGAAGAAGAACAACGCACCCTGTTCTTCTCAAATCCGCATCCTCACTCTCATATTGGCACTTGCCTCAATCATAGAGACTTGGGAACCCGCTCCCTCTCTCGCTCCGCTTGTGCGCACCGGTATGAGCATTTGAGCTCGGGTAGTGAACACACCCGACTAGGGGCCCCCGACTTTGCCCCCGAACCGTATAAATCCCGTGTCATTGTCTCCGGAGAGCTAGGCCATTCGGAGTCACTTTTAGCCACCATTATCGTGACGGTGGTATTAGACCACGACAAAGACAGTAGAAAATAGGAATGAAAAAAATATATATGGAGAGCTCAGAAATTGGCGCAAAATGGAGCTCTAATAGTAATTTAAATATTCATCGTTATAATAGAAACTTAGATGCTAAAATAGATTGCACTGTTGTGAGGTGCCCGCTGAAATAACTAAGATGAATATATTATTTATCTCATTTATTTATACTTAAAGCTTATAAGTCATATGTAATAAGTTTTAAAATTTTGAGATTTAAAAGAAAACAATGACGCTCAGTTAGCTGCTATATAAGGGGAAAAAAAGTAAAGTACGCAATGTACGCATGCATGCGACGTCCAGTAGACTAGTCAAAAAAAAAATCGTGAATCGTAGAGGGCACGCAGCAACGGCAACAGGTCCAATAACTAGGTGGGGCCCTGCTGCATGGTCCACCACGGCTGCATGCAAGCGCATGCACACCACCACCCACCAGCGAGAGCTCAGAGCGTGCTGCCGTACGCGCATTTTCAAAAGCTGCCCGGTTCATAAGGAACCGGCCAGTTCACCGGTTCAGCAAAAACCGGGCGGTTCATCCGGTTTTTTCCGGTTCGATTGCATTCTGGTCTTCTAAGATGAACCGGACCGCCAAAGGCTCTGGTTCGGTCTTTTACCGGTCGAACCGGCGGTCCGGTCCGGTCCAAATAACAGGGCCTGCAGCTCACTAACCAATTCATCTGATCTTTGTATTTAATTAAGCTTGGTGCAGCGGTCATTGGTTTCTCAGTTGCATGCATTTGCGGGCTGTTCGATTCCTTTGCTGTGGTACAGAAATAGATGATGCGTTTGAGAGTCAAAGAGACACGTGTGAGGCCAAAGGGCCAAACATTTAATACACCATTCATTTGTGATTTCTTTTAATTTCTCCTTCAGCCTCGTCTGTTCACCTCCACACCCTCCCTCACTGCACGTCATCAGATTTATAGCGCTGCTTGATCATTACCATACCATGCTTGTGCTCTCCATCAAGTAGGCCTGTCATTTCGGTCTTCCACCACGTGCAATGGCGACCTGAGAAGCCTGCCATGCATGCATGCAACCTCGCTACAACTCCAAATTGTTGCTCGCCAACCACGCAGTTGTCTCAGACTCTCAGGCCACGCACGGGCTATTTGCTCAAGCGCGGAGGAAGTCAATGAGCAGATGGACGTACGAGGGAGAATCACGGGAGTGATATAGCACAGGCAGCACACAGGCATGTGTTCAAAAAAATCTAAACCTTCTATATGGGAAACCCCCGCTTAGGAGTTCTCTGGGCCGGTGAAGCCACGTCACCGGAAACTGCAGGCACGCACAGCTGAGGCGTCACCATACGTTTCAAATCGAGGTGCAGGAATTGAATCGCCATCGTCGTCCGTGTATCTGCTTGGCTCCTGGCCTCCTGCCTCCCCCTGTCCGGCTTCCCAAAATACACATTCCTATAAAATCTGGCGCCGTGGAGCGGGGTGCTCCCGCCCGCACGACGAGGAGAGAGAGCCGCACGGGGAGGGAGGCTCGACCGGGGAGGGATCTCCGAGGCGGTGAAGATGGCAGGAGCAGCGATGTATGGCGCGTCTCCTTGAATCGTCGTTGCGTGGATCCCGTCCGCGCGCAGGAAGGTGATTTCGTGACAAAGCCTTCTCCCGGCGGTGGATAATGCTACGGCGGTGGCGGAGGATACTTGCCGGGCGGCCTGCAATCTCGGTCGTGGTGCTGGCTCGGTCCTGGGCGTGGATGCTGCTGGCTGAACCCTAGGTCGCAGATCGGCGGCGGCGGCGGTCCTATCTTCGGTGCGGCGACGGCTCCATCCTTCCCAGCCCAGCGACAGCCCCATTCCACCCATCGTCATCTACAGCTTGGTGGGCTTCAGCCGGCATCGATTCGATCTCTTCTTTGTTTGGTCGTTCAGCAACGTGGGATCCATCGGTATTCACTTATATCTGAATGTTTAATTTGTTTAATCCCCCAGCGTGTTAATTTGTATGTCAGGTTGTCAGTGTTCTTCTGCGTGTTAATTCGTATGTTAGGTTGTCAGTGCTCGCTCACCCATCCCATACATTAGCTTCATTGCCGGCTCGCATGTCAGGTTGTCAGTGTTCTTCCAAACGGTGGACATTCATACGAGACATGTGCTAGGACTCAGAGAACCATGGCATGCTGTGCTAGGATTCAGATTACTTGTCTGGATGTTTGATTTATCTAATGTTTAGTCAAGAGCATTTCGGTTATCTGAATGAATGTGTCATTTATCTATATGAATGTGTTTCAGTGACGAGTACTACAGATTTCGGAATTTGGGAAAGATGGTGAATAAAAATGACATGAAACAATCTGTTGTGCTCTGTTATGACTCTGCTCAAAACATGTCTGCATGTCTATGGCTTCTTTCTTTTTTTTTCTTTTCTTTTTGTTTCATGTTTGCACTTTGTCCTGCCTATTCTTGCCAGGATTGATCTTTTACAGTTACACTATTCTCATGTGAGCGCTATATGACACATAGTGTATCTCCATTTGCTACTTGCTTCCTCTCTGCTTACATTAGATTTCAGCTCATCCATTGCATTTCATTATGCCAATTGGTTGTTTAGATAGCCGATTATATACAGTGATATCAAGACTGTAGTAGCAATGGCCATGCTCATGATATTCCAGTTTGTCAATCATGTTACAGTAGTGCATCCATAGGTCTCTGCTATGGAAAATTGGAAGCTGGCATCTTAACATTTGTTATCCCTGGTCTTCTTCTTGGACATCTGGTGAGTCAGAAACAAACCATTGAGATTTATCTCCTCAAAACCTCCTGTCTTAAAACTCAGTATGCACTTTGAATTCATTTTCTGAAATCTATCAACTAAACGCAAGCAAGTACCAAACATTACTTTTTAACTGTGAACTACTGCTCAAGTTGACCCTCTGAAAATATAGAATCACCAAACCTGATGAAAATTTATGGTTATTTGTTCCATTTCACAGCAGCTCACAGGGAAACCAAATCCTCAAAGTTATCCAGGTGGCTCCAATTGTCCCTGAACCTACATCTACTGGAAATATTGAATCTACATCAGCCCAGGACAGGTAAATAATTCTTCATACTTTCTGCATCATTAAATAACTGCAAAAGATGACCTCCTGCATCATTAATAGCCTTTTCCATTTCAATCAACCACATTTAAATCATATGGGACCATTTACAGTAAGGCAAATAAAAAAAACATGTTTTCCTGGAAGGTGAATCATCCTTTTCTTTCTGGGACCTGAATCATAAAGTTCAGGAATGATGTCGTCAACTCATGGGCAACAATATTTTAATAGATTTTCTTTCTACTCTTGGAGATCAACGATGATGATCTGGAATGTTAAACTTTCATTACATCAGAACTGTACCATGTCCAGATGAAACATCTTTTCTGAATTTTGGTTACTGTCTACTAACTAATTCATTCCATCATAATTAAAACATGTTCAGATGAGGCATCTTTTCTGAATTTGGATTACTGGCTACCAACTAACTATTTCAGTCGATCAGCAATGTAACATGTCTATATCTTGGTTATTGCCTAGCAACTTATTATATTATATATGATCAAAGGAAACTATCATGTGAATAAGTCGTCAATCATATCATGTCAAGTTTATATTAAAATACTCCAATTGAATTACTCCTTAGTATACTGTATACTCCAATTGAATTACTCCAATTTAGATATTTCACCACAGTATTTTAAGTTAACCACTCGGGATATATCGTTATTTCCATTTTGTAGCAGCTCACAGGGCAAAAAGAAAGCTTGATCTAAACCAGGTGGATACATTTGATCCTCAAGGAAAACAGCAAAAGACACAGTGAGAGGTGATTCAAAAATTAGTATAAAAAAACTAAAAATCGAAAAAAATACAGTGTTTAACTTTGTATTTAAATCACTTGTTAATGCAGGTACCAGCATCAGCCATGAAATACGGAGTTAATGCGATTACAACAGCTACCAAGGACTCAAATCAAATAAATAGTTATATGTTCTTTATTTTATTTTATTACAAATAAAAGATCACTACTCCTGTTTCTACAAGTTGTTACCTAATAGATTGTTGGGAACTAATCTTATGACGTCCCGCACTCATGACATTATTGGTTTGGTTTGGGTAATCTAGGTTTGGCTATTAGTGTCTTAACGAGTCGAATCCTATGACTTGCGTGTTCACAATCTGAGAGTTTTCTTTTAAGCTCGGGCTGTATAATCTGCAACTTTTTCATGCAAGGACATACACATGACAACCGTGTGCAGATTTTCTTCTTTTTACGCTTGGATGCTCTGTTCCAGATGATAACCAAATTTACTTCCAATTTCATTGCAAATTCTGAAAATAACTCCTATAACATGATGCACACTATGTGCATATGAACAGACATCGGAGGAGCCGAGTTCGATTGTTCAATACAACAACCCATCAAGTGATACCTCTGTAACATAATTGGATTGTTTCTCATTACCCGTCATTGCCCAAAAATCAGCAATGCTATAAAAGAAATATTGCAATCAAGAAAAAATTGTGATTACAATCCATGGTGATTACAAAGAATTAATTTAACAAAAACTAATTGTTTCCCCATGAAGAACGCTGAGAGTCCTCCTAGTTATTCTCATGTTTAATCAGCCGTGAACTAGAGTTCTTTACATATTATCACCGTGTGTCTATCAATTGAGACTCATGGATGAGGTATTGCTTTGTTTCATTTAGTTTGATTTTTCACTTTTCCACCCTCTTTTTCCACATGTTTATCAGTTACTTAAGTCATGTAAAATTGAGTTATCAAAGAAAAGTTCATCTACAAAATTTAATTTTAAATAGTTTCATTCACATAACTATAAATATAAATAGCCTAATTTTTTTTTAAGTTATTTGGAACCCCTGCAGCAACAATAGTTATGGAACTCAGCAATACTTTGGCCATAACTCGGCAATACTTTGCCTTTATATGCATGCCTCATACTCCCTCCGTCCCATAGAGATGGTCGTTCTAGCATTTCAAGTTTGTCCCATAGAGATGGTCGTTTTAGGTGCACAGGCTAGCTATCTAGGAAGTCTAACACCCCCTACTACGTACTACACCCTACTACCTTTGTCGGCCACTGGCTTCAACCTCTCCCTCACACTTCGGTAAGAGTAGTACTCTGCTCCTTGAACAGTGCTCCTACATACTAGTACTCTGTAGCCTTGTGTGCATCTTTAAGCGAGGTCTTCTAGCTCTCTTTGGTACCCACGCCCTTGCCTAGAACGACATACTCAATGGGACAGAGGGAGTACTAATGTATATGTATACTTCTACATAAAGACATGATAGTTAGCACCTAGTAGAGTTCATACCGAGCCTACACCTATAAACGTAAAATTAAATATATAACATAATATCTATCCAATCCAATCCAACTCCAACAAACAACTAAAAAGACCCAAAATTAGAATCTACCGGTGGGCGGACATCGTCCCGCTTCGCTCTGCCATCGCTCTATCGTATCGCCCTCACGCTAATCCCCGGCCTGCTAGGCCGAACACGCCTCCGCGTCCAGCGTACGACATCCACCTCCTTTCCACATGCACTCACACTCATCTCATCGGAGGTCGTCCCTAACCTCCCGACCAAATCAGGGGACGTTGCCCCTATCCAGCCGCTGCAATCTAAGCCTGCACCCTAGTCAAGCGGCCGCCTCATCGCTCCAACCATGTCCTGCTCAGCCGCAAGCTGTGTCGCGGCAGCGAGTGCCAGGCCATTGTATACAGTCAGCATGCACACTGCCTTGATGCGCTACTCCGTTATGGGTGCGTCATAGGATCTGATATACTCCTCCATAGCCTGCTCCCCGCACCGTCTTGATGTGCTGCTCTTTCATGGGTGTGTTGTAGGCCTTGATGAGGCGGTAGTGGCCCTCTTGGAGTTTCATGTTTACTAGTACATCTTATGCTTAAGCTTAAGCTTTTACTATATTCATTTAGTTTCACATGTTATTTTCCGCCTACTTGGGCTCATGTTTAGTCCTTTAATCTATCATTTTTAGGTGATTTTAATCTAATATTGTACTACTAATGTTACTTATATTTACCGATACATCTTGAATCTGGTAAATGCTTGTTAGCCTAACATCTAACCAATTGGGTATGCAGGTTCTCACATTTCACTTTGATTTGTACAACACTGGCTGTTGGCCTCGGGGGCAAGATCAGTTCATGGTGAAAAAAGATGGCTCAACATTTTCCCTGCTAAGCAAGATAAAAAAGTTAATGCTTCAACAAACAGTCAGAGAGAACAATGGTTAGGCTCAGATTGTCAAAGGAGTTATTGTTGCTTTGTTAAAAGTTGAAACCCTATCTTTGAGCCTGCTTGGGCACTATTTTTCAGAGAAGAAACACTCGCTTACAACATCAACAACAATGACAATCAGATTCCAGTGAGCCCAGCAAGGTCCTACAAGATACTAACTACCTCATCCTCTGGTCTATTCGTTGTGTACTCTTTCAACTACTAACTTGAGTCATTCGAGCCAATTAAAGTTATATTCAATCTAAGGAATCTCTATTTACTGAGATTTGTGTATGAGGAGATTTTCTATTATTACAAAGATGCAAACGTGTTTGAGATTGCAAAGCATAGAACTAGGAGATAAGTTAGACAAGCATTGATGAGAATCTTTGTACCCATATCAGAGGGTATTTTATTTGATTCCCAGGTTGGCTCCGTAGGCTATATGAGATCTACATCTCTGTAGAGCTTGGGGAAAGTGCTAGAATCTATTTTCTTTGTTTCTCACATTCCATATATATATAAATACATCATACATGGGTTCTTGGGCCCCATATACTAACACAACCCAACACCCTCCCTCAAGATGGGTGATAGATATCTATCATTTCTATCTTGTCACATGGTATGGTACAATCTTTTTCTCCTAAACCCTTTGTTAGCTATCCGCTATTTTACCTCCCGAGTTTACATGTCTTAACTCAATTGAACCATCATCCAACTTTTCCTTGATGAAGAATCGATCTATCTCCACATGCTTTGTTCTATCATGTTGAACAAGATGATTTGCAATGTTGATAGCTGCCATGTTATCACACCAAATCTTCATTGGACCATTCCTTTGCACCTTCAGTTCTGATAGAAGATTTCATAGCCACAACATCTCACTCACCACAAGAGACATAGCTCTATACTCGGCCTCAGCAGATGAACGTGACACAACCGGTTATTTGTTACTCCTCCATGACACTAAATTTCCCCCCAACAAAAACACAATAGCCTGAAGTAGATCTTCTATCATCAAGGCAACTAGCACAATCAACATCACAATAACCTTCCACACTTAGGTGACCATGGCTTTTGAACATCAATCCTTTTCCATGACTTTTTTCAAGTATGTTAGAATACAATATACTGCATCCAAGTGTCGACTCCTAGGATCATGCATGTATCTACTCACAACTCTTACTGCACAGGAGATGTCTGGTCTTGTATGACATAAATAAATGAGCTGACCAACAAGCCTTTGACACCTATCCTTGTTCACCAGGTCGCCTGATTTAGCACATAACTTATGGTTTTTATCAATAGGTGTTGATGCAGGTCGACACCCAAGCATACTTGTCCCATTAAGTAAGTCTAAGACATACCTACTTTGAGAGAGAACTATACCTTTTGGATTTCGTGCAATTTCAATGCTAAGAAAGTATCTAAGTTGATCGTGGTCCTTGACCTCAAATTCTTTACTTAACTCCTTGAGTTGTATGATTTCTCTTTCATCATCACCGGTAATGATAATGACATCCACATACACAGCCAAAACCAAAATCTTGCGCCCTTAATGTCTATAGAAGACAATATGATCTCCATTGCACCGCTTGTATCCAATGCCAAACAAGTGCACGCTTAAATCTATCAAACCATGCTCGTGGAGATTGTTTGAGACCATACAAGGACCTTTTCAATTTGCACACCTTCCCAATTCC